>CM038224.1:132512002-132837117 GCA_021442155.1 Cymbidium sinense
GTTAAAAAATATTGATTACATGAGATTATAATAAGTTAAAATGAAATTCATTTTAAGATGTGTATATAATACTATTTGCTAATATTCATCTCAAAATTATTCTTAAGGAATTATTTTGAGGATGGGCAAAATTATAAACTTCTCATCTAATTGAATAAAATTAATATTTTTAGTCAAAATGTGCAAATTGCAAAATTCTTCATCCCATTACATAAATTTAATATTTTCAAGACATCACTGGTTGCCTCAGTACTGATACTACCATCTCAAAAGATAAGGTCATCACCATTCAATGGACCTAATCACCTAATGAGGACTCCTAAGGCATGATGAGTCTTCGAATATACCAGAGATTTTTCCCTACTTTACATGGATGAATAAAGTAAAGTTTATTTAAACCAGGTTCTAAAGTTCTCTATGGGGGCAAGCCCCCATAGTTAATTACATCCTAAATAATGTGAATCCCTTAGGAATACTCTCGATTAAAGTAGGCAATCGTTATCTCCAAAGATTTTAAGGGTAAGACTATCAATAAATTAGTTATATTTAGAAAATCAATTGGGATAAATTAAAATGAAAGACTTATTATCGAAGCCAAAGTAGATGAGTAGAGAATGCTTATGACACAAGAAGCCTAGTGAGCATTCCAACCTATCATATAGAATTTATATATTTGAAATTGAAGAGAGTTATTTATTTGAGTTGAATCTTATTAGATTGCATAATAGAATAATACAAGATTATGGAAAATGCCTAAGAGAGAGAGATTTATGCTTGTCAAAAGAAATAACCTCATCCTAAATATTGGGAGCTTTGGCATAAGCCAAAGCACGACCTAAATCTAAGAAGATGGGCATATGGTTTACCTCCACAAGAGAGAGTAAACCACCCAACTGTTGGACTTATAACCGTCTGGAGTGGCAGCCAGCTAACTCCTCATACGCTTTCAAACCATGTGGTCAAGTCATATGATTTTGCAAGATAGTTGGGTTGTTATTATTTAGAAAGAAAACTAATGTCCTTAAACTCACTCCTTAAGATACTAGAGTATTAATGATATGAGAAATGACTTAGTCTAATGCAAATCTTTTCAATTTTTATTTGATTTTGACTCTTCATTTTGACAAAAGGCTATAAAATTTTTATATGTCTAAATGTATGTTGAAATGAGTTATGGGCCAAATCAAGAGAGAAGAGGGTGAAGCTTCGTCAGTAAGGGTTGCTCTCACAGGTCAAGTGTTTCCTATATGTGTAAGGACGGAGGTCTTCATTTTAAAAGAGTGGTATAATATGGTATATGTATGGTAAGACATGCAACATTCAAGGGTTGCTAAATCTTTTAGTTATCTTGATTTAATGCCTAGTTTTATGGTGAGGTTATGAGTTGTAAAAATTTTATTTATGAGTAGTAGTTGGGTAGAAAAATTAATTTTTCTCTATAAGCCTAATCAGATTTAGGCCACACATTAAATCATCATTCAATTAAGAAACTATAAAGATGCTTGCCATTCCTATTGCACAATTTTAAACAAAACATCAATCAACTTTATAAATCTAATGCAAAAGAATAAAAGGTAGATGGTATCAGATAACCCAAAAAAAGTGGGTAGTGAGCTCTACCCTTATACAACTCGATAAATGAAATAATAATTACAATTTATAAATGATAAGTGCTATGGAGGTCTTCAAATCTTCAAGTCTTCATATCTCTTTCATTTCTTTATTTGATTTGCTTCTTTTGATTTGGTAGCTTCATCATGACACCCCAAGTCTAAACCTTTTGTCCAATGTTTATCTGAACCCCATAGCATTAATTCTAATTTGATGCAAAATTATATTAAAAATAGGAAAGTGAATCTAACTACACCGCAAAATAAGTGTTAGCTAAACACACCATATAATCTAAGCAAAGTATATGTATAATTTGGACTTAGCTCCAGATATGTAACCAAGTCCACGCCTTAATTTAGATTATGCTTGGGGTTAAGCAACTTACAAAGAGAGCATTTATATTTATTTTAAGAACCCTTTTAAGCACAATCTACTATAGAAAAATATGATTAGGCTAATCACGCTAGCATCCGCCTATGAAGCATACATAACATCAGCTTACAACAATACATCATAAAACCAAATACACATCACTCCATGCATCGCCATAACATAAAGTTGGAAGTGACTTAATTCTAAAGTGTGTTTATTAAGGCTCATGTGATATGCCTTAACTAAGCTTTGTTATAATTTTCTAACTTTGAAAGGGTGTTTGATGATAAGAAGTTGATTTCACTTTAAATGATTTAGTTGATTTGAGAATTTTTATTTAGTGTTTCTTTTATTTTATTCGATTTACACTTAACAACTAAGTGTTATAAAGAGAAGAAAATGGAAGATTACTCTCTTTTATCCTTACTTTAGGTCACTTCTAAAGCATATCAATTAGACTTAATTCTCTTTAGTGAATGATTTATTATATATTTTAATTAATCTTAAGTTTAGGTTCACTTTAAATGACCTCATTCAAAGAGAAAAATATCTTAAGATTAATTGGAATTAATTACTATCACATGACACATGTTTATTCGCTTTTCCATCATATGTAACATGCACATGCTTAAGTCCTAAGTATAGCTACACATATAATATGTCTTTAGCACACTTAAATAATAGATATGAATGTGTATATTTAGAGTTTTATTTTTCTTTTGATTGAATTATTTTATCATATTAATTTAAAACTCTATCTAGATTCATATACAAAAATACATGAGAGATAAAATTAAGTGCGTGTCATTATTAACCAAGGAAGTGATGTAATCAAATGACCTCCTTGAGCTAACTAAAGCCTCGTATTCCCAAGATGTCCGTAATCTATACCTCGGCATTCAAAGATATGTAAATTTGTATACATGAATATTAGAAAGAGAGCTCCCAATCACATGATTAATTAATTCAACAACTTAACCATTCATGAATGAATGAATTTTGATAAAAGAAAGAGGAGTTTTAATTCCATAATCAAATACACACACATTTATAAGAGGCATAAGCTAGTACATGCCATTGTTAACCGGAAAGTGAAGTAATCAAATGACCTCCTGGGATAACTAAAGCCTCATATTTTTAGGATGTCCGACTAAATATTTGCTTTTCTCAAATACATATAGATGTATATAAATAAAGGAAGGAAAACTATTCAAAAATTATATTTTTATTTGATTGAAACATTTATGCATATGGAGTAAAGTCTTATATAAATCATAGTATTGAAATACATAAGAATGAAACCAAATGGAGTATGTATGTTGTTAAACTAAAAGTGAAATAATCAAATGACCTCCTTGGGGCTAACTAAAGCCTCAGATTCCCCAAGCTATATACCCATTAACATACTTACTTATGTAAATCAATACATGAATGAAAGAAAATAAACTTTACTTCATACACTTAAGCTATAATCACATACATCTCCTATGTATTTATAACTTGCATTCATAGCATATATAATCATTCATTTATAAGTCTTGAAAAATAGATTTGGATTTAATAATGATAATAACCATACATATATTAATTTAAATCAACACATACAAGCTTGACATAAATGAAATCATTTGATTTAATTAATTTTAGAAAAGATGAATGCATGAATCAAGTGACATACAATATTTAATATGAATGAAATGAAATAAAGAGACATAAACACACACAATTTCATTTAATCCAACTAATTCCTAAGACAATTATACTAAATAAGCTTATTTAAAATAACCAAAGTTTCTTAATGTCATTTTCAATCTTATGTTTAATTTGATTTAGGAAGTGTGAGAAGAGAGTTTGCTAATCCTAATCTCATCCCATATTTATAAGTTAATTTGATTTAATGAAAGGTAATTAAGCAAATTTTAAAGATTAATTAAGTTAAGCCATGAATTAAATCAATTAATTAAACCCTTACCTATGCCTTAAGGTAATTAATCAAATGATTATGAGCTAATATAATATGCAAATGAATTGAAAGGTAAATAACAATGATCCTATGAAATGGGGCTTAATTCAATTATCTCACAATCATTAGTTAATTAAGCTTAAGAAACTCACTAAATTATATTTTTCTCACACATGTGAGCTAACCATGATTTTACTAAACCTCTTTTATTGAACACCTAAAGCTCTACCCATGAATCAATCAAGAAAATCAGATATATTTAAAATTATTTTAATTTAATAAATCAAATCATTAATCCATTAATTCATTTCTCTTTTAATTAGTTACCAAATTTGAGTAATTATCCTTTGAAATGAAATGGGCTTATGGGGAGAAGGTTGGGAAAGAGGTCCCAACCTAATTCCATAATCCTCTTACTTACATGATTTAGTATGCTTTGAGTTTCAATTTAACTAATTAAGTCATTAATTAGTTAATTAATCTTTAATTAGCATTTTTGTTGAAAAAGAGAAGAAAACTTAGGGGAAATATTAGGAGGGAGGCCTCAATCCAATTCCTTAAGTCCCCAATTAAATAGTGATTAATGGATCTAATCATTGATTAATTATTCACATGCTTAATTATCAATTAAGTAAGTTAAGAAAGTAATTAGGGCTTAAATAATTAGTTTTTCAAATTAATCAACCAATAAATTCTATGAAAAATAGGAGAGGCAGAGGTCATCCCCCTAAACATTCTTAGAAAGTTTAAAATTGATTGGCTAATTAATTAGGGAGTAATTAAGCTAATTAAGTTTTCAATTAAATCCTAATTAAGCTAAAATTACTGTTCAAAATTAATCAAGGAAAATTTTAATGGATTCCCCTCTAAAATACCTTTAAAATGAGTTATTATTTATATATTTTAGATTTTTTTATAATTAGTTATGAATTATTGAAATTTTAGCCTTAAAATCTAATTAACCTAATTAAAGCCTTAATTCCATCCCATGATTGCACGACGCCGTGCTTTTCACTTGGTGCCACTGATTGACTATTTAAGTTGTCACATCCACACACCGAAGCCATGGATTGATGATCTCCATCGTCATCTTTGACGATGATCAATCGTGGCATAAAGGGAGAAAAATAAAAAAAATTTAGTGTGATTTGATCAAAGTCATCCATTCCAATCACGTAGAACAGACGGCTTGTGATCCTTCTTCATACGAGCAATGAACGATGGAGCCCGTACACCATGGATCGCTCGGTCTGAGCTCGGAGCTCACCCGAGCTCAAATTCACTCCAAAATCAACCCACACCTTCATGAGGGATCCACAAGGATCCAACAGATAGGATGGGCTCACATGCAAATTTTCTTCACAAAGGACCAAGAAAATTTTTCTATATCTAAAGTTTTCAAAAAATTACCACCAGACTCAAGATGATCGATGGAGGTGACTTTTAATAGATATGAGGCCTTATTAAGCGAATTGGATTGGTTCCACTGAATTGCTAATGCCAATGATCAAACTTTGGAGCAGCCTTGATCAAGTCCCTCCATGACTAGCAGGAAACAACTTGGGTGGCACGATGTGTGGAGGGTGTGTGTAAGAGGAATTGAAGTTTTGTTGAGAAATGAGCAAGCTTGGATCGGATTGAACTCCCATCTATTGCACACGAGAGGAAGCGGAAGGCTTGGAATCACTCTAGAGGTGCTAGGGAATTTTGTTTCACTCTTGGGAGCTCACTCAATCGAATGGTGTGATTTATGAGAGTTGAGGGGTATACCCCTGGTTGAGGTGGATGGATGGGATTGCCTCCCATTTTTTGGCCGCCACCGTTAGAGCTGAGGGGGGTCTCAATGAGTCCCCTTGGCTCTTTGGAGGAAGGATTGAGAGGTGGCTCAAGGCTTGATCTTGGTTGATCTGTTGCTTGGATCCTTTGGTTTCTCGATTTGCATGGGAGGTGAGTTAACTCACCTCCCTTGGTCCATGGAAGCCCATAGCCCAGGGGGCTAGGTGGCTGGGTGGTCCTTCAAAGCTTGATGGTCGCCAGGATGAGAGGAGGCGGACTTTGCCATTAGAGGAAAAAATCAATGTGAAGAGGATCCATGGAGGATTTACATTGGACTTGGCTCCAAATGATTTTTGATGACCAGATGGGTTTGGGTTGGGTAGGTCAACCTCCAAAGTCCATGGGTTGGTTTTATGGGTTTTGGTTCAATGGGTCATATGGGTTTCAATTTGGGTCATGTTGGGTTATGTTAACCAATTGGTCAAATAAATCAAGGCTTTTAGATTCAAATGATGATTTAGAGGGTTTTGGTTTAAGGGTTTCAATTAATTTGACCTAAGTTTGATTTTGGCTCATTTGGAGTCAAATAAGTCGAGTCAAGTTGACCAAATTGACCAAATTGAGTTAGGTTAAGTGTTGGTTCATGTTCAATTTGTAAAATGAAAATGATTGTAGTCATTGGTTTGAATCGATTTGGATTTAATTTGAATTTTGGCCAATTTAACCCTTTAGGTCAATTTGGGCTAGGTCAAGTTGTCCAATTGGTCAAATTGGGCTCAATTATGACTTCAAGTTAAATAATCAATTTGGAATGAACTTGAGTCATTGATTACAATCAATTTGGGTTTGATTATAATTTGACCCACTTTGGCCTTTGTGGTGAAAATATTTTGCCTTCATCTATCCTTTTGAAGAGGATAAATGAAAATAAAAATATACGCCTTTTAGTTGGGATGCCACGCAGATCCACAGATGTTCTTATTAAGGTGATCAGGTACTGAGGAAAGGTGTAATATCTATACAGATAGAAGTCACCACCCTACAATGGATCTAATCACATCAATAAGGACTCCTAAGAACTATGGGTCTTCGTATGTACGAGAGATTCTTCCCTCCTTTACATGAAAAAGTAAAGTAGGATTTATTTTAAACTAGGTCCATTAAGTTCCCTATAAGAGCAAGCCCCATAGTTAATTTCTTAAGGAAGGTGATTCCTTTGGAATACTCGATTAAAATAAATGATCATTGTCTCCAAAGATTTCAATAGGTAGGAATCAATCGATTAGTTTATTTTGAAACATCAAGTGAAATCGATCAAGAGGAGGAGTTCTTATTGAAGCCAAATGGAGGTGAGTAGGGAATGTTTAGGATACTAAGAATCCTAGTAAACATCTCAAACTATATGGTTGGGTTTTACATTTTAAAATTGAATTACTTATTTGAGTTGAATTTTTATTAGAAGTTTATGGCTTATAATTTCACAATACAAGGTTATGAAAATGCTTAAGAGGTAAGGATTTATGCTCATGGCCTCGAAGAGAAATAACAATCTCACAACTTAAATCTAGCGAGCTTTGGCGAGGTCCAAGGCATGACCTAAATCTAAGGCAAAAATGGGCATATAGTTTACCTCCACAAGAGAGGATAAATCGCCCGACTATTGGACTTACAACCACTTGGGGGTGGCCGCCAACTAACTCCTCTTACAATTTTAAATTCATGTAGGCAAGTCTTATGTTTATGCAAGAGAGCAAGATTGTTATTTATTTTAAAAAAGAGATTAAGTCCTTAAACTCACTCTCTGAGGAACTAAATCATGTAAGGGCATGAAAAATGACCTAAATCTAATACAAAACATATTATATTTTACTTTCATTTTTGGACAATCATTTAACTTAGGCTTATATGATTCATATGTGTAATGAGAAATAAAATTATTGGCCAAAATCAGCGAGAAGGGAGGAGGTGTATTTCCACCATAGCTCTCAAAGGTCAAGCTAAGTTTCTCTCGCAAAGATGGAAGCCCTCCAATCAAGAGTGAAACAAGATGCTTTTATGCATGATGTTATAAAAGAAAGACTCATCTAGTTAAGAGATTGCTAATTCTTTTATCTTGATTTTAACTTAAGCTTTAAATGAGATTATGAGTTCTTTATTTTAATTTTGAATTGTTAAATTTGGTAGAAGATTTATTTTTCCCTAAGAGCCTGATTTGAGTTTGACTTGAAGGAAGGAAGTGAGGAGTTAGTTCAAGCTATAGGGTAGGCAAATTTTTCCTAACACTCCTAAGACATGACCTATTTTTATGGCTAACTCTTCTAAATCTCTAGGTCTAGATTGAGTGTCCACTTAATCACTAGATGTGTCTTAAGACTAAAGATCTCTTAAAGTCTAAGATGAGTCATATGTCTAAAATGGAGGGGTTGAGAGCTCATCCTAAAAATGAGGTCAATAACGAGGCAATTTGGGTCAACTTAATGGCCAATTGGACTTAGTTTGGCTCAATTGAGGTTTATTTATGTTCAATCATTGATTATGGGTTGGTATGAATCAACATTTTCAATTGATTTTGTGTATGATGGGTTTTGACTAGTTTAAGTTTCATTTATGCTAAAGTTTGACTTGGTCAAAGACCAAGGACTTGGTTTGATCCAATTAAATGATCATCTTAGGGTGATCAATGATCATGGTGTGAGCTTGGATGGCCTTGGTTCAATCTAATTTGGGTTGGATTGAAACTTGGTTCATATGGGTTTTTAGGCCACTTTGGGTCAAGTGGACCTAACGGGTTAATTGACTTGGTTTTGGCTTGATTAAAGTTTAGTTGGATTTGTATATGAGCTTAGGATTGAAATATAAGTCCAAGCTCAATTTTACAACTATGATAGGTTTTGGTTCATTTAGAATTTTAAGTCAAAAGGGTTAAGTTGGGCTTGACTTGGGTTGATTTCAATTTGGCTAGATAATTGTAGGTTTCATTTATGTTTGAATAAATGATTGAAGGAATGTTTGATTCAAGAGAAAATCTATTGATTTTGGCTTGGTTTGGATTTATTTTAGTTAAGTCCAAGAAATTAGCTTAAAGGGTATAAATTGGATTTTGGTTTGATTTTGGATTTGGTTTTGGCCATTTGAGTTTATATTTCATTTATATTTTTGAATATAAATGAAGATATAAATGATTCATGAGAAAATCACTTGAGTTTGGAGTGATTTGAATCAAATTTTACCAAGCTCAAGGATGCAGTCAAAAGGGATAAGAAGGAAATCAATTTAGTTTGATTTATTTTTTGGTCATTAGAAGGTGGGTTTCATTTATATTTATGAATATAAAGGAAGGAATAATTGATTTATAAAGAAATCGATTTATTTTGGGTTGATTTAGGTTAAGATTTTTTAGCTTATGGAGGTAGTCCATATGGCTTAGAAGAATGACTTGGTTTGATTTAGTTTGATTTGGTTTTGATCATTTGAGTATGGATTTCATTTATATTTGTGAATATAAATGAAAAGAATGATGATTTATAAGGAAGTCAATCAAGTTTGGGGTAACTCAGGTGGAGATTTGGCTAAGCTTATGAGAGTGGGTCATATGGCTTAGGAATTTTGGAACTTGGATTTGATTTTGGGTTTCAATAATTTGGAATTGAGTTTAGATTTGGATTTAATAAACAATTGAGAGATTGAATTTATCTTTGAAAAAATCAATTGAATTGGGTTTGGCTAAGGTTAAGGCCATGAGTTTATGGAGAATTTTGAGCTTGGATTTGATCATGAGATTGATTATGAGTTTAAAAATTTAGATTGGATTTGGAATGAATTTGAGGTTTGGTTTGAGGAAAGCATGGATTGGGTTTAGGCTATAGGGTAGGAAAATCTCCTTAAGTCCAGGCATGACCTATCCCTATGGTTAACCCTTCTAAGTCTCTAAGCTTAGGTTAAGTGTTCACCTAATCACTAAAAGTGTCTTAGGACTAAGGAGCTCTTATTGTCTATAAGAGTCTTAGATTTATGATGAGGAAGTTGAGAACTCACTCCAAAAGTGAGGTTAAAGCACTGTGGGCTTTCAATTATGAATCTAAATGATATTATAAGTTGTTTTGAGTTCTTTCCAAGAAGATTTGGGCTATTTTCTATATATTTTCAGGAGTACAATCTGTATACTCTAGAGTGTACTCCAATTTTTTTTAAATTTTAAAGCACTATGAGACTTCTAATTATGGATCTAATTAGTATTATAAGCTGGTTTGAGTTCTTTCCAAGAGAATTTGGGATGTTTTCTATCTATTTTTTATGAGTACAATCTGTACAGTCTAGACTGTACTCTATTTTTTAAAAAAAATTTTAAAGCACTCTCAGACTTACAATTATGGATCCAAATGGTATTATAATCTATTTTGAGTTCTTTCCAAGAGAATTTGAGTTGTTTTACTATAGTTTTTGAGGTGTATAATATGTACACTCTAAAGTGTACTCTTTTTTATTTTTTATTTTAAAGCACTCTCAAACTTCCAATTATGGATCTAAATGGTATTATAAGTTGTTTTGAGTTATTTCCAAGAGTATTTGGGTTGTTTTGCTACCATTTTAAGGAGTACAATATACATACGTTTGGAGTGTACTCCCTTTTTAAATTTAAATGATGGGGACTTGAATAATGGATCAAAATGGTATTATAAACTATTTTGAGTTTTTTTTTCAAGAGGATTTGGGTTTTAATCTTTTTTTTTAGTACAATCGTACCGAGAGTGTAATCCTTTTTTTAAATTTTAAAACATTATGGGGCTTTCAATTATGTATCTAAATGGTATTATAATCTATTTTGAGTTTTTTTTTGAGTTTTTTTCTAGTGTATAATGACACTCTAGATTGTACTTTTTTTTTTAAATGATTGGTTAGTTATGGATCTAAATGATATTAGATGCTATGTGGAGTGCTATCCAAGAGGATTTGGGATGATTTTTATCTATTCTTCAGGAGTACAATTTGTACACTCTAGAGTGTACTCGCTTTTTTTTAAATTTAAAGCACTGAGAGACTTCCAATAATGAATCTAAATGGTATTATAATCTATTTTGAGTTCTTTTCAAAAGAATTTGGGCTATTTTTTATCTATTTTTTTACAATATGTACACTTTATAGTGTAATCTTTTTTTAAAAAAAATTTTTTTTAAAGTTGTGGGGGAGTTTAAATAATGGATCTAAATTATATTATAATCTATTTTGAGTTCTTTCTAAGAGGATTTGGATAGTTTTGCTACACTTTTTTAGAAGTACAATCTGTACACTCTTGAGTGTATTTTTTAAAAAAAATTTAAATGATGGGGGACTTCCAATAATGAATCTAAATGATATTATAAGCTACTTTGAGTTCTTTCCAAGAGGATTTCAATAGTTTAATGTAGTTTTTTAGGAGTACAATCTGTACACTGTAGAATGTACTCCTTTTATTTTAAAGCATCGTGAGACTTCTAATTATAGATGTAAATGATATTATAAGCCATTTTAAGTTATTTCCAAAAGAATTTTGGTAGTTTTGTTAAAGTTTTCTAGGAGTACAATCTGTACACTTTGGAGTGTACTCTTTTTTTTAAAATTTAAATGATGGGGGACTTCCAATAATGGATCTAAATGATATTATATACTATTTTGAGTTCTTTCTAAGAGGATTTGAGCTATTTTCTATCTATTTTTTAATAGTACAATATGTACACTCTAGAGTATGCTCCATTTTTTTTAATTTTAAAGCACTATGTGACTTCTAATTATGAATCAAAATAGTATTATAGTCTATTTTGAGTTCTTTCCAAGAGAATTTGAGATATTTTTATCTATTTTTTAGGAGTACAATCTGTACACTTTAGAGTGTACTCCTTTTTTAAAAAAAATTTAAAGCACTATGAGACTTCCAATTATGAATCTAAATGGTATTATAAGCTGGTTTACATTTTTTCCAAGAGGATTTTGGTTCATCGTTATACATGTTATATAGATTTTCATAATGTGTGTGTGTGTGTGTGTGTGTGTGTGTGTGTGTGTGCATGTGAATGCGATAAAATATCAATGCAATGATGAAGCTGTAATGTCTCATGAACCAATTTTAGGCAAACTCTTTGACACTATTGTTCACAATGAAAAAGGCATATGAATTCTATTATGATTATGCATATCAAACTAGATTTCTTTGGAAAGATCATGCTAGTTATTGGTCAAACTAGAAGAATTTGAACTTAAAGGATTTCTTATGTGCACGTTTTAAAAAAAGGTCTTAATTTAAACTCCTCAATGAAAATTCAGAAAACAGACTCTCGGACTAGTTATCTTGCAATGATTAATTAATTTGGATGAGAATTGAAAGGTTAAGAAATTTATAGAAAGTCATAATTATTCCTTAGAAAAGTTGAGTAACCAACATCTTTTAAGATCTTACAGAGCCATCAAGGAAGAGAAGACAGTTGTGTTAAAGTCAATGAAATAGGCTGGAATTAGATGATGCATTTAACTATCTCGAGGAAGTTGTGAGAATGGAGAATGTTGGGTTTACAAAAGAGATGTTTTCAATTATATTCAAAAATAAAGAATAACAAGGATTGTGAATGGTGATACTAATACATTAATACAATTGTTCAAGGAAATACAAGCAAAAGATGAAATGTTTGCATAAGATGTCTAAATTGATGAGTCAGATAGTTTAGTTTAATTTTATTTGTTAGTGTTTATTTTAGTTTATTATTATTTTATGGTTTAGTTATGGTTTAGTTTATTAGTTAGTTATTTTAGTTTATTAGGGTTTAGTTTTAATTTAGTTATTTATTAGTTTAGTTTTAGTTTATTAGTTATGTTTAGTTTCTTATTATTAGTTTTAGTTTATTTAATTATTATTAGTCATTTAGTTTGGTTTTAGTTAGTTATTAGTTTTATTTAGTTTAGCTTAGTTATGGTACCCAAGGTAGTTTTTTTTTAGAGTGATGGCATGTCAAGGATAGACTATGAGTATTTTTTGTGATGTCATAATTTTTAATAAAAATTATTGACTCAATAAAAATAATCTAGTTTCTGTACATTTTGTTGGAGTTAATCATCATTATCAAAATATTTTATTTGGAGTAACATTTTTATCCGAAGAAACAATTGAATCATTCAAATGACTATCCAAAATATTTCTCCGGATAATGAATGAGGGACATCCTATAATATTGATTCAAGATCAAGCAATGATAACTATTGAAATTGCATTACCTCATACTGATGGATTGTGTCAATGACATATTTCAAGAAAGCTCCTTCTAAAGTACTTTGATTTAATAGTAATAGGATTGTTGAAAGTTTCTTTTATACATGCATAAGTAAATGTGATTAGAAGAAAGTTTGAGCTTGGTCTAAGATGCTAGAAGAATAGAATTTGTATGATCATCTAGCTTATATAGAATTAAAAGCAAGTGATCAATCACATTCGGTAAAGATTCATTTTGCATGGGTATTTTATCAATCCGATAATGACATGAATAATGTATGTCATGGAATCTTTAAACGAACAAGTTCTATCATCGATTATTTTTTAGGATTGGAGAAGATTATGAACACGAATAATAACTATAACTCTTATTGAGTTTTTTCTTGAAGAAATAATAATAATATTATTTGTATCCATAATTGCTAATAAAATTACTAATAATTTACTTAGTAATATTTTAATTATGTCATTAATGATAAATTAAATTTTAATCAATTAGTATAAAATATAGTTATTATTTAATTAGCAATTATTAGTTAAAATTATGTTATTTTTTAGCTATAAAACAAAATTGAAAGTTGCCAAATAGAATCAAAGTAATGTAATAATATATTAATAAGTTTTAAAGAATCACCAACATTGTATTTTTAAAATTTAAATAATTTTGCAAATTAACAAATGAGTAAAAATAATTAAACCAATTAACATTTAAGTTGGTTCATTCATGTATCAAATATAAATAAAATATTATTTATTTATTTAAGTATTGAAATAAATAAATATAAATGATTAAATATAAAATTATTAATATTCTATATAAATATCAAAATATTTAGGCTTAATTTTAAAATTAGGCCATTTTATAAACTTAATTAGGTGGCTGACCGGGCATCTTTAATTTTTTTTAAAAAAAAATTAAATGGGCATTCGACATTTTTTGGCCATATCTGACGCATCAGGTGTTGAATTTCAGCGTGCTTGATATCGTTGGAAAGATAATAAAAAATTCTACAACTTTAATGTTAACAACTTTCGACGAATCTCTTCCGGTGAGCCGCATTGTTTGTAAATGTGTGAAATTGCAAAAATTGAAGATATTGATCGCTTTATTTTTGGCTATATCATTAGATGTCAGTTTTGGCTTGGTTGGTATCGTTGGAAAGATAATAAAAATTCTACAACTTGTTGACAACTTTTGATCTCACTTGATAATTTAGCATGACTTTAAGTTCTGAAAATTAAATATATTGTGACAGCCCCTGTTTTTTTTTTTTTTTTTTTGCCATGATACAATGATATATTATTTTTTTTGGGTAATATCAAATACTCTCATTATATTCTATATATAAATTGAGTTTTATTGCGTGCTAGAAAACCAGTTGTGCTAGAGTGAAAGTTTATGCCTTAGCCTTGTTATGAAATCCACCAAGGTATTTAAAGAGTGAACAAGAAAACTCAGAATTTTGTGAAAAATCTCAAGAAAAAAAGCCACGGGGCTTGATAAAATCATCCACTATGTATCTATTTGAGTACAAAATCTTCCGATAATGGGATTACATTATATGAAAGGAACAACAAATATGTAGTCGGGTTGTAATAGTTAGTTGGTAGTAAGATGATGATGAGCGGTGGGAAACAATGATTAATGATGAAGGTCATGATGGAAACCGGCATTGATGACGCGGATCGGATGGCGGGCGGCGATGGCGGTGGTTGGCGTAATGGCGATTGTGCGGAGGATCTTCAAGCTTTAGAGTCTCCTCCCTCTTGCTTTGGATCCCCCATGAGGAATGAGAGGCTATTTATAGATTGGAGTGGCGTCTCTGTAAATACATGCAAAATCCAAACCACTCCTCTCCATCGGATGGCTCATGATGATTCCCTTAATCATATGATGTATTTTGTGTATTTGAATACTCAAATGAGTAATCTTGGGCTTGTTAGATCGGCTCGTCAAAACGATTTGACTATAAACACTCCATATTTGAGATCTTTTAGGAATTTAACTGATGTCCCAAAGTTTCCAATGATATTTAAGTGCTTGATCTCGACTAGTTTCAATTTCTGATCAGCTTGCTTTTAGATTCGATTGGTAGTATTTTAAGTGCCATATCGGTTGCTTATTTTTGGATGACATTATCTCAATCATCCAAAAATATATGTCAAATACACGAAAATAACAAATTCTTCATGAAATTTGATAGTCCATTAAACACACATTTTGAAACGATCTTCATGGGAGCAAGATTATGATTATGGTGAGAAGCGGATGTGTGTAAGTATCGTGAGCGATTTTAGGTTCGACCCATCGATCACGTATGGGCTCTGGTGCTACTGGTGCGTGAACGCACCTAAGTGCTTAGCGCCTAAATGAAGGTGGGGCGGAACGGCGTCGATGGCGATTTAGCGGTGGATTGCGGTCAGCGACTCATGAGAAAGCCGCGCGCCGTCAGCAAACGGCGCTGAGCCGAATGAGTCGTGGTGAGCCACCTATGCGAATTTACATGGCGTGGCATTGCATTGATTGGCAATTTTGAGGTTTAATGATTTTTTTTTTTGCCCTATAATCTAAAATCCAGGGCCAAGGGAGAAGACACCTCTTCTTCTTGAGAGAAGGTCGTTGAGATCAAGACCGTAGTTCATACGGCAGGCTAAGTTTTCCTCGAAAGTGGTGTTAACTAACTCGTTAGACCGAGGTTGGAGGCGATCAAGACCCATAGTTCATATGACAAACTCGTTTTCTTGAAAGAGTGTTAATCAATCACGGCCGATTAAAGCGATCAAGACCGTAGTTCATACAAGGCTATAGTTTTCCTTGAAAGAGGTGTCAGTGACCTGTGGACCTACAGTTTGGGTGATCAAAACCCATAGTTCAGCGGTGAAGCTCAGATTTTCCCTCAAAAGAGGCATCAGCCCTTGTCGATTGGTTGAAGATGTCGGCGCGATAGCGGGAACGATGATAGCCAGTGGCGGCATGTGTTGGCGTCAGTGGCTAGATGAACAGGTTATGGCGACGAGATAATGATGGGATTATCGGCGATAATTGTGCGGTGACCAATGATAGCGGCAATGTGGCAAGCGAGATGAACCGAGGATGTGGCGAAGATTCGCGATGGATGCGGCGGTAATGACCGATAGTTGGCGGCGAGGTGTCAGTGATGACTTGATAGCGATCTATGTGCAATGAGAACATTCGTAGATTTTGACTATCCGGGTTGTTTATCGAGTGTATGAAGTTAACCTTATGAAAATTGAGTGATCCGGATTTTGATATCGAGATTGTTTGTCGAGTGTTAGATGGACGTTAAGTATGGAAGAAATCAAGATGTCCAGGACCTTTTTACCTATCAGGTATCGGAGTGTTACTTCTTATGGAAGAGGTCAGATCAAGTCCCTTGGCATTGATCAATTAAGATACGTATATTTCAAGTGGGAGGATTAAATGAAGAAGAAACAACATTGTAAGAAAAATATAAACTCATTACTTTGATAATGTTGGTGATACAATATTGTGATAACTTAACAAAGGGATGAGATACATTTTTAAAGTTAAAGATAAGAGGTGGAGAGGAAAAGATAAATATAAATTAAAGACTATAATATTTATACACCAAGGATTACATATAACACTTTTTTTAGACCCTCCATGTTCCAAGTTCTAGGGATGATTTTTCCTCTGGATCTTTTTATAGCTTGGTTGGTCATCGATAATGAAGTGGGAGCGGTCTTTTACAAAAACCCTCTCGGTACTTCTTTATCTTGAAGATTAAAATTCTCGATGTTGAAGGTCGAAGTGGTTGAGCTTGTTTGAGGTAACATGATTTCTTATTTGTTGATTTCCAGACCACCAACCCTAATGGGAGTTTGAAATTTTATCTTAAGATGAGTACAAGAAGATTGATTGGAGGGTCTTCCAAATATAGCATTGTATCTTTTGACTTGACCTATGAATTGGAGTGAGTGACTTGTTGAAAATTCAGAACAACGGGAAGGGTGATTGTCCCTCCACCGTCTGATTATCAAACCCATATAATGGTCTGTATGGGTTGAAGTTTTTCCTTAACTTACACATGCTAAGAAAGGTGGAGTAAAATAAAACATCAAGAAACTCACATTATCAATCAAAATTCTCTTAACATAAAGGTCACCAATCCCGCCTTGATGATGATCTTGATGAACTTGGACTCCTTCCAAGTGTTATTAAAAGTGATGGGATGATTAATACAAGATTTTTTTAACTCTAGCTCTTCAAAGCTGATGAAGACTTGATTGATAGTAGTGGACTTGCAATCATTTCAATTTCTATTTGGCGACTATTATGTTATTTCTATGATGATTGTCCGGTTATCCCCGGTTGGAGCTATGTTTGCTTGAGTTGGTTGGTTTTACATGATTGGCGTAGATATCCTATTGAATAAGCCTCTCATCTCTTTTTTTTTTAAGTTGTTTACACGCGCCTATATGTCCACTTGATGGAAGTGAATATTGCTTCGATTTCACGAGTTGGTTTGGTGGATGTGCCACTTAATGGTCTCTTCATCTTGAATGGCCATCAAGATATAACAGATGTGTTCATTGTGTATTCCAATCGTTGATGTGAGGTCGTGGGAAAATCACGCCTTTGCTTCCTTGGATTGTTGATCGTGTTTCACTCTTACATTTTCTTATATGGGAAAATTATTTTTTGGGCATTAATAGCCTCATCAGTGATTGCACTTCCACATGCGTATGAGTGGACCGTATCTGCATTAGCGATGGTGAAAGTTCAGATGGAGCCCTCGGAAAAACCTCTTAGTAATTCTACTCTATTTGTGAGCTTGAGAGAATCTGAAGTATTCTTTAAGTGATTCACCATCATTTGATTAGAGATGGGAGAATCTTTAATGATCCTCGGCTGAAATGAGCTTATGAAAATCTTGGTGAGTTATCAAAGGTATGGATGGATCCCCTTGGAAGAGTAAAAAGTCAGCTTGCTCCTTAAGGGTAGCGGGAAGACTTGACAAAGCGGTGTGTCGAGCTCGTTGGATATGCATGATGGTCTAATGTGGTGTGTTCATATGTCATTGCCCCATCATGAATCAATGCTTTCGGAAGCTTGAAACCTACATGCATAAGATGTTGAAGAATAGCTTATAAGGTGAGGACTCCTCGCTGAGGAGGATGATTTCTATCTTGAAGGTGAAATTCATCTTGTATTAAGCGTCATAATTCTGCATGTATAATATGACGAGTGTGGTCAACAAGACGAGAATATATCAAGCTACCAGCAATAATTGGTTGATTAGCTCGGTTATATCGTGATGGATGAGTGAACTAGCGTGTCAGAGATTAGCATCATGGTCTCACGGAGGAACTTCAATGTCAGGAGATTAGCATTTTGACCTCCCATGGCTAACGTCGAACTTGGGGAGATATGTTTAGTATGTTGAGTTCCTCGCAAGTTGGATCATCTCATTTTGAGACTCTTCCATTCGGACCGATCTTCTAAAGCGATTCACGCTCCTTACATGGTCCTATCGAGGGAGGCGAAAAGCATCCTCGGTTCAAGGATTGGTTTGAGAGTGGGAGTTGGACAGGCTCGTTGTGATGTCTGCCTATTACGTAATGTTGTTGAAATTGTGATTGAGGGTTCTTTTCCATGACGATGCAGCCATTGCGTCTAGAAAATCGATTTGGTAGAGTGAAAGTTTTACTTTATGAAATCCAGCACACACACACACATGTATTTAAAGAGTGAACAAGAAAACTCTAGAATTTTAATGTGGAAAACCTCGAAAAGAGGGAAAAATCACGCGGCTTCAAAATCATCCACTATGAATCTATTTTTGAGTACAAAATCTTCCAATAATGGGATTACATGTATATGAGAAAGACAATGTAGCGATAGTGTTGTAAGATTCTTGTAGTAGTAGATGATGGTGAAAGTGGGAACAACGGGATGAAGATCGTCATGATGGAGACCAACAGAGATTGACGACGGCGAGGATCAGCGGCGGCTGACGGCGGCGGCCGGCGGCGGTGGTTGATGACCCTCGAGTGGTGGCACGATTGTGTTTGGAGGATCTTCAAGCTTTAGAGGTCTCTCCTCCCTCTTTCTTTGGCTCTCCTCATATGAGGAATGAGGCTATAGGTGGAGGAGTGACATCTCATAAGCATGCAAAATCAACTCTCCATGGAGGCTCATGATGATTCTTTGATCATATGATATATTTTTGTATTTGAATGCTCAAATGAAGTCGATTATGAGATCTTGGGCTTGTTAGATCGGCTCATCGAGGATCGATTTATTATAAAACTATATTTAAGAGCTTTTAGAATTTAATGTCCCAAGTTTCCAATGATATTTTAAGTGTTTGATCTCGATTTCAATTTAATCATTTGCTTTTAGCATCAAGATTGTGCTTTTAGTAGTATTTTAAGTGTCATATCTTGAATCTTTATATAATTCATTGAATCTTTCCTCTTAGCTCAATTTATATATAGAATATAATAAGAGTGTTTGATATTATAGAGGAAAGGTTCAAATGAATTATAAAATTCAAACTCAATTTATATAGAATATAATGAGTGTTTGATATTAAAAATAATATATCCTATTATGGAAAAAAATTGTCATAATATATTTAATTTTTTTCAAAGTTATACATTTGCAAAAGCTTTATGGGCAGATTATCAGTATACATGGAAGTTGTAGAATTTTCATTACCTTTCCAACGATACCACTGATACTAATGGCGATATGATAAAAATATCATATCTTCAATTTTTCTTAGTCGCATTTTAACATGCGGATGAGATCGTTGAAAGTTGTTAACATGAAAGTTGTAGAATTTTTTATTATCTTTCCAACAATACTAAGACTCAAAATCCGATGAGTCAGATATAAAAATTGAACTTAATTATTTATAAAAAAAAAATTAAATGGCGGTCCTTCTTGGCCATGACATATCATGACATTTATTTTTTTTTAAAATGGCTAATCACCTAATTAAGTTTATAAAATGGCATAATTTAAAATTAAATATTTATTTATGACATATAATAATATATATCAAAATACTCATTATTGCAAATAACTAAGTATCTTTTCGATTATATCTGATGTGGGTATTTTGATGATTATCGTCGGCACTTCTTAGTGGTGAGAATAAAGATGAGAGCGTCTTCTTTTTAAAATAATTAATGTCTTGATCGAGAATGAAAATTTCTTTGAAGTAATGATATAATTTTTATTAAAAATATAATTAATTTTTATTTTAAAATAAATAATATTTTAGTAAACTAGTTATGATAGTTAAAATCAAAGTATCTTAAAAGAAATCCCATAAATATCAAACTAATTTAAAAACCTATAGTGCATATAATATCTATGCTTCATTTTATTACTATATATTTATTTACAAGATATTATTTTTTGTTAATTAATTTATTTTTACTTATTTCTTCTGGCGAGATAAAAAATTACAATAATATCTATGACTTGATTTATAAGTCTAAATTTTAAATATAATAAATTTCAGCGGACTCATAATCATGATCTAGTGACGTTGCGTGCATTTTAGTTTTAAATTATTTTATTTATAATTCAAGAAAATAAAAAAATATTTTATTAGAAAATATGAAAAAAGTTATAATTTTAAAATCTTTGAATTTCGAAATCACATTTAAAAACCATATGCAAAATTTTATTTATTTCAATAGAGATTGAATATCTGCTATTATGTTTTCTGAATTTTAAATCAAACTGATAAAATATCTCTGTAAAAGCTCAATTTTGAAGAATCAAGAATCACTTTTTATTGAAAAATGAGAACAATAATATTTATAATTGCTAACTAATAATAATAATACATCAAAGAGATCAAATTAAGCGACAGATTAAACTAAATTCTAGAGCTAAGTTCTAAGAATAGAATTCTTGGAACGGAATAAGATCACTGCGGCAGTGGTTACAAAGAATGAAGCCGCAGCAGCTGCAATAGGGTAGATCCATTTCCTCCATATTCTTCCACCATGCTCGGGCCTAGGAGGATTACAGACTTCCTCTTTTGCTCTAAAGATCGAAGTCTTAAATCCCTCTCCTCAACTATGAGCTTCATCTCCTTCTGATCGCATCCTTCTCTCTATCAAGAGAGAGCAGCAGCCTCTCCTCAACTATGAGCTTCATCTCCTTTTGAACCGCATCTTTCTCTCTATCAAGAGAGCAGCCATTTCCACGGCATTCAATTCGGCAGCCGACTCAACTTTCTTCTTTATTACTGCAGCCATCTCCTTATTCCTGTGCACGGTGGCTTCAGGAAGGACAGAGGAGATGGCGAGTCTGATAACATCGCATTCCATATCCGCAAGAATATCCTTCTCTGACGTCTGTGAAGCAAACTCAAGGTTTAGCTGTTCAATCTGTTTCCAGAGCTCTTTCACTTCTTTGATAAGTTTGTTATTTTGGGTTTTCTGCAGCTCAAGACGGAGCTGCTCGATCTGTTTCCGGCTCTCTGCCACTTCGTTCTCAAGTTGCTCATTGCGAGTCTTGAGGTTCTCAATTTCATTGCTACCGGAACTTCCCGCAGCACAGACTCTGGCGGTGGCATGCTTCTTCTTGCCCATTTAATTTTTTTTAAAATTAGTTTTATTATTTATTAATTTTAATATGATTAAACCTCATTTAAATCTTGCAAACAAGCGAGTCTTCAAGATTTTCTTAAATAAATCCAAAATACTTTAAGTATGATGCCCCCTTAAATTGCTTTACAAGAAGTTATAAACGGGATTCATAAACTCAGAAAAGTAAAGTTAAAAGAGGTTATGATATATAATATCATTTAAATTTATTTTTATATTGCATCTTTTGATAGAGATTTAAAAAATTATAAATGAATTTTATCATGCATTATAAAGAAAATAATAAAATCAAGATATACATATTTTACATATGAATCCTCCTTATGCTAGAAAATCAGTTGTGGTAGAATGAAATTTTGGTGTGCTTGTGACATCAGGTGGGTATTTAATGAGTGAATAAGAAACTCAGAAATTTTTTACGTGAAATACTTGAAAAGAGAAAAATCAACAGTAAAATTTTCCACTATGTATTTATTTTGGAGTACAAAGTTTTCTATCTGAGATTGAGTTGTATATGAGAAGGTGATAATGAGAATCTCGGAATCGGACAATAGCTATATAGTCGCATTGATTGTAACGATTCTAGTAAATTATGGTGAACAACGAGGGGTCAACGACGGACGAAAATTCTACTAGTGGCACGAATCTTGATGTCAAAAAAAGTTGATCCTGATCGGTTAAGATCAAGCACTTAAAATAGAAACTTTGGGATATCAATTAAATTCATAAATAGCTCTTAAGCATAGAGTGTTTATTATCAAATTGAGTGTCTTGTGACGAATCTAAGATCTCATAATTACGTTTGAGCATTCAAATACTTAAATACATCAAATGATTAGAGGAATTATTCGTCCGATGAAGTGGAGTGGTTGAATTTTGCATGTATTTACCGCAGGCCTCCAATCTATAAATAGCCCTCATTCCTCATATGAGGGAGGCCCAAAAGAGATGAGAGAGCTCTAAAGCTTAAAGATCCTCAAACCGATCATCTGCCACCACTGGTGTAACCACGGCCGTCACAATATCAATCTCTCCATCATGATGACCTTTATTGTCGTCGTTGTTCTGCTCATTCTACATTCGCAGATGTTACCACTGATTGCATAGTTGTTGTTCTCTTCTCATATACAATTAATCTATCGGAAGATTTTGTACTCTAAGCAGATATATAATGGAAGCTTTTCGGCTAGGCCAGTGATTTTTTCCTCTTTTGAGGTTTTCACATAAAATTTACCTCATGTCTTGGATTTCATAAGAGGCATAAACTTTCACTCTTGATTCTAACATTTGTTTGGTGCTGGGCAGGAAGATTCTCATTATTTCATCTTATGCAAGTTTCCCAACAAGATCAAAATCACCATCGAGGTGGAACATTTCAAGCTTTTAAAGAGCGCAAGCAAAGAATAAAGATTCATCAAATATTGTTCCTTCAGATTTTGTCGAAAATTAGGGGGTAACTCTTAATCTCAAAAGATTATCCAAATCAATAATGATATCTAATTGATTATCGAGAAGCAAGTCAAATAATACCAATGAAAAGACCAAGGTTAAGGGTAACTTTTGGCTATAACCAAGGATTTGGATTCAACCTCTTCCATTCAGGTTAACATCATCAAGTAATACTTTGACAAACAACCTCGGATAGGTCAAAAATTCTCAGCGGATTCAATTCAACCTCTTCCACATAGGTTAATGTCATCGAGCAAAGACTCTGACAAACAACCTAGGATAGGTCAAAAGGTCTTTGGTGGACTTCCCACGATCTCTTTCATACAGGTTAACGTCATCGGGTAACATTCTTTTTCCTCGGATGGTCAAAAAACCTCTTCAATTCATTCTCTTTCATCTGGGTTAATGTCATGGGTAACACCGGAGACAACCTCGGATGGGTCAAAAATTCTGCTTCATTCAACCTCTTCCATGCGGTTAAGGTCATCGTAACACTCTCACAAACAACTGGATAAGTCAAAAGTCGCGGTGGACTTCCACGCCTCTTCCATACAAGTTAATAATAATACAAAACAACCTGGATAGGTCAAAATTCTCATTCAATTGAACTCTTCCAGGTTAGCGTCGCCAGTCACTCGCAAACAATCTCAGTCAAAATCCTCGGCGGTTGATTCGACCTCTTTCCAGTTAAAATCGAGCAAAGACTGACAAACAACCTAGGATAGGTCAAAGGTTTGGTGGACTTCGACCTTTTCCATAAAGTTAACGTCATCGGGAACACTCTAACAAACAACGTTGGATAGGTCAGAAATCCTTAGCGGATTCAATTCGACCTCTTCTATACAAGTTAACGTCATTGGGAAACACCTTGACAAATAACGGATAGGTCAAAATCACCGATTAATTCAACCTCTTCCACAGTTAACGAGCGTGCAAGACTTTGACAAATATAGGTCAAAACTCGCTTGATTCAATTCGACCTCTTCCATATAGGTTAACATCATCGAGCGACAACCTTCCGGATAGGTCAAAGGTCATTGGTGGTGACTTCTTACCCTTTAAGGTTAAGGTCATCGGTAACACTCGACAAACAACCTTGGATGGGTCAAAAACCTCGGCGGATTCAATCCAACCTCTTCCATACAGGTTAACATCATCGGTAACTCACGAAACAACTCGGATGTCAAAATCCTCGGTTTAATTCGCCCACCCATCAGTTGCGTCAGTCACACTCGACAAACTTCGGATAGTCAGATCCGCCGTGCAAACCATGCGCCCGTAAACGATATTGCCGGTCACCATCGTCGCCTGTCATCCCAGCCATCTCGCTTGACCGCGTCACCGATTCGCCTACCGCTACCTTGGTACCACCAGTCGGCTGCGTCACCGATCATCCGGCAATCTTTGGTCCTTACCATCGTTGCGGTCATCGCCGACTCGGCGGGTATGCGACTACGTTGCGATTCGGTTACCACCGTCGACTCAACCTTTGTGCGGTCGCGCGCATTGCACGCGGTAATTCTCGACCATTTCGGTCCCACCCATCGGTCTCCATCATCCCGGCCAGCTCGCCCACTGGCCACCCTGCGTCGGTTCGCGAAACCCGTCGGTAACCATTGCGATCACCGCGCCTCGCGTCATCTCCTCCGCGCACCATCGCATTATCTCGGTCACATATCGTCGGTTATCGCATCAGTCGCGGTCACCATGTCGTGCCCACCAGCCGACATCCACATCTCGTGTTATCATCTCTTGATCACCAACGGGAGATAGTTGATGCCTCTTTAGAGAAAAATATGTAAACATGCGGCGCTTGATCGCCTCAAACCGGACCCTGCTTCGCCTCTTTGAGGGAAAAACTATAGACGACGGATGTACCGCGGTCTTGGCCTCAGACCTCTTCTTAAGAAGAAGAGGGACACTACATATGAGTGTGTCTTCTCCTGGCAGAGTTTTTTCTATAGAAATCGCTAAGCACCCAAAATTATGCTAAGCAAAAAGCTGGGGAAAAGCGGGTTTTGCCAGGATACTGGCCGGGCCGTTTCTATCCACCTGCCGCGACGATGCCGTGCGTGACTCCAGCTCAACCGCGCATTGACTCATGCAGCGGGCCGCGCTCGTCCGGATTCGCGGCCCGTAACCGGCCGATCATCCCCGCTCGATCAGGTGGCGTTAGCTCCGTCATTCAGCCACCCGCGGCCGCCATGCGCGCTTCCGCGCATCGTTCAGGCCTGCGCCGGATTCACACTCGCCGGCCTCGCGGTCTCCATGACCAGCCAGTCGCGGCTCGCCGTGCGTTCATACCGGAATGGGTTCGAATATCAAAAATCCGCTTTTCGCTGCCGCTTCATACGCCATAGAGTAATCATAATCTTATGAATCTGTTCTCTCAAAATGTGTCTCAAATTTCATTGAAGAATTTACTATTTTCAAATATTTGACATATATATTTTTGAATGGTTGAGATAATGTCATCCTAAAATAGGATGGCAACTAATATAACACTAAAAATTATACTAGTCGAAGCACGAATCTTGATGTCAAAAGCAAGTTGATCCTTGGCCATTGAGATCGAGAAATATATCCTTGTAAACTTTGGGATATCGGTTAAATCGATAAATAGCTCTTAAGCATTAGTCAGTCTTTAATCTAACAAGAATCATAATTACAAGCGTTTGAGCATTCAACTTAAATACAAATACATGAAGAATCATTACAGGCTTAGATGAAGTGGAGTGGTTGGTTTATGTATATTTACAGAGCGTCGCTCTCCATCATAATAATTTTCCTCATATGAGGAGGTCAAGCAAAAAAGAGGAGAGAGCTCTAAAGCGAAGATCCTCCAAACACAATCGTGTCACGCTCGGCGGTTGATCACCATGCCAGTATGCCAATCCTGGTTTTCATGCTGATCGGCCTTTCACAATGCTTGTTCCGATTTGTTCTTAGCTTTTCCACGAACATGATCATAGCTATTGTTCTCTTCTCTATAATTAATCAGTTCGAAGATTTTGTACTATATAATGGATATATTTCACATAAAAATTTCTCGAGTTCTCGTTTCACTCTTTAAATACCGTGTGGATTTCATAACAAGGCTAAGGCGTAAACTTTCACTCTATCACAATTATTTCTCTAGCACGCAACAATAAATATAGCACATTTCTATACTTCAAAAGTGAATTAAATTTTAAAAAATTAAGAAAAATAATGTTTTTATTATAATAATAAAGATTTAAGTCGATATATATAAATATCTCAATATTAGATATGTAAATATATAAGAATTATGTGCAGCTTATGTAAATGCCTTTTCTATATTAATTTTGAGCTATTTATAATTCATATATAATGATATATAATACTTAAATTTTGATATTTATATATATAATATTTAAATTTTTGATATGGTATCAAAAATAATTTTATTATTATCTTTTTAAATATTTAAAATCTAAATATCAAAATTTAAATATTAGTTTAGATAAATACAAAGAATTTGTGTGGTATTTATATAATTTTTTTTATTTGAGCAAAACAACTACTTGTAAATTTTGACTAAAAATGCTGACGGCCTACGTGATGACTTTCGTTACATTTTAATTTTAAATTAATTGAATTTTAAAATTAATAATGATTTGCAAATCAATGGTAACGGTATGAAATTTTTTGCCGACTCAAACAATTATATAAATTCAATTTAAATTTTAAATTAATTAAATATAAATTGATAAGACTTATAAGCATTTGCAAATAGATAAGATAATAACATGAAATCTTTGTTGAATTAAGTCTTTAGAGATAACAAAATGTAAAGTTAAAATGATATTCAAAATATCATAATAATAATCTGTTTTAAACTAAAAAGATAAAAATGTTTCCTTCAATCTCAAAATCAAAATTATGAATCACTTCCTCAAATAAAAAATAAAAATCTCTCTCACCTGATAAACAAGCTCATAATGATGAGAAAATATTATGTAGACTCAGATCCGATGCCAATTAAATTTACATGCTAAGCTTAAAATACTAATTTTTGACTTTCACCTCGTAGTAACGGCCGGACTTGATGCCGTTAACGCGGACCGAGACCCACCCATTATTAAACAACAAGATTGACCCGACGATGCTTTTCAAGTGTGGATGCCAGAAATTTAAAAGAATATATAAATTGATTTATGACTCAAACAATGAATAAGCATATTTAAATTTTTTCATGAACCGAGAGAGAAACAAAATCTCTTATTTCAACTGAAAAAAATGTGAAGATGGAGAACAACAAAGGTTGACTTCATATGGACAATTTAACGATAATGCCATAAATATGAACGATCTAAATTTTATATAATTATATATATATATATATATATATATATATATATATATATATATATATATATATATATATATAAAACACGCTTATTGATCTTCTTTAAATCTTTTGAAATATAAATCTCCTACACTATTTTGAGTGCTTTCCAAGAGGATTTTAGTAGTTTTGTTATAGTTTTTCAAGAGTACAATATGTACATTCTAGAATGTATTTTTTTTTTCATACATAAAATATTGTATACTTCAAATTACAGATCTAAATAGTATTATAAGTTATTTTTGAGTTCTTTCAAGATTTATTTTTTTTATATATTTTTTTGTACAATATGTATATACCTTTTTTTTATAAAAAAAAATTAAGGCACTATATGACTTCCAATTATGGATTAAATAATATTATAACTGCTTTTGAGTTCTTTCCAAGAGATTTGAGTATTTTATATCTATTTTTCGTGAGTACAATCTACACTGTATGCTCAATTTATTTATTAATTTTAAATCAATTTGAGACTTCCATTTATGGATCTAAATGGTATTATAGGTTGATTTGAGGTCTTTCCAAAGAGAATTTGGGTTATTTTCTATTTTTGAGTACAACAGTAAACTCTAGAGTATACTCCTTTGTTTTTTTAAATTTTTTTAAAGCACTCGGCTAATTATGGATCTAAATGATATTATAATCTATTTTGAGTTCTTTTTGAAGATTTGAGCTATTTTTTATCTATTTTTAGTACAATCTATACACCTGAGTGTACTCCTTTGGTGTTTATTTTGGATGTCATATGGGGACACCATGCAAGAGGGTTACTCATTGAAGTGATCGAATGCGACCCGGTAGAACCAACTCATTTTTTTAGGTGGGCAATATTTTAAATAATAAAATAATATAATAATTAAATAATAATCATAATAAGATTAATTAAATAAATAAAATTATATAATATTTTAATTTTAGAAAAATACAAATAATTAGTAAGATAAAATCATCAAATTTATAAGAGAAAATTATAAATAGATAAAATGTGAAAATTATAGCCTATAATTTATAAGTTTATTCACCTTTAAGATTAAATATATAAATTAATTTTACCCAAGATTTATAGATTAAATTATTTGAAGACTACAAAAGTTAATAAAATATCAAAATTCTCTTTATCCATTTTGAAATACTAAGTACAAAATAATTTTTTAAAATTTATATGAAGTAGATTAATTTAAGCAATTTATGAATTTAATTAATATTAATATTAATTAATATGTGCATGTTAAATGTTTTTAAAAAAATTGTAATATTAATATATAAATATAAATATAATTTATAAGAAGAATATAACAAAACAAAAAATTTTAAAAAAATTTTATGATTTAAAATTATTATAAAATTTAAAATATAGTTTATAACTAGATTACATTGAGTTAAAAATATTGATTACATGAGATTATAATAAGTTAAAATGAAATTCATTTTAAGATGTGTATATAATACTATTTGCTAATATTCATCTCAAAATTATTCTTAGGTCAATTATTTTGAGGATGGGCAAAATTATAAACTTCTCCGTCTAATTGGATAAAATTAATATTTTTAGGCTGGTCAAATGTGCAAATTGTAAAATTCTTCATCCCATTACTTAAATTTAATATTTTCATGGTGGGCATTTGCCCACCCACAGCATCACTTGGGTTCGCCCCTAAGTACGACATACTATCTCGAAAGATAAGGTCATCACCATTCAATGGACCTAATCACCTAATGAGGACTCCTAAGGCATGATGAGTCTTCGAATATACCAGAGATTTTTCCTACTTTATATGGATGAATAAAGTAAAGTTTATTTAAACCAGGTTCTAAAGTTCTCAATGGCAAATATAGTTAATTACATCCTAAATAATGTGAATCCCAGAATACTCTCGATTAAAGTAGCGTTGTCCAAAGATTTTAAGGGTAATATATCAATAAATTAGTTATATTTAGAAAATCAATTGGGATAAATTAAAATGAAAGACTTATTATCAAGCCAAAGTAAATGAGTAGGGAATGCTTATGATATTAGAAAACCTAGTGAGCATTCCAATCTATCATATGGTTAGAATTTATATATTTGAAATTGAATAGAGTTATTTATTTGAGTTAAATCTTATTAGATTGTTGGGCTTATAATGAATAATACAAGATTGTGAAAATGCAAGAGGAGGATTTATGCTTGTAGCCCAAAGAAATAACCTCATCCTAAATCTATTGGGAGTTTTGGCATAAGCCAAAGCACACCTAAATCTAAGATGGGCATATGGTTTACCTCCACAAGAGAGTAAACCACCCAACTTGGACTTATAACTGCAGAGTGATAGCTAACTCCTCTACTTTCAAACCATGTGGTCAAGTCATATGATTTTGCAAGATAGTTGGGTTGTTATTATTTAGAAAGAAAACTAATGTCCTTAAACTCACTCCCTAAGATACTAGAGTATTAATGATATGAGAAATGACTTAGTCTAATGCAAATATTTTAATTTTTATTTGATTTTGACTCTTCATTTTGACAAAAGGCCATAAAATTTTTATGTCTAAATGTATGTTGAAATGAGTTATGGGCCAAATCAAGAGAAGAGGGTGAATCTTCATTGGTAAGGGTTGCTCTCAGTCAAGCGTCTATGTAAAGTGGTCTTCCTTTTAAAAGAGTGGTATAATGTATGGTGTGTAAGACATGCAACATTCACTAATGGGTTGCTAAATCTTTTAGTTATCTTGATTTAATGGCTAGGCTTTATGGTGAGGTTATGAGTTATAAAAAATTAGGGTAGAAAAATTAATTTTTCTCTATAAGCCTAATTGGATTTAGGCCACACATTAAATCATCATTCAATTAAGAAACTATAAAGATGCTTGCCATTCCTATTGCACAATTTTAAACAAAACATCAATCAACTTTATAAATCTAATGCAAAATAATAAAAGGTTGTACGTGATTATATATAACCCAAAAAAGAGAAGTGGGTATGAGCTCTACCCTTATACAACTCGATAAATGAAAATAATTACAATTTATAAATGATAAGTGCTATGGAGGTCTTCAAATCTTCAAGTCTTCATATCTCTTTCATTTCTTTATTTGATTTGCTTCTTTTGATTTGGTAGGCTTCAAGGCATCGCATGACACCCCAAGACTAAACCTTTTGTCCAATGTTTATCCTGAACCCCCATAGCATTAATTCTAATTTCTGATGCAAAATTATATTAAAAATAGGGAAAGTAAATCTAACTACACACAAAATAAGTGTTAGCTAAACACACCATATAATCTAAGCGTTATATGTATAATTTGGACTTAGCCGTATAGTAAGTAACCAATCTTAATTTAGATTATGCTTAGGGGTTAAGCAACTTACAAAAGAGAGCATTTATATTTATTTTAAGAACCCTTTAAGCACAATCTACTACTGATTAATTTAATCACTAGCATCCAGTCTATGAAGCATACACAATAACATCCATTTAATAATACATCATAAAACCAAATACACATCACTCCATGCATCGCCATAAAGTTAGAAGTGGTGACTTAATTCTAAAGTGTGTTTATTAAGGCTCGTGATGCTTTAACTAAGCTTTTTAACTTTGAAAGGGTGTTTGATGATAAGAAGTTGATTTCACTTTAAATGATTTAGTTGATTTGAGAATTTTTATTTAGTGTTTTCTTTTATTTTATTCGATTTACACTTAACAACTAAGTGTTATAAAGAGAAGAAAATGGAAGATTACTCTCTTTTATCCTTACTTTAGGTCACTTCTAAAGCATATCAATTAGACTTAATTCTCTTTAGAATGGTTTATTATATTAATTAATCTAAGTTTAGGTTCACTTTAAATGACCTCATTCAATGAGAAAAATATCTTAAGATTTAATTAATTAATTATCACATGACACATGTTTATTCATTTCTTTCCATCATATGTAACATGCACATGCTTAAGTCCTAAGTATAGCTACACATATAATATGTCTTTAGCACACTTAAATAATAGATATGAATGTGTATATTTAGAGTTTATATTTTTCTTTTGATTGAATTATTTTATCATATTAATTTAAAACTCTATCTAGATTCATATACAAAAATACATAGAGATAAAATTAAATAGGTACGTGTCATTGTTAACCAAGGAAGTGATGTAATCAATGACCTCCTGAGCTAACTAAGTCTAAGTATTCCCGATGTCCGAATACATGCAGCTTGCATTCAAACATATGTAAATTTGTATACATGAATATTAGAAAGAGAGCTCCCAATCACATGATTAATTAATTCAACAACTTAACCATTCATGAATGAATGAATTTTGATAAAAGAAAGAGGAGTTTTAATTCCATAATCAAATACACACACATTTATAAGAGGCATAAGCTAGTACATGCCATTGTTAACCAGAAAGTAAGTAATCAAATGACCTCCTTAGGGATAACTAAAGCCTCATATTTTTAGGATGTCCAGACTAAATATTTTCTTTTCTCAAATACATATAGATGTATACATAAATAAAGGAAGGAAAACTATTCAAAAATTATATTTTTATTTGATTGAAACATTTATGCATATGGAGTAAAGTCTTATATAAATCATAGTATTGAAATACATAAGAATGAAACCAAATGCGTGTTGTTAAACTAGGAAGTGAAATAATCAAATGACCTCCTTAGGGCAAACTAAAGCCTCGTATTCCTAGGATGCCCAACCTATATACCCATTAACATACTTACTTATGTGAATCAATACGTGAATGAAAGAAAATAAACTTTACTTCATACACTTAAGCTATAATCACATACATCTCCTATGTATTTATAACTTTAATTCATAGCATATATAATCATTCATTTATAAGTCTTGAAAAATAGATTTGGATTTAATAATGATAATAGCCATACATATATTAATTTAAATCAACACATACAAGCTTGACATAAATGAAATCATTTAATTTAATTAATTTTTAGAAAAGATGAATGCATGAATCAAGTGACATACAATATTTAATATGAATGAAATGAAATAAAGAGACATAAACACACAATTTCATTTAATCCAACTAATTCCTAAAGACAATTATACTAAATAAGCTTATTTAAAATAACCAAAGTTTCTTAATGTCATTTTCAATCTTATGTTTAATTTGATTTAGGAAGTGTGAGAAGAGAGTTTGCTAATCCTAATCTCATCCCATATTTATAAGTTAATTTGATTTAATGAAAGGTAATTAAGCAAATTTTAAAGATTAATTAAGTTAAGCAATGAATTAAATCAATTAATTAAACCCTTACCTATGTTGCCTTAAGGTAATTAATCAAATGATTATGAGCTAATATAATATGAAAATGAATTGAAAGGTAAATAGCAATGATCCTATGAAATGAAAGGGGCTTAATTCAATTAGCTCACAATCATTAGTTAATTAAGCTTAAGAAACTCACTAAATTATTTTCATATTTTTCTCACACATGTGAGCTAACCATGATTTCACTAAACCTCTTTAGGTTATTGAACACCTAAAGCTCTACCCATGAATCAATCATGGAAAATCAGATATATTTAAAATTTTAATTTAATAAATCAAATCATTAATCCATTAATTCATTTCTCTTTTAATTAGTTACCAAATTTGAGTAACTATCCTTTGAAATGAAATGGGCTTATGGGGAGAAGGTTGGAAAGAGGTCCCAACCTAATTCCATAGTCCTCTTACTTAATCAAACATTATTTAGTATGCTTTGAGTTTCAATTTAACTAATTAAGTCATTAATTAGTTAATTAATCTTTAATTAGCATTTTGTTGAAAAGAGAAGAAAACTTAGGGAAATATTGGGAGGGAGGCCCTCAATTCCTTAAGTCTCCCCACTGTTAAATAGTGATTAATGGATCTAATATGTTGATTAATTACTATTCACATGCTTAATTATCACTTAATTAAGTTAAGAAAGTAATTAGGGATTAAATAATTAATTTTTCAAATTAATCAACCAATAAATTCATGAAAATAAGAGAGGTCATCCCCTAAATATTCTTAGAAAGTTTAAAATTGATTGGCTAATTAATTATGGAGTAATTTAATTAAGTTTTCAATTAAACACTAATTAAGCTAAAATTATTCAAAATTAATCAAGAAAAATTTTAATGGATTCCCATCTGAAATACCTTTAAAATGAGTCATTATTTATATATTTTGGATTTTTCTATAATTAGTTATGAATTATTGAAGTTTTAGTCTTGAAATCCATTAATTAACCTAATTAAAGCCTTAATCCCATCAACGCCACGTGGCGTGCTGACTCTGCATGCTTTTCACTTGGTGCCACTCGATTGGCTATTTAAGTTGTCACATCTCCACACTGAGTCAATTAGCGGCAGATGCGGTATTGATCTCCGTCATCCGATCTCAGATCAGACGATGCAGATCAATCCCGTGGCATAAAGGGAGAAAAATAAAGAAAATTTAGTGTGATTTGATCAAAGTCGTCCATTCCAATCACGTAGAACAGACCTCCAAAGTCCCATGGGTTGGTTTTATGGGTTTTGGTTCAATTGGGTCATATGGGTTCAATTTGGGTCATGTTGGGTTATGTTAACCAATTGGTCAAATTAGGTCAAATCAAGGCTTGGGTTAGATTCAAATGGTGAATTAGAGGGTTTTGGTTTAAGGGGTTTCAATTAATTCGACCTAAGTTTGATTTTGGCTCATTTGAAGTCAAATAAGTCAGATGGGTCAAGTTGTCCAATTTGACCAAATTGACCAAATTGAGTTAGGTTAAGTGTTGGTTCATGTTCAATTGGTAAATTGAAAATGATTGTAGGCATTGGTTTGAATCAATTTAGATTTAATTTGAATTTTGGCCAATTTAACCCTTTAGGTCAATTTAGGTTGGGTCAAGTTGTCCAATTGGTCAAATTGGGCTCAATTACTTTGGTCAAGTTCAATAATCAATTTGGAATGAACTTGAGTCATTGATTGCAATCAATTTGGGTTTGATTATAATTTGACCCACTTTGGCCTTTGTGGTGAAAATATTCATCTATCCTTTTGAAGAGGATAAATGAAAATAAAAATATACTTTTTTAGTTGGGATGCCACGCAGATCCACATATGTTCTTATTAGGGTGATCAGGTACTGCATTGAGGAAATGTGTATTATCTATACAAATAGAAGTCACCACCCTACAATGGATCTAATCACATCAATAAGGACTCCTAAGAACTATGGTCTGTTTGAGATTCTTCTCCTCCTTTACAAAAAAAAAGTAAAGTAGGATTTATTTTAAACTAGGTCCATTTCCTATAGGGCAAGCCTCCATAGTTAATTACATCTTAAGGAAGGTGATTCCTAGGAATACTCGATTAAAGTAAATGATCATTGTCTCCAAAGATTTCAATAGGGACTATCAATCGATTAGTTTATTTTTGAAAAATCAAGTGAAATCGATCAAGAGGAGGGAGTTCTTATTGAAGCCAAATGGAGGTGAGCAGGGAAATTTAGGATACTAAGAATCCTAGTAAACATCTCAAACTATCCTATAGTTGGGTTTTACATTTTTAAAATTGAATTATTTATTTGAGTTGAATTTTTATTAGAAGTTTATGGCTTATAATTTCACAATACAATGTTATGTAAATGCCTAAGAGGTAAGGATTTTTGCTCATGGCCCCGAAGGAAAATAACAACCTCAGAACCTAATTCTAGGGAGCTTTGGCGAGGTCCAAGGCATGACCTAAATCTAAGAAAAAAATGGGCATATAGTTTAACTTCACAAGAGAGGATAAACTGCCCGACTATTGGACTTACAACCACTTGGGGGTGGCCGACAACTAACTCCTCCAATAATTTTAAATTCATGTAGGCAAGTCTTATATTTATACGAGATAATAAGATTGTTATTTATTTTAAAAAGAGATTAAGTCCTTAAACTCACTCCCTAAGAAACTAAATCATGTAAGGGTATGAAAAATGACCTAAATCTAATGCAAAATATATTATATTTTACTTTCATTTTTGGACAATCATTTAACTTAGGCTTATATGATTCATATGTAATGCATGAGAAATAAAATTATTGGCCAAAATCAAGGAGAAGGGAGGAGGTGTATTTCCACCATAGCTCTCAAAAGTCAAGCCAAGTTTCTTTGATAAAGATGGAAGCCCTCCAATCAAGTGTGAAACAAGATGCTTTTATGCATGATGTTATAAAAGAAAGACTCATCCAGCTAAGAGATTGCTAATTCTTTTATTTGATTTAAACTTAAGCTTTAAATGAGGTTATGAGTTCTTTATTTTAATTTTGAATTATTAAATTTAGTAAAAGATTTATTTTCCCCTAAGAGCCTGATTTGAGTTTGACTTAAAGGAAGGAAGTGAGGAGTTAGTTCAAGCTATAAGGTAGGCAAATTTTCCTTAACACCCCTAAGGCATGACCTATTCCTATGGCTAACTCTTCTAAGTCTCTAGGGCTAGGTTGAGTGTCCACCTAATCACTAGATGTGTCTTAAGACTAAAGAACTCTTAAAGTCTAAGAGAAGTCCTATGTTTAAGATGGAGGGATTGAGAGCTCATCCTAAAAATGAGGTCAATAATTTTTTTAGGCCAATTTGAGTCAACTTGGGTCAAATGGCCAATTGGACTTGGTTTGTCTCAATTGAGGTTTATTCATGTTCAATCATTGATTATGGGTTGGTATGAATCAATGGTTTCAATTGATTTTGTGTATGATGGGTTTTGGCTAGTTTAAGTTTCATTTGGGCTAAAGTTTGACTTGGTCAAAGGACTAAGTTGACTTGGTTTGATCCAATTCAATGTAGTTGATCATCTTAGGGTGATCAATGATCATGGTGTGAGGCTTGGATGGCCTTGGTTCAATCTAATTTGGGTTGGATTGAAACTTGATTCATATGGGTTCTTTAGGCCATTTTGGGTCAAGTGGACCTAAACAGGTTAATTGACTTGGTTTGGCTTGATTAAACTTTATTTGGATTTGTATATGAAGCTAGATTGAAATATAAGTCCAACGTAATCAATTTCTATGATAGGTTTTGGTTCATTTAGAATTTTTAAGTCAAAAGGGTTAAGTAGGGCTTGACTTGGGTTGATTTTAATTTGGCTAGATAATTGTAGGTTTCATTTATATTTGAATAAATGATTGAAGGAATGTTTGATTCAAGAGAAAATCTATTGATTTTGGCTTTGTTTGGATTTATTTTAGCTAAGTCCAAGAAATTAGTTTAAAGGGTATAAATTGGGTTTTGGTTTGATTTTGGATTTGGTTTTGGCCATTTGAGTTTATATTTCATTTATATTTATGAGTATAAATGAAGATATAAATGATTCATGAGAAAATCACTTGAGTTTGGAGTGATTTGAAATCAAATTTTACCAAGCTCGAGGATGCAGGTCAAAAGGGATAAGAAGGAAATCAATTTAGTTTGATTTATTTTTGGTCATTAGAAGGTGAGTTTCATTTATATTTATAAATATAAAGGAAGGAATTATTGATTTATAAAGAAATTGATTTATTTTGGGTTGATTTAGGTTAAGATTTGGTTAGGCTTATGGAGGTAGGTCCATATGGCCTAAGAAGGGTCTTGACTTGGTTTGATTTAGTTTGATTTGGTTTTGATCATTTGAGTATGGATTTCATTTATATTTGTGAATATAAATGAAAGAATGATTTTTATAAGGAAGTCAATCAAGTTTGGGATAACTCGTGGAGATTTGGCTTTTATGAGAGTGGGTCATATGGCTTAGGATGGAATTTTGAAACTTGGATTTGATTTTGGGTTTCAATAATTTGGAATTGAGTTTAGATTTTGATTTGATAAATAATTGAGAGATTGAATTTATCTTTGAGAAAATCAATTAAATTGTGTTTGGCTAAGGTTAAGGCCATGGGATTCAATCATAATGTTTATGGAGAATTTTGAGCTTGGATTTGATCATGGGATTAATTATGAGTTTAGAAATTTGGAATGGATTTGGAATGAATTTGAGGTTTGGTTTGAGAAGGAAAGCATGGATTGGGTTTAGGCTATAGGATAGGCAAATCTCCCTAAGTTCCTAATGCATGACCTATCCCTATAATTAACCCTTCTAAGTCTCTAAGCTTAGGTTAAGTGTTCACCTAATCACTAGAAGTGTCTTAGGACTAAGGGCTCTTATTGTCTATAAAAGTCTTAGATTTATGATGAGGAAGTTGATAACTCACTCCAAAAGTGAAGTCAATATCTATTTTTTTTTATTTTGAAGCACTGTGGGACTTTCAATTATGAATCTAAATAATATTATAAGTTGTTTTGAGTTCTTTCCAAGAAGATTTGGACTATTTTCTATATATTTTCAGGAGTAGAATTTGTATACTCTAGAGTGTTCTTCAAATTTTTTTAAATTTTAAAGCACTATGAGACTTCTAATTATGGATCTAATTAGTATTATAAGTCGGTTTGAGTTCTTTCAAAGAGAATTTGGGATGTTTTCTTTATTTTAAGAGTACAATCTGCATGCCTAGATCAGTCTATTTTTAAAAAAAAAAATTTAAAGAACTCTGAGACTTATAATTATGGATCTAAATGGTATTATAATCAATTTTGAGTTCTTTCCAAGAGAATTTGAGTTATTTTGTAGTTTTCGTGAGTATAATATGTACAATCTAAAGTGTACTTTTTTATTTTTATTTTAAAGCACTCTACTCCAATTATGGATCTAAATGATATTATGTTATTTTGAGTTCTTTCCAAGAGTATTTGGGCTTTTTGCTTCACTTTTATGAGTACAATATGTACATTTGGAGTGTACTCTTTTTAAAATTTAAATGATGGGGACTTCAATAATGGATCAAAATGGTATTATAAACTATTTTGAGTTTTTTTCAAGAGGATTTGGGTTGTTTAATATTTTTTCAGAGTACATAATCGTAGAGTGTAATCCTTTTTAACGGATTTAGAGATCGATGAACCTCAGATGGCAAGAATCAAAGCCTTTTCTCCCTCAACCGACGTAGATCCCCTTCAACCTTCGCTCTCTTGTTCACCTAGAGTAAAATGTAACAAGCCCTTATCCCCTCAGAATTTAAAACCAACTAAGCCCCGCCTCTTAAAATCAAGCAAAATCGCAAGCCCTCTCTCGTTCAATCTCCCATCTGTTCCTCTACATGGAAGGTCAAGGTAACACTCGCTTGCTCTCTCATCTATTGCACCCATTCTCCTCTTTCTACCACTCTCGATCTTCCCTCAACTCAAAAGAAAACACACCGCCTCGCTTCTTTCCCCGTCTTTCTCCTTCCTCTCCATAAACCGCTGAGGGAACAAGAGAGATGTCGCTGTTAACCCTTGTCTTTCCTCTCACCTCCTTTGGCGTGCTTCAGCTTTTCTAAATCATGTTAATTTGGAATTTAAAACAAAACATACGAGAAATTGGATTTAAAATCGTAGGATTTAAAGTTGCCAATTTTGCCGTCTAGTAAGATTAAAAATTAAATAATGAGCATGTGATGATGCATTATAATTGGAATTTGGCATTATTGTACAATAGCTTTTCTTTGAGAATAGTGAGATTTTAAGTATAATAATAATGAATTCTTAAAATAAGTTTTAGAGAAACTTAAAATTCAGCATCTTTTATATTAAAGCACTTATGTAAGCTTTAGTGGAATTTGGCATTGTTCCATTTCTATAATTACAATTTTTTCGTATATACAAGAATTGGGGCGGAGTAGTAGCAACGCTTGACATTATTGAATGAGTTTTAAAATAAAATTACATTATCATAATAATTTTTAGTAAATTTAAATAATATAATATTTATTCATATTTTATAATGAGCATGATATCTTTGTTAAATGATGAATTTTAATATCAATATTACATTCTTTTTTATTTATGTTCTTATTCTTTAAAAAAATATTATTTAGTTATTTTATTTAAATCCTCAAATAACTTTCCAAACATCTTTCTAGATTTAGGGATTTAATAAATCTGTTAAAAATTTTTCGTGATTTACTAAATCAAGATATCTGATTTAGTAAATCCTACCAAATAAATCCAATCTGCCAAACACCCCCTAAGCGTTCTAATATCTATCATTCTACTTCTCCAAGAGCTTCCTCCTCCCTATTTGTAGGTTAATTTGAATTGCGTTATAAAAATTCTAATTATTATTATTATTATTTTTATTGACTAAAACGGATTCCCGCTTCATCTCCGCCATCTTCGGCTTCCCCAAGCTTTTCAACCGCACCTCAACAAATCGAGATTCGAGATAAGCTACACAGAATCGGTAACTACACCTCCCACTTTGAATTTTATTTTATTTATTTATTTTTACGAGAAGATAATACACACATACTACTGAAAATACATCACATCATTGAAGACAAAGCCTCCAATCAAGAGACCACTTTGAATCAACCCACTCTTCCTACATTTTTGATATCCACTGCCCATCTCTCCAACTCACTCAAAAATATTAAACCCGAACCCGACCCGAATTTAAAAACAAGTTCAAATTTTTAACCCAAACCCGACTTGAATATTGAACTGATTCAAATGCTGCATATGCTATTGAAACAATTTGGAAAATAGAGATTTGCTGTAGGATACTTTGTGCTAGAAAATACATATGTAATTTCATAAAAAGGTGCTAAAAAATTTCATATGCTGATAATTTTTTCACATTCAGTTGTTGATGGATAACTCTTGTAGTTCGAGTCACCCAATTCTAGATATAAAAAAGCACGCCTGTAATAGATACACTATCAAGCATAATAAAAGTTAAAATCCACATAGTAGGAAGATCTTGTCTTAATCCCTTTTTTTCATCAATAAAACTTTGTTTAGCACATTCCAAAAATTTTTACTTCCTTGCTTGAGAACATTTCACATATTTAATACTTTCACTAACCTTGATCGAGCTATCAATGTCTTTTAATCTTTCTTGAACAATCAAATTTATGATATGTGCACAACATCGTATGTGAAAGAATTCCCCATTGCAAAGTAGGCCACCTCAAATTCAAATTCAACAAATACATTTATTGAAACATTATCTAAAGTAATGTTAAAATTTTTTTTCAATCAATCAAATAAAAAATTTTGAATTACTTCAAATAATAAGACCACATGGAGGTAGCATAAAATTGAAATTAAAAATTTTTTTTTGCAACTTTCAAGCATTATCAATGAAATGTGCTGTTAAACAAATAAATCCATCACTATTGATGGAAGTCCATAAATCTAACATCAAGCAAACTCGACTAGTGATCTAACATTGTTTGATTTGCCTCTTCTTCATGAACATCTTTTTGCAATCTTTTCTAATAGTATTTCTTGAAACAAGTTGCAAGTCTCGATACAAATAATGTAAAAGTGCTTTAAAACCAGGCCATTCAATGCATTGAAAAGGTAAATCATGCATAATAATGCAAGAGGTAAGCAAGTCACGAAACTTTTATTGGTTGAACTTAGCATTGCACATGAAAATAGATGAATAAGAATTACTTTGCAAAATAAGTTGGCATATATCACATGTATCCCTTTTTTTGCAAGTTTGTAAGTGACGTTTCAAATTGTTGGTACCAAATTTTCTATCACATATATAGTTTGCACCACACTTTTTATATTTGCATATTTGTTTCCCATCATTTACAATAGGTAATAAATCAAAATATCTTCAAACAAATGATAACATTCTCTCTTCTTTCTATCATGTCTATTGCTTTTCTCTTCATCAATTATTTGAATTTCATTCTCACCAATATCCCCATGAAAAAAAAAACTTCATTTTCTTGAGCATTACTAATAGTATTGGAATCCTCCATCTAAATTAAAAAATTGATGATGAGAAATTTATAAATAATACATTATACATGTATTAAACCCTAATTAGTAAACAACCACTTACAAATAATACACATGCTATTAAAAATAATGAGTAGATAAAGTAAATGATACTCAAATGATACTAATCAACACAGCCGGCCTGCACAATATTCAAATGAATAGATAAAGTAAATGATACGAAACGAATTCTCATACAATATTCATTTCAACTTCAAGACAAATGCCCGCCACAATATTCAAATGAGTAGATAAAATAAATGATACACAGTAAATGAATTCAACATACAATATTTATCTCAACTTCTCAAGATAGCCGACCTGCCAGTGCTGCCACAAATCCAAGAATTCCCCATACAATAAAGAATAAACACATATGTTAAACACTAACAACATGTTCATTCATATGTGCAATGCAAACAAATAAACGAATAAACAATCATCAATCACGAATGATAGAGAAGAACTAAAAAAAGCCCCACTCCATTCCTAAACCAGTAAACCGTTAAACTTAAACAAAGCATGTCCTCCATTTTAAAGTCTTAAACAAAGATGTAAAAAATATTTAACGGATTGAATTATCAATAAACACTAAACAACATGACCATTCATACAATTACAAAGAAACAATCACCAAACACGAATGACACAAGATTGATTTAGATCTATCATGGCTCTCCAGACAAAGGATTACATTACCTCGAGCGCGGAATGAGAGAAAGATTCGAAAGAAGAAAGGTGATGGAGAGTCGAGAGAAAGAAGATGCCAAGATGGCAATGTCGACTGGGAGGGATTCGGCTTTCGACCTTCACAGTTCACAGAGGCCACACCGCTAGAGCCACAGAATCGAGAAGAGGCAGAGCCGCAAGCGCAAAGGAAGTATGAGAAATTAGGGCTTCAACTTCTGTCGCTTTCCATTCCAACATTTTATTTCGGCTAAAGGAATTTACGAATGATCCGAAATGATCGAATGGTTTACCCTTTGCTAGCGGACGGATGCAAGCAGAAGTCATTCGCCATTTCGTCGATTGGTTTTCTGGGTCAACACGAACCCAACTCGCAAATTAATTTGTGTCAACTATTACGACACTAACCCGACTCAAAAATCTATTTTACTGACCCAAACTTGATTTTTCGAGTCGAGTTATCGTGTTGAGTCATTTTTTGACACCCCTACCGCGAGAGCTACATAATCGAGAAGGGGCAGAGCCGCAAGCGCAAAGGAAGTATGAGAAATTAGGGCTTCAGCTTCTGTCGCTTTCCATTCCAACATTTTATTTTGGCTAAAGAAATTTACGAATGATCTGGGTCGTCGAAATGATCAAATGGCTTACTCTTCGCCATTACCGCGTGGAATCTGCACTGAGTCATTCGGTTTCAACCTAACCCGACTCGCAAATTAATTCGAATCAACTATTATGACACTAACCTAACTCAAAAATTTATTTTACTGACCCAAACCTAGGGGTGTGCGTTTGGTTGATTTGGATGGATGACAAATTTTAAAACCGATTGGTTTTGGATTCCTAAAAAATATTGAACCAAACCGACCAAATAAAATATAAAACCAAACAAACCTAATAATAACTTGTTCGATTTTGGTTTGGTTTTGGATAACCGAAGTTCGCTATATTTAAAAATTATTTGCATAATTTTTTATTGTATAATGAACAAGCAATAAGCAAAATAATATAAATATAATAAAAATGCATATACATGTGGTAAAAAAATATTTAAAACTAATTTTTTACTTACCTGAATAATGTTTTGAACTCGAAGTTGATGGAACCATATTACCATATTATGATTCCAAAATATTTTAAAAATTGGATAACGTCCTCCAAAAAAAGCACTTATCAAGTATTCAAAAAATAAATAAAATAAGTGTATAATATATAAGTCTATTATACATAAATTAATAATAATACATATAATTACTTTGATTTATTTGGTTTCATCCAAAATTTTATTTAACAAACCGATCCAAAAACCAAAAATCAAAATTTTCATTAATTAAAACCAAAATCCAAATTACTAAGTTTAAAACCGAACCAAATTACTCAAAAACTTTGGTTCGGTTTGGTTTTTTGGTTAAAACAAAATAATGCACACCCCTACCCAAACCTGGATTTTTCGAAAGTTCGAGTGAGTTATCGAAGTCATTTTTGGCACCCATAGTTGAGGGGACAAGTATGCACAATTCCTAAATCTTAAGTAAAATCCTCATAATAATATATCACATTGAGAATTTTATTGCCTCATACTTAGATGTATAATCATAAATTTTCATCTTTCAAGACTAATTAAGAAATTATTAATCACATAATCTCTTAACTTTAATTAATTTATCATATTTTAAGCTTAAGTAAAAAAAATCATAATTATATTAATTAATTTAAATAAATAAATAGTATTATATTTATAAATAATAATTTATTAAATTATTAATGTTATAAAAAAAGTTCATTAAATGCTTAATCTAGGCTAATTCTTGAGCAAGTGCAAATTTTTAGTAAAATCTAACAAATGAACAAATGGGAATATAAAATTTAATCATTCAGATATTTATACATTTAGCATAATTGCAAGATTTAACTATTTTAAAATCTCACCATTTTATTTGTATATTTTGATTTAAATTATAATAAAATATTTCATTTTTTTAAAAATAAGTTTTATTATTTATTAATTTGAATATGATTAAACCTCATTTAAATCTTGCAAACAAACGAGTCTTCAAGATTTTCTTAAATAAAAAAATACTTTATGTATGATGCCCCTTAAATTGCTTTACAAGAAGTTATAAAGGGATTCATAAACTCAGAAAAGTAAAGTTAAAAGAGGTTATGATATAATAATATCATTTAAATTTATTTTATTTTGCATCTTTTGATAGAGATTTTAAAATTATAAATGAATTTTATCATGCATTATAAAGAAAATAATAAAATCAAGATATACATATTTTACATATGAATCCTCCTATTATGCAAGAAAATCGGGTAGAATGAAATTTTACGCCTTATTTATGTGAAATCCAAAGACACACACAAATATTTAAAGAATAAAGAAAACTCAAGAAATTTTACATAAACCTCAAAAGAGAAAAAATCATATAACCCAATAAAATCTTCTACTATGATACATCCTCTAAAATTAATCGATCAAGCACGAATCTCAAGGCATTTTCGTAAATGCTTCGATCTAATCATCGATTTCAAAGAACTTACAAATAATCGCTCGATGAGACGAACATACAACATCAGCATAGTAATCCGAGCTCGAATCGACTCATCGTTATCGAGCATAAAATGGATCCTAATCCAAATGGTCACCAAAACGACATATTTATAGCCGATCGGCCAAGACGAATCCAACAATCCAAGATCACCCAATTCGACATCATTAAGGCACCATCATCAAAATACACGTTAGATCGAGGGATCGATCGGCCATCCGATGGGAGTGGTTGGAGTTTTCCAATTTGTGCCGCCACTCCCAAAATCTATAAAGAGCTTCATTCTCACCTTAGAAAATCGATTTGAAGACCGAGAGCTCGAGAACCACCACCTGACGCCGAATGCATCTATCACCACCGCCACCACCAAGTCAAGATCGAGCTCGCCTTGGGAGATCGCCCAGGACTAGAAAAGACCGCACGCTCCTTTCTCCAAGATCAAGAGGTTGCTCCGTAAGCTCGCTTTTGGGAAACTTCTCCCTTTGGAGTTGACCGATATTGTATTTTTCTACACTCTAATATTGTTCTCAGAAACACCTTCTTCTCCAACTAACGGAAGCAAGGACCTCAGATCTTTGAACACATAGTGAAAGTTCTACGATCAAGACTGGTTTTTTTCCCTTAACGGGTTTTCCACATATAACCCTGTGTTCATATCTCCCGCTTGTGTGTTGATAATTTTGGGCTACAACGAAGATCTCGATCTAATAAAATTCTCTAAAGACGCAATGCTTACGCCACTGTGGGAAAAAAGCTCCCCATTGCTATATCTCCAATATGGTTGGTAAACGGGTTTGCGCTCCAACGCCTCCTCATTCTCGTGGATCAAGGACGCCCCAACACTTCTACATAATGACTGTTTCCGGAGGGTCCGCCCTCTTTGGAAGATCGCGTCAAAGGATGGAGGATTCCCAAAATGAAATTCTTCGACTCCTGCGAGAGGACCGGCAAAACGTTCCAACACGCCTGGAAGAGCCACGTTCGCGACGGCCAAAGATAATCCATTTTCTTCCCGAGAATGATTACCCGGAATGCCGGATCAACAAGTAAACCCTTGCACCACATCCATGAACTGGATACCGCCGCTTCTACTCACCACACTAATGGTTTCCCAGACGGTGAAACTCCACGCCACCTTATATATGAACTACGACGGTGCGTGGAAGAGTTCTGAAACAATCAATGATCCATTCTCCGCCGCTTCTTCCAAAACTCATCCCGCCAGAGATCATCTCGCAATACCATTCGACGAGATTCAAGCTTCCCAAAGATGGACCCTTACGATGGCACAACCGATCCAGCATGAGCATATCGATCACTTTCAACGATCATGCACATTCCATAAATGACTCGTCTTGTGTCGTATTCCCGACTTCAAAGGACGCTCGCATTGCTCTATTCGCCAAGGGTCCGTCCATCATTTGGAGAGCTTCGCCGATTTTTTTGTAGAATAGCCGGCGAACAAGAGAATCAGATTCATCACATCTCCTGAACCGCCGAACGATGGAGAGTCCTCAAAGAATACTTCGGAGGTTCTCCTCAAGCCCGACACCCGTGAGTAGATCCAACTTTTGAGGGCTTCGGAGGACTCGCCGTGATACTTCTATTCATCATTAATGCGGAGACATTCTTCTCGACTGGTCCACCAAATAGAGGCACAAATCTCGACGGCTATCGTGCTCATCGGCAGCTTTGAACCACCAAGCAAAGGAAGAAGGTTCCCAAAGGTGATGTTCAAACATCTCAAAAGAAGAGAAAAGAACCTCCCCAAAACCTCCTCACCGACCTCGATGACTCAATCGAGAGGAAATATACGGCTCTCAACATCATGCGAACATCCTACCGCTATTCAGAAGAGGATAGGCCAAGTGGCCACCTTTAAAGCCCGGAATTGGAAATCAAGAGAAATTCGCCACTTTCACCCATAGGGCACACCATCAAGAGTGCCACCAACTCAAGGAGGAGATTGAAAGACTAATACGCCAGGGTATCAGCCGTTTTATACAAAACCAACCGCTGCCCAAAGAAATGCCAACCTGAGAGGAACGCTCGGAGAGATAGAAATAATTGCAGGAGGGCCAGTGTTATCAAATATTCATTGCCTTCAAGAGCCGTGAGCCAAGAAGTCTCGGGTTGACCATTCTATCACCTTTGATGATTTAGATCTAGAGGGGCTTCACATCCCACATCAAGATCCCCTTGTCATCAGTGCAGGGGTCGGTGATCCATGCTTCAATATTAAAAGGATATTGATCGACAATGGGAGTTCGGTTGATGTTCTTTTTACTCCACTTTCCAGCATGGGTATGAAAGAGAGAAGCTTCAACCCGCCGGGCCCATGTATGGATTTGATGTCGGCCGGTATTAGTGGAAGGGACAATCAATCTTCCGTAACTCTTGGAGAATTTCCCGACCGCAACCCACTTGATACAATTTATTGTAGTCAAGTCACGAGTCAGCGTCAATGCAATATTTGGAGACCTCTCCGTCATATTGGGCGGTCACATCGTGCCTCACCTCAAGATGAAATTCCGACCATGGCATCGTGGTAAGTGGGAATCAACGAATAACTGGCGTCTATATCAAGCAAGACCATTTCATTGTAACCCTCAACATCGAGAACTTGACCTACGAGATGAGGATGCCTCACGAAAGGGCTTCTCCGGTTGAAGATGTAATTTGTCTTCCTATCTCGAAGTTGATCCATCGCGAAGGTGAAGGTGGGATCGTTCGTCTCTTTCGAGATTAGAATCGTAGATTTTACGCGTAAAATCAAGATATCTTTGCACGGGCGCTCGATATTACGGGCATTGACGGGAAGTCATTACGCACTCCCTCAAAGTTGACTCAACCTACAAGCGGTGTCTGAGAAGAAAAGAACGCCCGAGCGATTGCGGGTCATAGAACAAGAAATCACCAAACTTACGGAAGTCAAGTTCATTCGAGAAGTCTACTACCCACGGTTGGCTAGCGTAGTGTTAGTCAAGAAGGCCAGTTCACGGAGAATGTGCATCGACTACGACCTTAATCGTGCATGCCCAAAAGATAGCTTCCCCCTTCCTCGTATCGACCAACTAGTTGATGCGACATCAGGACATCAGATGCCGAGCTTCATGGATGCCTATTCTGGCTACAATCAAATTAGGATGAACAAAACAGATGAGGAAGCAACATCCTTCCAAGCGAGATAAGGGACTATCTTGTCATCATGCCATTGGGACTAAAAATCTTTGGAGCAACATATCAACGCCTTATGAATAAGATCTTCAAGGATCTTATAGGGCCAATATGGAGGTGTATGTTGATGATATCTTTGGTGAAGAGCTTGGAAATATCACGCGACATATTTACGATGCTGATGCTTTGACATTCTTCACACTACAAGATGCGGCTCAACCAAGCAAGTGCATTTTGGAGTTTCCTCACGGGAAATTCTAGGCTTCATGGTCACTCGGTGGGATAGAGGCCAACCCAAGAAGATAAAAGCACTCAAAGATATGTCACCTCAAGAGCGATCAAGGAAGTCCAACGTTTGTGGAAGGATTGCGACTTTATCACGATTCTTGGCTTCGGAGATAAGTATCTACCATTCTTCAAAATCTTAAGGGGTGCCGAGGAAATGGATTCCGTGAGATGAATGTCAGCGCTTTTGAGCAACTTCAGTCTATTTAGCTTCCCCCCCCTATTATCAAAGCCTATCAAGGAGAGAAGGCGTACACATCTTCTTTGTTTCTTCTCATGCCGTAAGCTCGTCTGTCTGAGGAGAATTCATTACAACGACCCATTTAATATGTCGGCAAAATCCTTTCGATCTGAAGGGCGCTATCCACTAGAGATAAAGGCGGCGTTGGCCTAGTGCATTACGCGAAAATTGCGCGTACTTTCGGACACCATCAACGCGTCACTCATCTTCCATTAAGAACTATTCGCAAAAGCGATGTATCGGAAGGTTGATGAAGTGGTCGGTCGAGCTTGGAGAGTTTTACATCCATTTTCTTCCGCGTCGATATAAAGTCACAAGTGCTTTCGTTGTAGAATGTACCATCCCATCACCACGAGCAGATCATTCATCACTCCATGACAAATCAATGGACATTATATGTTGATGGAGCTTGTACTTCGGTCGGGGCGAATTTTGCTTATCTCCTCAAGTAAAATAACTTTAGAGTGAGCCCGACTAAAGTTCCCACCAATAATGTCAGCGAGGCCCTCGTGGCGGACTAAGGCCATTTATTGTGAGGTCAGAACTTAGCCATCTACGGACTCACTTGTGGCCTCACAGTTGAAGGAGACTTCGATACGTCATCCGCGACTTGCTCGATGCAGTCTTTTGGCAAAGTCACTTCTTGCCAGAATCGAAACCCATCAGATAACTCATATTCTAAGGGAGTAGAACACGCGAGCAAATGCCCTCTCCAAGTTTCCCAACAAGATCAAAACCACCATCGAGATGGAGCATTTCAAGCTTTTAAGGAGAATGAAGATTCATCAAACTTAGTTCCTTCAGTGCAGAAAATTGGGGGGCAACTCTCAATCTCAGAAGATTATCCATGTTAAGCATCTATTTGATTACCATCCCAGAAATAAGTTAAAGTTGGAGGATATTTCAACATTGAGAAGAGATATAGCTTTGTAAATTATGATTTTCCAATCATACTCATGGAAAAACAAGGCCAGGTTAAGGAGCAACTTTGGCTACAATCACAAATGGATGTTTTAATCGACCTCTTCCACCAGTTAGTCATCGGTAAAGACTCGACAAACAACCTCGGATAGGTCAAAATCCGATCAAATCGACCTCTTCCATGGGGTTAACGCCATCGAGCAAAGACTCGACAACCCTCGGATAGGTCAAAAATCTCCAGCGGATTCAAATCGACCTCTTCCACATAGGTTAACATCATCGAGCAAAGACTCTGACAAACAACCTAGGATGGGTCAAAAGGTCCTTGGTGGACTTCCTACCACCTCTTCCATAAAGGTTAAGCGTCGTCGAATAATATTCCGACCAACAACCTCGGATAGGTCAAAACGTCCTTGGTGGACTTCCCATGACCTCCATGTTAATGTCATCGAGCAAAACTCCACAAACAATCCAGATAGTCAAAACGTCCGGTGGACTTCCCACACCATACGGGTTAATGTCATCGAGCAAAACTCGACAACCGGATAGGTCAAAAGTGGTGGACTTTCGGCCTCTTCCACAGGTTGGCGTCGGCGAATAATATTCGACCGACAGGAAAGGTCAAAACTTTGTACCCACTCCCTCAGTTAACGTCATCGTAACACACGACACAACCTGGATAGGTCAAAATCCTCAGCGGATTCTCGACCTCTTATCGTTGCGTCATCGGGTAACACTCGACAAACAACCCGGATGGGTCAAAATCCTCGGCCGGATTCAATTCAACCTCTTCCACAGGTTGCGTCATCGAAGTCACACTCGACAAACAACCGGATAGGTCACCTGGATTCAATTCAACCTCTTCCACATAAGTTAACGTCGCCGGGTAACACGACAAACAACCGGATGGGTCAAAATCACCGGCTGATTCATTACTCTTCCACATGCAATTAGCGTCGAGTCACTCGACAAACAAGCGGATATGTCAAAATCCCGGCAGATTTAATTCAACCTCTTCCATGCAGTTGCGTCATCGAGTCACACTCGACAAACAACGCGGATAGGTCAAAATCTCGGATTGATTCAACCTCTTCCTTACGAGTTGCGTCATCGTTAACGTCATCTGCTTTGACAAACAACCTCGGATGAGTCAAAATCCTCAGCATTCAATTCAACCTCTTCGCGAGTTAACGTCGTCGGGTAACACTCGACAAATAACCGATGGGTCAAAATCCTCGGCATTCTAACCTCTTCCATACAGTTGCGTCATCGGGTAACACCCTGACAAACAACCTCGGATATGTCAAAAATCCCGGATTCAATTCAACCTCTTCCATACAGTTGCGTCATGTAACACCGATAAACAACCTGGATAGGTCAAAATCCTCAAGCGATTCAATTCGACCTCTTCTATCGTTATCATCGGGTAACACTTTCGACAAACAACCTCGGATGGGTCAAAATCCTCGGCGAACAATTTAACTCTTCCCGCAGTTGCGTCAACAAGTCACACTCGATAAACAACCTCGGATAGGTCGATCTCATTCGCGTTCTGATGCCATTAGCGTGCGCGTCAGGATAATGTTAGCTACCCGTCGGCTCACCAGCCGGTCCGCTGGCCGTTCCATACCGGTCCACCTCGGACCATGCATCTTACGGTCACCACCATGTCCGCGGTCATCCCTTAACTGATTAATCGCCGTCGTCGACTACCGCTGGCCGCTGCTTGTGGCCCGTCTTCCGCCATGTGCCTAGCCGACATCACCGCAATTTTCTCGTCATACTCGCGTCGGTCATCCCTTAATATCGATCGCATGCTCTATGTCTCAATTGCCCACCCTCTGGCCACCATTAGCGGTCCGCCGTACTATCGCCTTACTGGCTCACTGGTCACTGCTTACGGATCATTCTTGGTCAAATCGTGCCGATCTGATTCTCATCGCCCAGACCATTCACGGCTAATGGTCGCTTCTAACCTCCCGTTAATTGGTCATTCACCTCGCCGATTCTTGCTGCCGACCACCCGTCGCCGACCACTATGGTGCCACTATCGCTGCATCGTCGTCAACCGCTCGATCGTCTCGGATGCTCCAACTCGGACGGTCCGCCAAAGCCGGTTGATGCCTCTTCGAGGAAAAGCGGAACAACGGCGTAAACCGTGGGTGATCGCTTAAACCGGACGGTCGCCACGGTTGGCGCCTTCTTCGAGGGAACGCGTACGGTGATATCTCGACGCCCGACGACGGTCCGTCAGAGGTTAACGCCTCTTCGAGGAAAAGCGGGGCGGCACGGCCTTGATGCTCAATCGACCTTCTAGGAGAAGAAGTTGTTCCCTTCTCCTGGGGTTTTATAGACCCACTATAGGCAAAAGCGTAAAACCGTAAAACCGCCCAAAACCGCTCAAATCGTCAAAACAGTTCAGGTCTTTGGCGTAGCGCTTCAGCCTTGAGCGCATACATGCTTCGCCAGCGCTCGTGAAAGCAACCGTCGCCCCATGGCCGTACCGGGCATGGTCCGCAATCGGTCCGGACGGCCCAGGTCGCAGTTAAATCCGCGCGTCGCGCGGAATGGTCCGCATCACAATAACCTCGAAACTATCGACCCGAACACCGTCACCGTCCGATTCGGTTCACCGACCGGCTTCGCTCACGAGGCCCATTGCGACTCGACCCGTCCAGCGTCCGCATTTCGCGAGCGTCCGCATCCGCGCCTGACCAGCCCGGCCGCAGTAGGAGTCGCGTCTTGAAGCCATAGCTTGAAGCCTGGCCTTCATGCCCGGTAGCCATGAACCCGTTCGCAGGATCGATCCATAACCTCAAATATCGCGAAACATACATCGCGTTTGCTACGCATCGACGGTTATAATATTGTGTTATGAAGACGTTCTCAAAATCGCGGTTGATGGACTCTCAAATTTCATTGAAGAATTTGCTATTTTCAAGTATTTGATATATTTTGGATGGCCGAGATAATGTCACCCAAAAATAGAACAGCTTGATACATCCTCGAAAATTAATGTCACGGAATTTCAAGGCATTTTCAAATGCTTGATTCAGCGATTTCAGCAACTTACAGTCAAGCGGCCGTCTCGATGGGGTGAACATAGCGACATCAAGCATAATTGCGATCCGAGCTTCGACTGGATCAAGCTCGGGTATGAAAATGGATCACGATCCGCCAAATGGTCACCAAAACGACATATTTATAGTCGGATCGGCTTCGTCAAGGCGAATCCAACGAATCCAAGATCACCCAATTAGACATCATTAAGGCACCGGATCATCAAAATACACCGTCGATCGAGGGGATCTTGGGCCGTCCGATGGGAGTGGTTGGAGTTTTCCGCAATTTACAAGGCTGCCACTCCCAAAATCTATAAATAGAGCTTCATTCTCACCTTAGGGACCAAATCGATTTGAAGACCAGAGCTCACGAGAACCACCGGTCGACCTTGGCAGACGATCCCCATCACCGCAGGTGCCACCAGTAGTGCACGAAGATCGGGAGCTCGCCTTAGGAGATCGCCCCAGGAGGACTAGAAAAGACCGGTTGCTCCTCTCCACGAAGATCAAGAGGTTGCTCAGAAGATCGGTTCTGCCGCTTTTGGGAAACTTCTCCCGGGTTGGAGTTGACCGATATTGTATTTTTCTACCTGAATATTGTTTCAAATACCCTTCTTCTCTTAACTCGGTAGCGAGAGACCGTATCTTTTGAACACATAGTGAAAGTTCTGACTGGGCAAGGCCAGTGGTTTCCATGGGTTTTCCATTATAACCCCGTGTTCATATCCCCTTGTGTGTTAGATAATTTTTAAGGCGAAGATCTCTCTGGAATAAAATTCTCAACGCATGTATGTATTTATTTTGGAGTACAAAGTTTTCCGATATGGGATTACGAGTTGTATATGAGAAGGTCGACAATGAGAATCAGAATCGACAACAACTATAGTCACGTTCAGATTATAATAGTTCTAGTAAATGATGGTGAATGACAGGAGTCAGCAACTTGACGACGAAGGTCGTCATGATGATGACTGACGAGGGTGGTCGGTGACGGTCGGCGGGGCGATGATGTAGTCGGCAGCGGTGGCCGCGTCTGGTCGGCGATGATGGCGGCGATGTTTGGACGATGACCGTGACAAGGCCTGATGGTTGGCGATGGCGACCGGCGGCGGAGGATCGAGTAGCGGTACGGCGGCGTGGCGGCGGCGGTGGCGACGTCGGTGGTCGGCGATGGCGAAGTGGTCGACAATGGTCAGTGGTGGCCGATTATGCTTGGAGGATTTTCAAGCTTTAGAGCTCTCTCTCTCTTGCAGCTCCATCATATGAAGAATGGTATTTATATGATTGAAGAGTGGCGTCTCTGTATGCAAAATCTGAACAACTCCTCTCCATCAGACAACTCAAAATGATTCATTTGATCATTTGATGTATTTTAAGCATTTGAATGCTCAAATGAAGTCAGAATTATGAGATATTGGGCTTGTTAGATCCGACTCGTTGACGCTCGATTTGACTATAAACACTCCATGTTTAAGAACCATTTAGAGATTTAATTGATATCTCAAAGTTTAATGATATTTTAAGTGTTTGATCTCGGTTTCAACTTAGGATCAACTTACTTGACATCGATTCGTCTTTTGAGTGGTATTTTAAGTGACATATCACTCCTTTTTATAGAGATTGAGAATTCTCTTTTCATATATATTATACTATTACAATAAAATATTATTTTAAATTGTATAGAAATGTGGACTTTCATTTTGTTTTTTTTTCTATTTTTTTGAAAATTTAGAATCATAGCACACAATTTTTATATATTTACATATCTAATATTTAAAATTTGATATTTATAAATATAGCATATTTCTATACTTCAAAAGTGAATTAAATTTTAAAAATTAAGAAAAATAATGTTTTTATTATAATAATAAAGATTTAAGTGGATATATATAAATATCTCAATATTAGATATGTAAATATATAAGAATTGTGTGCAGCGTATGTAAATGCCTTTTTTTATATTAATTTTGAGCTATTTATAATTCTTATATAATGATATCTAATACTTAAATTTTGATATTTATATATATAATATTTAGATCTTTGATATGGTATCAAAAATAATTTTATTATTATCTTTTTAAAATATTTAAAATTTAAATATCAAAATTTAAATATTAGTTTAGATAAATACAAAGAATTTGTGTGGTATTTATATAATTTTTTTTATTTGAGCAAAATAACTATTTGTAAATTTTGACTAAAAATGCTGACGGCCTACGTGACGACTTTCGTTACATTTTAATATTAAATTAATTGAATTTAAAAAAATAAAATTAATAAGGATTTGCAAATCAATGGTAACGGTATGAAATTTTTTGCCGACTCAAATAATTATATAAATTCAATTTAAATTTTAAATTAATTAAATTTACAAATTGATAAGACTTATAAGCATTTGCAAATAGAGAAGATAATAATATGAAATCTTTGTTGAATTAAGTCTTTAGAGATAAAATGTAAAGTTAAAATGATATTCAAAATATCATAATAATAATCTGTTTTAAACTAAAAGGATAAAAATGTTTCCTTCAATCTCAAAATCAAAATTATGAATCACTTCCTCAAATAAAAAATAAAAAATCTCTCTCACGTCATAAACAAGCCAATAATGATGAGAAAATATTATGTGCAGTCCGGATGTAGCTTTACATCCGGATGCCAATTAGATTTGGATACATGTCGAAGCTTAAATGCTAATTTTTGACTTTCACCTCGCGGTAATGGCGGGACTTGATGCCGTTAACGTGACCGAGACCCGACCCGACCCATTAAAACAACAAGATTGCACTGCACGACGTTTCCAAGTGCGGCTGGATGCCGTTTGAATGCGCGAGAGAAATTTAAAAGCAATATATAAATTGATTTATGGCACTAAAACAATGAATAAGCATATTTAAATTTTTTCACACGAACTTGAGAGGAGAAACAAAAATCTCTCATTTCAATTCTGAAAAAAAATGTGAAGATGGAGAACGAGCAGCAAAGTGGTTGACTTCATATGGAGACCAATTTAGCGGATGATGTCATAAATATGAATGCATCGATAAATTTTCTATATAATTATATCAAATAAATAAGTATCTTTCACCACATTGTATGGCAGTGATGGGCCGTCGATGAGCATCGTCATCGGCTAACTTCTTAGTGAGAATAAAGATGAGAGCGTCTTTTTAAGCAATAATTAATGTCTTCATCAAGAATGAAAATTTCTTTGAAGTAATGATATAATTTTTATTAAAAATATAATTAATTTTTATTTTAAAATAAATAATATTTTAATAAACTAGTTATGATAGTTAAAATCAAAGTATCTTGAAAGAAATCCCTTAAATATCGAACTAATTTAAAAACCTATAGTGCATATAATATCTATGCTTCATTTTATTACTATATAATTATTGACAAGATATTATTTTTTGTTAATTGATTTATTTATTTATTTCTTTGGGATCAAAATTACAATAATATCTTTAACCTTCATCTATGACTTGATTTATAAGCCTAAATTTTAAATAAAATAAATTTCAATGTGAGTAGCATCCTTCAATACATTTTAATTTTAAATTATTTTATTTATAATTCAGAAAAACAAAAAATATTTTATTAGAAAATATGAAAAATTGTATAATTTTAAAATCTTTGAATTTCGAAATCACATTTAAAACCATCTGTAAAATTTTATTTATTCCAGCAGAGATTGAATATGTGCTATTATCTTTTCTGAATTTCAAATCAAACTGATGAAATATCTCTACAAAAGCTCAATTTTGAAGGATCAAGAATCAAATTGAGATTCGTGTAGCCAAGTCTTATGTTTATATAAGATAACAAGATTATTATTTATTTTAAAAAGAGATTAAGTCATTAAACTCACTTCCTAAGAAACTAGATCATGTAAGGGCATGAAAAATGACCTAAATTTAATGCAAAATATATTATATTTATTTTCATTTTTGGACAATCATTTGACTTAGGCTTATATGATTCATATGCGTAATACTTGAGAAATAAAATTATTAGCCAAAATCAATGAGAATGGAGGAGGTTTAATTCCACCATAGCTCTCAAAGGTCAAGCCAAGTTTCTCTTGCAAAGATGAAAGCACTTCAATCAAGAGTGAAACAAGATGCTTTTATGCATGATGTTATAAAAAAAAGACTCATCCAACTAAGAGATTGCTAATTCTCTTATCTTGATTTTAACTTAAGCTTTAAATGAGGTTATGAGTTCTTTATTTTAATTTTGAATTGTTAAATTTGGTAAAAGATTTATTTTTTTTCTAAGATCCTGATTTGAGTTTGACTTGAAAGAAACAAATGAGGAGTTAGTTCAAGTTATAGGATAGAGAAATTTTCCTTAACACCCCTAAGGCATGACCTATTCCTATGGCTAACTCTTCTAAATCTCTAGGGCTAGGTTGAGTGTCCACCTAATCTAGATGTGTCTTAAGACTAAAGAACTCTTAAAGTCTAAGAGAATATGTTGGAGGGTTAAGAGCTCATCCTAAAATGAGGTCAATAACTTTTAGGCCAATTTGGGTCAACTTGGGTCAAATGACCAATTGGACTTGGTTTGTCTCAATTGAGGGTTTATTCATGTTCAATCATTGATTATGGGTTGGTATGAATCAATGGTTTCAATTGATTTTGTGTATGATGAGTTTTGACAAGTTTAAGTTTCATTTGGGCTAAAGTTTGACTTGGTCAAAGGACTAAGTTGACTTGGTTTGATCCAATTCAATGTAGTTGATCATCTTAGGGTGATCAATGATCATGGTGTGAGGCTTGGATGGTCTTGATTCAATCTAATTTGGGTTGGATTGAAACTTGGTTCATATGGGTTCTTTAGGCTATTTTGGGTCAAGTGGACCTAAACGGGTTAATTGACTTGGTTTTGGCTTGATTAAAATTTAGTTGGATTTGTATATGAGCTTAGGATTGAAATATAAGTCCAATTGCAATCAATTTTAGCTATGATAGGTTTTGGTTCATTTAGAATTTTTAAGTCAAAAGGGTTAAGTTGGGCTTGACTTGGGTTGATTTCAATTTGTCTAGATAATTGTAGGTTTCATTTATGTTTGAATAAATGATTGAAGGAATGTTTGATTCAAGAGAAAATCTAATAATTTTGGTTTGGTTTGGATTTATTTTAGTTAAGTCCAAAAAATTAGCTTAAAGGGTATAAATTGGGTTTGGTTTGATTTTGGATTTGGTTTTGGCCATTTGAGTTTATATTTCATTTATATTTATGAATATAAATGAAGATATAAATGATTCATAAGAAAATCACTTGAGTTTGGAGTGATTTGAAATCAAATTTTCAAGCTCAAGATGCATGTCAAAAGGGATGAGAAGGAAATCAATTTAGTTTGATTTATTTTGGTCATTAGAAGGTGGGTTTCATTTATATTTATGAATATAAAGGAAGGAATAATTGATTTATAAAGAAATGATTGATTTTGGGTTGATTTAGGTTAAGATTTAGTTGGCTTATGGAGGTAGGTCCATATGGCCTAAAAAAGAATCTTGGCTTGGTTTGATTTAGTTTGATTTTGTTTTGATCACTTGAGTATGGGTTTTATTTATGTTTGTGATATAAATTAAGGAATGATTGATTTATAAGGAAGTCAATCAAGTTTTTTAGTTAGGCTTATGGAGGTAGGTCCATATGGCCTAAGAAGGGTCTTGACTTGGTTTGATTTAGTTTGATTTGGTTTTGATCATTTGAGTATGGATTTCATTTATATTTGTGAATATAAATGAAAGAATGATTGATTTATAAGGAAGTCAATCAAGTTTGGGATAACTCAGGTGGAGATTTGGCTAAGCTTATGAGAGTGGGTCATATGGCTTATGAAGGAATTTTGGAACTTGGATTTGATTTTGGGTTTCAATAATTTGGAATTGAGTTTAGATTTTGATTTGATAAATAATTGAGAGATTGAATTTATCTTTGAGAAAATCAATTGAATTGGGTTTGGCTAAGGCCATGAGATTCAATCATAAAGTTTATGGAGAATTTTGAGCTTGGATTTGATCATGGGATTGATTATGAGTTTAGAAATTTGGATTGGATTTGGAATGAATTTGAGGTTTGGTTTGAAAGCATGGAAAGTTTAGGCTATAGGGTAGGCAAATCTCCCTAAGTCCCTAAGGCATGACCTATCCCTATGGTTAACCCTTCTAAGTCTCTAAGCTTAGGTTAAGTGTTCACATAATCACTAGAAGTGTCTTAGGACTAAGGAGCTCTTATTGTCTATAAGAGTCTTAGATTTATGATGAGGAAGTTGATAACTCACTCCAAAAGTGAGGTCAACATCTATTTTTTATTTTAAAGCACTGTGAGACTTTCAATTATGAATCTAAATGATATTATAAGTTATTTTGAGTTCTTTCCAAGAAGATTTGGACTATTTTCTATATATTTTCGAGTACAATCTTACACTCTGAGTGTACTCAATTTTTTTAAAATTTTAAAGCACTATGAGACTTCTAATTATGGATCTAATTAGTATTATAAGCTGGTTTGAGTTCTTTCCAAGAGAATTTGGGATGTTTTCTATTTATTTTTTACGAGTACAATCTGTATAGTCTAGACTATACTCTATTTTTTAAAAAAAATTTTAAAGCACTCTCAGACTTACAATTATGGATCTAAATGGTATTATAATCAATTTTGAGTTCTTTCCAAGAGAATTTGAGTTATTTTGTTGTAGTTTTCGAGGAGTATAATATGTACACTCTAAAGTGTACTCCTTTTTTATTTTTTTATTTTAAAACCCACTAATTATGGATCTAAATGATATTATAAGCTTTTGAGTTCTTTCCAAGAGTATTTGGGCTGTTTTGCTATAGTTTTAAGGAGTACAATATGTAGTTTGGAGTGTACTCCTTTTTTTTTAAATTTAAATGATGGGGGACTTCGAATAATGGATCAAAATGGTATTATAAACTATTTTGAGTTTTTTTCAAGAGGATTTGGGTTGTTTTTAATATTTTTTTTCCAAGAGTACAATATGTACACTATAGAGTGTAATCCTTTTTTTTAAAAAAATTTTAAAACATTGTGCTTTCAATTATGTATCTAAATGGTATTATAATTTTGAGTTTTTTAAGAGAATTTGAGTAATTTTGTTTGGTTTTCTAGAGTGTATAATCGCACACTCTAGATTGTACTCTTTTTTTTAAATTTTAAATGATGTGGGCTTCTATGGATCTAAATGATATTAGATGCTATGTGGAGTACTATCCAGAGGATTTGGGATGATTTTATCTATTCTTCAGAGTACAATATGTACACTCTAGAGTACTTTTTTTTTTTATTTAAATTTAAAGCAAGAGACTTCCAATAATGAATCTAAATGGTATTATAATCTATTTTGAGTTCTTTTCAAAAGAATTTGGGCTATTTTATCTATTTTTTAGTATTACAATATGTACACTCTATAGTGTAATTTTTTTTTAAAAAAATCTTTTAAAGTTATGGGGAATTTAAATAATGGATCTAAATTATATTATAATCTATTTTGAGTTCTTTCAAAAGGATTTGGATAGTTTTACTACACATTTTTAGTACAATCGTAACACTCTTGAGTGTACTTTTTTTAAAAAATTTAAATGACGGGGGACTTCCAATAATGAATCTAAATGATATTATAAGCTACTTTGAGTTCTTTCCAAGAGGATTTCATTAGTTTTACTATAGTTTTTTGGGAGTACAATCTGTACACTGTAGAATGTACTCCTTTTATTTTAAAGCATCGTGAGACTTCCAATTATAGATGTAAATGATATTATAAGCCATTTTAAGTTCTTTCCAAAAGAATTTTGGTAGTTTTGTTAAAGTTTTCTAGAGTATAACTGTACACTTTGGAGTGTACTATTTTTTTAAATTTAAATGATGGGGACTTCCAATAATGGATCTAAATGATTATATATACTTTTGAGTTCTTTCTAAGAGGATTTGAGCTATTTTCTACCTATTTTAATAGTACAATACTCTAGAGTATACTCCATTTTTTTAATTTTAAAGCTGTGACTTAATTATGAATCAAAATGGTATTATAATCTATTTGAGTTTTTTCAAGAGAATTTGGGATATTTTTATCTTTTTTTTAGTACTGTACACTCTAGAGTGTACTCCTTTTTTTTAAAAAAAAATTTAAAGCACTATGAGACTTCCAATTATGAATCTAAATGGTATTATAAGTTGGTTTAAGTTTTTTCCAAGAGGATTTGGGTTCATCGTTATACATGTTATATAGATTTTCATAATACGTGTGTTTGTGTGTGTGTGTGTGTGTGTGTATGTCTGTGCATGTGAATGCGATAAAATATTGGTGCAATGATGAAGTTGTTATGTCTCATGAACCAATTTTAGGCAAACTCTTTGACACTATTGTTCATAATGAAAAGGAGGCATATGAATTCTATTATGATTATGCATATCAAACTGGATTTAGTGTTCGGAAAGATCATACTAGTTATTGGCCAAACTAGAAGAATTTGAACTTAAATGATTTCTTATATGCAAAAGCAGATTTTAAAAAAGGTCTTAATTTAAACTCTTCAATGAAAATTCAGAAAATAGACTCTCCGACTAGTTATCTTGTAATGATTAATTAATTTGGATGAGAATTGAAAGGTTAAGAAATTTATAGAAAGTCATAATTATTCCTTTGAAAAGCTGAGTAACCAACATCTTTTAAGATCTTACAGAGCCATCAAGGAAGAGAAGACTGCTGTGTTAAAGTCAATGATAGAGGCTGGAATTAGAGCAACTGATACATTCAACTATCTACTAAGAAAGTTGATGGAGCGGAGAATGTTGGGTTTACAAAAAGGGATGTTTTCAATTATATTCAAAAATAAAGAATAACTGGATGTATGGTCACACTAATACATTAATACAATTGTTCAAGGAAATATACAAGATGAAATATTTGCATAAGATGTCTAAATTGATGAGTCAAATAGTATAGTTTAATTTTATTTGTTAGTGTTTATTTTAGTTTATTATTATTTTATGGTTTAGTTATGGTTTAGTTTATTAGTTAGTTATTTTAGTTTATTTGGGTTTAGTTTTAGTTTAGTTATTTATTAGTTTAGTTTTAGTTTATTAGTTATATGTTTAGTTTCTTATTATTAGTTTTAGTTTATTAATTTTTATTTATTTAATTATAGTCATTTTAGTTTGGTTTTAGTTGGTTATTAGTTTTATTTAGTTTAGCATAGTTATGGTACCCATGGTAGTTTTTTTTGAGTGATGGCATGTCAAGGATAGACTATGACTATTTTTTTGTGATGTCATAATTTTTAATAAAAATTATTGACTCAATGAAAATAATCTAGTTTATGTACATTTTGTTGGAGTTAATCATCATTGTCAAAATATTTTATTTGGAGTAACATTTTTATCCAGAAGAAACAATTGAATCATTGAATGACTATCAAATATTTCTCGGGATAATGAATGAGGGACATCTATAAATATTCGATCAAGATCAAGCAATGGCGATAACTATTGAAATTTGCATTACCTCATACTAGCCATGGATTGTGCGATGACATATATTTTGAAGAAAGCTCCTTCAAAAGTACTCTGTTTTAATAGTAATAAGATTGTTGAAAGTTTTTTTTATACATGCATAAGTAAATGTGATTCAGAATAAGAGTTTGAACATGCTTGGTCTTAGCTAGAAGAAGAGGTATGATCATGCTTAGCTAACGAGCTATATAAAATTAAAAGCAAGTGATCAATCACATTGTAAAGATTCATTTTGCATGGGTATTTTATCAGCATGATGAGTACATGAATAATGTATGTCATGGAATCTTTAAACCATAAGTTCTATCAGATTATTTTTTAGGATTGGAGAAGATTATGAACGAATAATAACTATAACTCTTATTGAGTTTTTCTTGAATAAATAATAATAATATTATTTGTATCCATAATTGCTAACAAAATTACTAATAATTTACTTAGTAATATTTTAATTATGTCATTAATGATAAATTAAATTTTAATCAATTAGTATAAAATATAGTTATTATTTAATTAGCAATTATTAATTAAAATTATGTTATTTTTTAGCTATAAAACAAAATTGAAAACGCCAAAATAGAATCGTAATGTAATAATATATTAATAAGTTTTAAAGAATCAACATTGTATTTTTAAAAATTTAAATAATTTTTGCAAATTAACAAATGAGTAAAAATAATTAAACCAATTAACATTTAAGTTGGTTCATTCATGTATCAAATATAAATAAAATATTATTTATTTATTTAAGTATTGAAATAAATAAATATAAATGATTAAATATAAAATTATTAATATTCTATATAAAGATCAAAATATTTAGGGTTAATTTTTAAATTAGTCCATTTTATAAACTTAATTAGGTGATTAGCCATTTTAAAAAAAAAATAAAAATAGGCTTGATGGCATTATGACGGCTTTAAAAAAAAATAAAATAAATGGGCGTACATTTTTGTATCGACTTAGTGTCGATTTTTGGCGTGCTTGATATCGTTGAAAATATAATATAAAATTATACAACTGTCATGTTAATAACTTTCGATGAATCTCGTCCGGTGATCCGCAGTATTTGCAAATGTGCCACTTCTGAAATTGCAAAAATTGAAGATATTGATGCAGCCCTCATTTTTGGCCTATATCAGATTCATTAGATATCGGGTTTTGGCATGGTTGATATCGTTGGAAAGATAATAAAATTCTACAACTTTATGTTGACAACTTTTGAATCTTGCCCGGTGAGCGTAGTTTTTTACAAATGTGTGACTTAGTTGAATTAAAATATTATATGACCTTTTTTTTTTTTTTTTTTTTGCCATGATACAAGGATATATTTTTTTTGGTAATATCAAACTCTCATTATATTCTATATATAAATTGAGTTTGAATCTTTATGTAATTCCAGGTTGAATCTTTCCTCTTGAGCAAAACTTCAATTTATATATAGAATATAATGAATGTTTGATATTACTTCTTGAAGAGGAAAGATTCACTTACATAAAAATTCAAACTTAATTTATATATAGAATATAATGAGAGTGTTTGATATTACAAAAAAATAATATATCCAGTATTATGGCAAAAAAAAAAAAAAATGGCTCTCATGTATATTTTACTCAAATTTGCAAACTGCGGCTCATGAGACTCGAATTATCAACATGGAAGTTGTAGAATTTTATTATCTTTCAACGATATACATTGAAACCTCATCTAATGAGCTTATGGCAAAAAATTAAATTTGCATCATATCTTCACTTGACATTTTGCAAAATATTTGGGCGAAAATTTCAATTAAAAGTTGTAGAATCTTTTATTTTCTTTCCAAGGATACCAAACATGCTAAAATCCTACACTTGATGAGTCAGATATGGCCAAAAATATTTACTATAATTATTTTAAAAAAATTAAAGATAGTCTTCTCTCGGTGACTTTTATTTTATTTTTTTTTAAAATGACTAATCACTTAATTAAGTTTATAAAATAATTTAAAAAGAAGCCAAATATTTATTTATGACATAATATATATATATATATATATATATATATATATATATATATATATATATATATATATATATATATATATATATATATATATATATATATATATATATCAAAATTATTGCAAATAACTAAGTATCTTTCACATTGTATGGCAGTGATGTGCGTTTGATGAGTATTATCATACTTCTTGGTGGAGAATAAAGATGAGACGTCTTCTTTTAAATAATAATTAATGTCTTGATGAAGAATGAAAATTTCTTTGAAGTAATGATATAATTTTTTATTAAAAATATAATTAATTTTTATTTTAAAATAAATAATATTTTAATAAACTAGTTATGATAGTTAAAATCAAAGTATCTTGAAAGAAATCCGTTAAATATCAAAGTAATTTAAAACCTATTATAATATCTATGCTTCATTTTATTACTATATAATTATTTACAAGATATTATTTTTTGTTAATTAATTTATTTTATTTATTTCTTATGAGATAAAAATAATAATAATATCTATGACTTGATTTATAAGCCTAAATTTTAAATATAATAAATTTCAGTGACTCATAATCCACATCTAGTGATTGCGTCCTTCAATGCATTTTAGTTTTAAATTATTTTATTTACAATTCAAGAAAACAAAAAAAATATTTTATTAGAAAATATGAAAAAAATTATAATTTTAAAATCTTTGAATTTCGAAATCACTTTTAAAAACCACTGAAAAAATTTATTTATTTCAACAGAGATTGAATATCTGCTATTATCTTTTTTGAATTTTAAATCGAACTGATAAAATATCTCTGTAAAAGCTCAATTTTGAAGGATGAAGAATCACTTTCTATTGAAAAACGAGAACAATAATATTTATAATTGCTAACTAATAATAATAATACATCAAAGAGATCAAATTAAGCAACAGATTAAATTCTAGAGCTAAGTTCTAAGAATAGAATTCTTGGAACAGAATAAGATTACTGCAGCAATGACTACAAAGAATGAAGCCACAGCAGCTGCAACAGGGTAGATCCATTTCCTCCGTATTATTCCACCATGCTCGGGCCTAGCAGGATTTGCAGACTTCCTCTTTTGCTCTAAAGATCGAAGTCTTAAATCCCTCTCCTCAACTATGAGCTTTATCTCCTTTTGAATCGCATCCTTCTCTCTATCAAGAGAGAGCAGCATCAACCTCTCCTCAACTATGAGCTTAATCTCCTTTTGAACCGCATCTTTCTCTCTATCAAGAGAGAGCAGCCGCATTTCCACGGCATTCAATTTGGCAGCGGCCGACTCAACCTTCTTCTTTATTGCTGCAGCCATCTCCTTATTCCTGTGGTGGCTTCAGCAAGGGCAGAGGAGATGGAGTCTGATAACATCGCATTCCATATCCGCAAGAATATCCTTCTCTGACGTCTGTGAAGCAAACTCAAGGTTTAGCTGTTCAATCTGCTTCCGGAGCTCTTTCACTTCTTTGATGAGTTTGTTATTTTGGGTTTTCTGCAGCTCAAGACGGAGCTGCTCGATCTGTTTCCAGCTCTCTGCCACTTCGATCTCAAGTTGCTCATTGCGACTCTTGAGGTTCTCAATTTCTTTGCTACCGGAACTTCCCGCAGCACAGACTCTGGCGGAGGCATGCTTCTTCTTGCCCATTTGGAGAGAACTGTATGAGTGCTTGAAAGGCTTCTTCTTCTTCTTCTTCTTCCACAACGAAAAGAACAGTTGGGTTGAGTAATTTAGAATGTAGAAAAATCGAATGTCGTGCCCTTTATTTATAGATAGTTTCGGGGAGGGCTCGCCGCTGAATCCGTTCAAACCATACAGAGAGAGATGGACGGATTTGTTAGCCGATTATCCTGAGACGGTGGTTTAGCATCCGTCCCAATAAAATAAATAAAAAAATCTAAAATTTTGAATTGAATCACACTATGGGAGTTCTGATCAATTATTATTCCTCTACAACGGCCTCTCGGTTCCTCTCCGGCATCTTCGGCTTCCCCAAGCTATTCGGCCGCCGCCTCAAGAGATGGAGATAAGCGATACTAAGCGTTCTGATATCTATCATTCTACTTCTCCGGGAGCTTCCTCCTCCCTATTTGTAGGTTAATTTGAATTGCGTTATAAAAATTCTAATTATTTTTTTTTTTTTACTGACTAAAACGGATTCCCGCTTCATCTCCGCCATCTTCGGCTTCCCCAAGCTTTTCGGCCGCACCTCAACAGATCGAAATTCGAGATAAGCGACACGGAACCGGTAACTACACCTCCCACTTTGATTTTTATTTATTTTTATTTTTTTCACTATTGAGCCCGAAGATAATAAGCACATAACCAATACTCGAATATATCGTTAATGTGACTGGGACCCGACCTGACCCGTTAAAACAATGAGATTGCATTGCACACCGCTTCCACTGACACCATTTGAATCATTAGAAATTTATTATATATAAATAGATTTAGAGAGGAAAGAAAGAATAATCATATTTAAATTTTTTTTCAAATGAGCTGGAGAGAAGAACAAAAAATCTCATTTGATTGAGAAAAAAAATATGAAGATGTAGAATGAGCAATAAAGTGGTTGACTTCATATAAAGACAAATTTAGAGGATGATGTCATAAATATGAATACATCGGTAAAATTTTTACACAATTATACATATTTAATTATTTTGAAACACTACTTAGTGATCTTCTTTGAAATCTTTTTTGAAATCTTTTTTGAAATATAAATTTCCTACACTTTTTGAGTGCTTTCCAAGAGGATTTTAGTAGTTTGTTGTAGTTTTCAGTACAATTTGCACAGAATGTACTCCTTTTTCATATAAAGTATTGTACTTAATTATGGATCTAAATTGTATTATAATTTTTTTGAGTTCTTTCCAAGAGTATTTAGGCTGTTTTCTATTTATTTTTCAAGAGTACAATCTATACAATCTAGAGTGTACTCTTTTAAAAAAAAAATTTAAGGCACTATGTGACTTTCAATTATGGATCTAAATGGTATTACAATTTGTTTTGAGTTCTTTCCAAGAGGATTTGAGTTCACTTGGCTCGGTTTGGTTGGAGGAAGGCGTGAGAGGTGGCTCAAGGCTTGATCTTAGCTGATCTCTTTTTTTTGGATCCTTATTTCTGTTGCATGGGAGGTGTTAACTCACATCCCTTTTGGTTTAAGTGATCCTTCATTTGGAAGCTTGATGGTGCTAAGGATGAGAGGACTGAACTTTTCCATTGAGGAAAGAATCTAATGTGGGAGAGGATCCATGGAGGATTTATAGTGGCTTGGCTCCAAATGTGGTTGGGTTGATTTTGGTGACCTAGGATGGGTTTGAGTCTTTAGTCACCTCAAAGTCTCATGGGTTATTTATGGGTTTTGGTTCAATTGGGTCATATGGGTTCAAATTGGATCATGTTGGGTTAGGTTGACCAATTAGTCAAATTTGGTTAAACCAAAGCTTGAATTAGGTTCAAATGATGATTTGGAGGGTTTTGTTCAAGTGGTTTTAATTAATTTGACATTAAGTTTGATTTTGGCTCATTTAGAATCAAATGAGTCAAATGGGTTAAGTTGACCAATTTGACCAAATTGAGTTGGGGTAGGTATTGGTTCATGTTCAATTGGTAAATTGAAAATGATTGTAGGCTTTGGTTTGAATCAATTTGGATTTAATTTGGATTTTGGCCAATTTAACCATTTAGGTCAATTTGGGCTAGGTTGGGTCAAGTTGACTAATTGGTCAAATTTAGCTTAATTATGGCTTTGGTCAAGTTTAATAAAAAATTTAAAATGAACTTGAGCCATTGGTTGCAATGAATTTGGGTTAGATTGTGATTTGACCCACTTTTGGTCTTTAAATTTGGGTCAAAACCAATGGACTTGGTTTGCTCAATTGAGTTTATTCATGTTCAATCATTGATTATGGGTTGGTGTGAATCAATGGTTTCAATTGATTTGGTGTATGGGGTTTTGGCTAGGTTTCATTTGGGCTAAATGTTGACTTGGTCAAGGACCAGTTGACTTGGTTTGAAATTCAAGGTAATTGATCATCCGGGGTAATCAATGATCATGGTGTGAGGCTTGGATGGCCTTGGTTCAATCTAATTTGGGTTGGATTGGAACTTGATTCATATAGGTTCTTTAGGCCACTTTAGATCAAGTGGACCTAAATGGGTTAATTGACTTGATTTTGGATTTATTAAGGTTTAGTTGGATTTGTATATGAGCTTAGGATTGAAATATAAGTCCATCTACTATCAATTTGGGCTATGATAGGTTTTGGTTCATTTAGAATTTTTATGTCAAAAGGGTTAAGTTTGGCTTGACTTGGGTTGATTTCAATTTGGCTAGATAATTGTAGGTTTCATCTATATTTAGATAGATGATTGAAGGAATAATTGATTCAAGAGAAAATCTATTGATTTTGGCTTGGTTTGGGTTTATTTTGGTTAAGTCTATGAAATTATCTTAAAGGGTATAAATTAGGTTTTGGATTGATTGTGGATTTAGTTTTGGCCATTTGAATTTATATTTCATTTATATTTATGAATACAAATGAAGATATAAATAATTTATGAGAAATCACTTGAGTTTGGAGTGATTTGAAAGCAAATTTGACTAAGCTCATGGATGTAGGTCAACAGGGCTAAGAAGAAAATAAATTTAGTTTGATTTATTTTTGGTCATTGAAAGGTGGGTTTAATTTATATTTATGAATATAAATGAAGGATTAATTGATTTATAAACAAATCGATTTATTTTGGGTTGATTTGGCTTAAGATTTGGTTAGGCTTATGGAGGTAGGTCCATATGGCCTAAGAAAGGTCTTGGCTTGGTTTGATTTAGTTTGATTTTGTTTTAATTGTTTGAGTATCGATTTCATTTATATTTGTGAATATAAATGAAGGAATGATTGATTTATAAATAAATCAATCAAGTTTGGGATAACTTAGGTGAAGATGCTTATGAGAGTGTCATATGGCTTAAGGAATTTTGAAACTTGGATTTGATTTTGGGTTTCAATCATTTGGAATTGAGTTTAGATTTGGATTTGGTAAATAATTGAGAGATTGAATTTATTGTTAAAATCAATTGAATTAGAATTGAATTGGATTTCACTAAAGTTAAGGCCATGGGATTCAATCATAAAGTTTATGGAGAATTTTGAGCTTGGATTTGATCATGGGATTGATTATGAGTTTGAAATTTGGTTTGGATTAATGAATTTGAGGTTTGGTTTGAGAAGGAAAGCATGGATTGGGTTTAGGCTATAGGGTAGACAAATCTCCCTAAGTCCCTAAGGCATGACCTATCCCCATGGTTAACCCTTTCTAAGTCTCAGGCTTAGGTTAAGTGTTCACTTAATCACCGAAGTGTCTTAGGACCAAGGAGCTGTCTATAAGAGTTCTAGATCTATGATGAAGAAGTTAAGAACTCACTCTAAAGTGATGTCAACATCCTTTTTTTATTTTAAAGCACTATGAGACTTTCAATTATGGATCTATATGATATTACAAGCTGTTTTGAGTTCTTTCCAAGAAGATTTGGGCTATTTTCTATCTATTTTTAGGAGTATAATCTATACACTCTAAAATGTAATACAATTTTTTAAAAAATTTTAAAGCACCGTGAGACTTCCAATTATGGATCTAATTGGTATTATAAGTTGGTTTGAGTTCTTTCCAAGAGAATTTGGGTTGTTTTCTACCTATTTTTCAGGAGTATAATCTATACATTCTAGAGTATACTCCATTTTTTTAGTTTTAAAGCACTTTCAGACTTCCAATTATGGATATAAATGATATTATAATCTGTTTTGAGTTCTTTCCAAGAGGATTTGAGTTATTTTATGGTGTGAGTACAATATATACACTAGAGTGTACAACTTTTTTTAAAATTTTGAAGCTGCGTGAGACTTCCAATTATAGATCTAAATGGTATTATAAGTTATTTTGAGTTCTTTCCAGGAGTATTTGGGCTGTTTTGTTGTAGTTTTTCAGGAGTACAATATGTACACTCTGGAATGTACTCCTTTTTTAAAAAAAAATTAAATGATGAGGGACTTCGAATAATGGATCTAAATGATATTATAAGTTGTTTTGAGTTTTTTTTTCAAGACGATTTGGGCTATTTTTAATCTTTTTCTTAGGAGTACAATCTGTACACTATATAGTGTAATACTTTTTTTAATTTTAAAGCATTGTGGGACTTCCAATTATGGATCTAAATGATATTATAATCTATTTTGAGTTTTTTTAAGAGGAGTTGAGTAATTTTTGCTCAATTTTTCAGAGTGTATAATATATAGACTCTAGAGTATACCCATTTATTTTTACTTTTAAATGATGTGAGGCTTCTTATGGATCTAAATGATATTATATGTTGTGTGGAGTGTTATCCAAGAGGATTTGGGTTGATTTATATCGTTTTCTTGAGTACAATAATACACTCTAGAGTGTACTGCTTTTTTTTTTTAATTTAAAGTACCAAGGGACTTAATAATGATATAAATGGTATTATAATCTATTTTGAGTTCTTTCTAAAAGAATTTGAGTTATTTTCTATCTATTTTTAGGATTACAATGTACACTCTATATGTAATTTTTTTAAAAAAAACTTTAAAGCATGGGGGACTTTAAATAATGGATCTAAATAGTATAATAATTTGTTTTGAGTTCTTTCTAAGAGGATTTGAGCAATTTTGCTACACTTTTACAGGAGTACAATTTGTACACTCTGGAGTATAGTCTTTTTTTTTTAAAAAAAATAAAAAAAAATAAGTGATGGGGGACTTCCAATAATGAATCTAAATGATATTATAAGCTATTTTGAGTTCTTTCTAAGAGGATTTCAGTAGTTTTATTGTAGTTTTCCAAGAGTACACTGTACATATATACTTTTAAAAAAATTAAAGCATCGAGACTTCCAATTATAGATCTAATTATAAGCTATTTTAAGTTCTTTCCAAGAGGATTTGGGTAATTTTGTTAAAGTTTTCAGAGTACAATATATACACTAGTATACTTTTTTTTTTTAAAAATAAATTTTAATGATGGGGACTTACTAATGGATCTAAATGATATTATATGTATTTTGAGTTCTTTCTAAGAGGATTTGAGCTATTTTCTATCTATTTTTAGAAGTACAATATATACACTTTAGAGTGTACACCATTTTTTTTAATTTTAAAGCAATGCGTGACTTCTAATTTTGAATCTAAATGGTATTATAATCTATTTTAAGATCTTTCGAAGAGGATTTATGTTATTTTTCATTTGTTTTTTAGGAGTACAATTTGTATATTCTATAGTACTCTTTTTAAAAAAATTTTGAAGCATGAGACTTTCAATTATGAATCTAAATTGTATTATTTAGTTTAAGTTCTTTCTAAGAGGATTTGGGTTCATCATACATGTTATATAGATTTTCATAATATGTTATTTGTGTATGTGTGTGTGTGTGTGTGTGTGTGTGTGCATGTGAATGCGGTAAAACATCGGTGCAATGATGAAGTTATTGTCTCATGAACCAATTATAGCAAACTAATGGCACTATGTCACAATGAAAAAAGAGGCATATGAATTTTAATGTGATTATGTATATCAAAGATTATGTTTGAGATCTTAGTTATCGAAAAGAATTTGAAAGGATTTCTTTGTGTAAAAGAAGGTTTAAAAAAGGTCTTAATCTAAACTCAAGTGAAATTTGAAAAGCATACAATATTGTCCCACAATGATTAGATTTTTTATTGATTTGGATGGGAATTGAAAGGTTAAGAAAATTATAGAATGTCATAATAATTCCTTAGCCAAAGTCGAGTTACCAACATCTTTTAAGATCTTATAGAGGCATCAAGGAAGAGAAGACAACTGTGTTAAAGTCAATGACTGAAGCTAGAATTAGAGCAATTGATGCATTCAACTATCTAGAGGAAGTTGTAGAGTGGAGAATGTTACAAAAGAGATGCTTTCAATTATATTCCAAAAGAAAGAATAGCAAGGATTGTGAATGATGATTAATACATTAGTACAATTGTTCAAGAAAAGGCAAGCGAAGATGAAATGTTTGCATGAGATGTCTAAATTGATGAGTATTTGGTGATTTTTTAGTGTTGGCATGTCAAGAATATATGACTATTTTGTGATGTCATAATTTTTGATAAGTTATTAATAATAAATATAATCTAGTTTGTGCACCTTAAGTTAATCATCATTGTCAAAATATTTTATTTGAAGTAGCATTTTTATCTAAGAAATAATTAATCATTCAAATGGCTATTCAAAATATTTATTGATAATGAATGAGGTATCCTATAACAATAAGATCAAAAAATGACGAACTATTGAAATAATTATCTCATACGCCATAGCTAATGATATTTCAAGAAAGTTCCTTCAAAAGTACTTTTTTTTTTAAATAAGAGTACAAAAGTCTCTTTATACATAATGAGTAAATGTGATTCAAAGAAGAGTTTGAATAGTTTGGTCAAGATAATAAGAAGAGAATTTGCATGATCGCTTTGAACGGTATATAGAATTGAAGCAAGTGATCAACCACATTCAAGAAAGATTTATTTTGCATGGGTATTTTATCAACGTAATGTTGTGAGTACACAAATAATGTATGCCATGGAATCTCTAAACTAACAAGTTCTATCACTGATTATTTTTTGGGATTGGAGAATATTATGAACACGAATAATAACTTTAACTCTTATTGAGTTTTTTCTTGAAAGAATAATAATATTATTATTTGTATCCATAATTGTTAATAAAATTACTAATCATTTACTTTGTAATGTTTTAATTATGTCATTAATGATAAATTAAATTTTAACAAATTAGTTTAAAATATAATTATTATTTAATTAGCAATTATTAGTTAAAATTATGTTATTTTTTAGCTATAAAACAAACTTGAAAATTGCCAAATAACCAAAGTAATGTAATAATATAATAATAAGTTTTAAAACAAATATTACTAACATTGCATTCTTAAAATTGAAAATAGTTTTATAAATTAACAAATGAATAAATTTATGAATAAAAATTAAACCAATTAACATTTAAGTTGGTTCATTCATGTATCAAATATAAATATAATAATATTAATTTATTTAAGTGTTGAAAACAAAAAAATTTATTAAAAATATGAAAAAATTAATTTAAAATCTTTAAATTTCAAAATCACATTTAAAAAGACTAAAGTTTTAAAACAGGCTTAACTAAAATATTAATAATGTAATATTAAAAATATAAATAATAATTGTGTCGATGTTATCCACATAAATAGTCATTGAGCGATGACTTTACTTTAAATAAATAATTTTATCAAGATTATTTAAAGAGATGGTTGACGTAGCTATAGCCATATGGGTGTATCTGGTTTTGAGGTATTTAAAAGTTTGAAGTTCATTTAATGGTGATTGTTAAGTGATTAGAAGTGTTTTATTTTTATATGTGTGATTAGTGAATGTATATAGATCTTTGTTGCATCTATGTTTGCAATTTAAAAAAAATAATTATTTAAACATGGATGTGTGTGTTTAGATTGTATGTGATGTTTGTTAAATTAATTTAGGATATAGAGTTGTTTCATCTACTTTCTAGGTGTTTTTAACCCTAAATTTGTAAATGACTGTTATTTGTGATTGTTGAATGTTTAAGTGTAAATTGTTAGTTTAAATGTGTGATTAGAAACATAATGGATGATGCTAATACAAGTAGCATCAGAATATGTAATATCTATAAACTATTACAACGAACATCATGTCTCGAGTTAATGCAGAATTTGCTGGTCGGTTGTCTTATTTAGTTTAATTGTGAGTCAAGTGAACTATGTATGTTTGGTGTTTAATGTATTGTTTACAATTTAGTCTACTTTTGCTATGTTATTTAGTTTTCTTTTGTCAGGCTAATGTCATGAAATTATGATGTATGTTTGATGTCGAATGTACTGCTACATTTTAGTCTACTTTTGTTGCATTCTTTATTTTACTTGTCTAGTGATAAACAACTTTTTGTTGTATGTTCTGTCTAATGTAAATTTAGCCTACTCGATGCTTATTTAGTTTACTTGTGCAACATGAACTTACTCTGTTATTTGGTTCTGTTGTACTACTACTTTTCAATCTACTTCTATAATATTACTTAGTTTACTTGTGGTAGAAAGCAATGATGTTTTTGAATCTATGTTAGTCTACTCGATAATGTCATTTTTTCTCACAGTATGTTATTTCTTAATACTATAACACATGTAATTATGCTTTGTTATATTTTATTTCCCGGTTGTAATACATAAGTATTTATAGGAACAATGTTTCAAGACCCAGATGCGCAGGGAGGAGAGATTGTGTGAACTCCAACCCACCAAATTTCAGCACCGACTTACATCGCAGGGAGAGCCGACGTGATTCAGTTGTGGTGGTAGATTCATTCCAGCAACATGGTGAGCCAGTGATCAACCGATACATGAGTGATATCAGTCTTGGGCTTCACTCTACATGTTGAAAGTACCAACAATTCCCCGAGACACTTATTACCCTCGAGCACTAGGAGAGCGGTTAATGGTAAGCTTATTTATTACATAAAAATTGTTGCTTATATATAATGATCTGATCCTAACTAATTTCAATGCGTGAGCACATCGAATCCGAGGATGTATTCGTGTTATTTTGGGAAGGATGAGGACACAAAATTTTAGCATTCTATTAATCGACGAGTTGTGTAGAGAGAGTGCAATATGCATATCTCTAATAGTAAGTACCAGACACCACATTCCGTGTACTTCATTATCAAATGACTATGGACTATGGATGCCTTCCTTCACGCAGGGTGGAAAACCTCTATATATACATTCTCACAGTCGTCGCAGTATTCATATCAAGAAACTATGTGGACTCAGATGCATCAATGGCGTGCAGCCCCTCCCATATATGAATCCATTCCATATGATACCCCGATGGAATGACCTGTTACCGCTCTATTCAAGCAAGTACTTTGTGTTACATCCTTCATGCAACCGGCCAAAGAAGGTTGAGGAGGAGGAGGAGGAGCAGCATCAGGAGCATCATCTACGAGACCGGCCACGGCTACCACCAGCACATTACACTCCCGGTAGTGATTTGATTTTGCCACGCATGCATCATTGGTGATAGTCCGCTGTGCTATTATCTTTTGCAGATAGTAGATACCATTTAGTTTTAGTTTTACTTCAATTATTTTGGTTATTCATTTTGTTTTAATGTTGTATGCTCATTACCTATTTATTCTTTGTTGTTGGTTACTATTTGCACAATAATGATTAATCTACTCATTTACCGCTTTTGGTTGGATTACAACAAAGATCAGCTCTATGTTCATATCTTCTTGCTTTAGTTCTAGATGTTCTTACTACACATTTACAATAGGTTGTACTGCACATATCTTCTTGCTTTAGTTTTGGATGTTCTTACTACACATTTCCAATAAGTTCACAAAGAGCTGCAGTTGGACAACACTCGTCCTTGCATTTGCAAAAACTGCAGCATACCGGGACTCATTCGTAGTTTTTGGTCAACATGAAAGTCGTGGAGAATTTTGTTATGATTCCAACGATACTAAGCTCGCATGATTCCGATGCTGGATGAGTCCGATATGGAAAAAATACCGCGGCTGGTCCGATATTCCAACTAGACACCGCAGTTTTTGTGAGCATTTGCAAAAGCTGTAGCTTACCGAGCCGCATTCGTAGTTTTTAATTAACATGAAAGTCGTGGAAAATTTTGTTATAATTCCAACGATACCAAGCTCACACAATTCCGATGCCGGATGAGTCCGATACGGCTAAAATATCACGGTTGGTCCGATATTCCAACTAGGCACCTCAATTTTTTGCGAGCATTTGCAAAAAAAATGCGGCATACTGGGTCTCATTCACAGTTTTTGGTCAGCATAAAAGTCGTGAGAAATTTTGTTACGATACCAAGTTTCATTCGAAGCCGATGAGTCCGACATACGACCATGTGGCCTGAACTTTTTTATTTTAAAATTAAGGAGATGTGATCGACGTGATGCACGTCTCCGATGTGGATGTCACGTCGCCCCATTGAACGGACGACTGAGCCTATTTTTTAATTTTTTATGCCTAATTATATAATTAAACTTTTAATTAAGCTTATTTTACAAATTTAGCCATTTAAGAACTATATGCAAAAATTTATTTATTTCAATAGAGGTTGAATATCTGCTATTATCTTTTCTAAATTTTAAATCAAATTTGTTGTGTGCTAGAAAATCCGGTAGAATGAAAGTTTATGCCTTAGCTTTTTAATCCAAAGACATACAGATGTTTGAAGAATTAATAAAAAACTGAATTTTTTAATGAAAATCCAAAAAGAGAGAAAAATCACTAACAAAGCGAAACTTCCGATATATCTGCTTTGAGTACAAAAATTTTCCTGATAACGGGATTATAGAATTGTATATAAGAAGGGCTGACAATAGAAATCCCATATTCAGGTAACAACAACTATATAACCTGAGGTTTTATGCTAATCAGAATGAGATTAATGGTAAATGAATTCGACCACGACGCTATGGTGATAACCGGAGATGGCGCGATAATAATTAACGGGCGACGGCAACGGGTGACAATGATGGCGGTGACCTGCACTGATTGATGACAAACGATGCGATATGGGCGGCCGGCAGCAACCCACGACGTATCGACAACGGGGATGACCTACGGAGATGGCCATGATGACGGTGGCAACCGGCTCGGTAATGCGGATTAATGCGGACCGATGGTGGTCGATCAACAATGATGATTGATAGTGACTGGCCGCAGGCGCGGCAGAACCCATGGTGGTCGGCGACAGAATGACGGGACGATTCCGACGATGCGACGATGACCTGACGATTGACGAATGCCCGGCACGCATGACCCCATGACCGGAGTATGGACGATTATGCTTGAGAGTCTCTCTTTCCTCTCCTTTGTTCCCCTCAAGAATAGCTATTTATAGAAGAGAAGACGTTATATAAATACAAAATTCAGAATCACTCCGGACGACTCAAAATTATTCCTTTGATCATTTGATATATTAAGTGTTTGAATTTGAACGTAATTACGGGCTTGGGATCCGTCACAAGACGCCGATTTGACTATAAACACTCCATATTTAAGAACCGATTGATAATAAGCGCTTGATCCGTTAATCTTGATTGAATCGATTATTTTCAAATCAAGATTCGTCATTGTAGAATTTTAGTATCATATCAAAACTGATGAAATATATCTGTAAAACCTAAATTTTGAAAAATCAAGAATCACTTTCTATTAAAGGACGAGAGCAATAATATTTATAATTGCTAACTAATAATAATACATCATAGATATCAAATTAAGCGACGAATTAATCTAAATTGCTAACTACATTTTTATTGATTACAACGGATTCCGCTTCATCTCGGCCATCTTCGGCGTCCCCAAGCTTTTCGGCCGCCGACTCAACAGATCGAGATAAGCCACACGGAACCAGTAACTGCATCTCACCATTGATCTCTCAACTATTTATAAAAGATCAAAATAATTTTAAACCAAATAAAAAGATCAATTTATTCTCTTAATTATTTTAAAAGAGATCAATTTAATTCTACCATCTAAATTAATAATTTGAGATATTAAAGCTTGAGCATTTTTAAAATTTTAAATTTTTTTAATTAATTTTTTTTAGTGCTATAGATATAATTATATTCAAGATGATTGGATTAATATTAATTAAATTTATAAAAAATTAAAATTTTTAACATAAATTCTATGTATTTGTTTTATTATATTTAATATTATTGTAATATTAACTTATTTTATAATTCTAATATTGCCAAACTTCTCCTTTACATGCCTATTTATGTTCATTCAAATCCAAACAATTGGACCAAATTAACCCATTTTTAAATAATCAAGAGACTAAAATAATCCTTCATAAATAATTAAGAGGTAATTTGATCCTTAATTCTTTTACATAAAGTTCTAAACAAACCCTTAGAACATTCCAAATAAAATGATACAATATAACAAATGCTTCTTATAAACGGCCATAGCAACAAGCTTAGTTTGGGCAACTGATGTGAGATTCATCAATCAAGCCTGCAACTTAAAGCCATAACTAGCAAATAACATTAGAATCAGGCTTGGCTTCAACAAGTTACTAGCTAATTACTCTAGTTAAGATTGATTTGATCAAAGTTTGAATTGTTAAATGTTCAATTTGATTAAGTTTGTTTTAATTTAGAGTTAGATTTTATTTATTTAAAGTTTGTTTTAATTTGATTAAGTTTGTTTTAATATGTAGTTCTTTTATTTAGATTTTATTTAAGGATTTATTTAACTATAACTAATTTTATGAAGTTCATTAGGTTTTATAAATTTAACTAGCTTATGGTTTGACTTATGTTTAATTTGATATTTGCATTTAAATTTTAATTAATGATTTCATAATTTATTAATTTGATTATTTATTTGAGTTTATGTTGATTAATTTAGTTTAATGTTTATTTGGAGTTAATAATAATTTAGTATGAATTAAAGATTTATAAGAATTTGGAGTTATACTTATTTGATTTGATTAATGTTTAAAATAAATTTATTGCAATTATTCTATTTCACATATTTTGATTGTTGGAATTTTTTTTTTATGTTGATTATTAAATTTTAATTTGATTAATTTAAGTTCAATTCACATTTATTTCATTTATTGAATTTGATTTTAAGATTTATTAAATTTTTATCATTCAAGTGATTTATGTTAATTTGATCATTATTTTAACTTTTCAGCTTTACATTTTAATTAAACTCAATTGATGTGATCATTCATTACAATGATCTGTGGATCATTTATTTGACCTACTTTTAGGCTAAGTTTAATTCATTTGATTCAAATAAGTCAAGTTAGTTTTCTTAGTCTAATTAACTATTTTAGGATTTAGATAAAAGTTCATTTGTGCCTTTATGTTCATTTTTTTTATGTTTGAATTTGATTAGTTTCAACTGATTTAAGCTTGATTTTGATTCTAACTCAAATTAACCTATTTTGATCTAAACATATTAAGTTGAGTTCAATTGAGTCAAATGATCAATTTGACTCAATCAAAGTATGTTTAGACTCAAATCATGTTTGAGTAAGCATTTGATATAATTTGGAGCAAATAGTTTTGATAAATCTGAATTTAATTTTGATTTTGATCTAAATTGAACTTAATGGATTAAGATGAGTTCACTTGTGTCAAATGACCAAATTGGTCAAATTAAATCTAAGGACTAGTTGAATCATTTGTTTAATTTCAATTAGTTTTAATTTAATTTGAGTTGGGACTCAATATAATCTATTTGCATCTACAAGTGATCCAACTAATTCATTTGAGTACTTATTGGATTTAGATTTATTTAGATTTAAGTTTAGTCATGTTTGTTTGATGATTTTAAGCCTTGAGATGGCTCAATTTGATCAAGTTTTAATTAGTTGACTTTTGACTTAGTGGGGTCCACATTAGTCAATTTAAGCAAAATAATATAGCTAGCCACTTTTTACTCCATTTAAATTCAATTTTGTATTCATTTATTTTTATACATTAATTCTATGCTTTTGAATTGATTTAATTTGTTTAGATTTTATATTCTATTTGGCCGATTCAATCTAGATGATTGTATATCTAAAATCAATTGATTTCATAATTTCATCATCTGAAAGTTGTAGAAAATTTTGTTTCGATTTCAACGATATCAAAATCACTAGATTCATATGATGACTCGACACACATAAAATATGACAAATTTCTCAAATACGCTTTTGCACATTCACAAAAAACCGCTATCGTGTCACAATCTTAAATTTTAATCAACATGAAAGTTGTATAAAATTTTGTTACAATTCCGACGATACTAAGTTTGCACGATTCCGACATCATATGACTCCGATAAGTACAAAATACGAAAGTTGCCCGTCTTTTAAAGCCGTCCGTTCAACGACGACTTATACGATGATTACACGTTAGCGTCGCTCAACGGACGACTATGCCTATTTTGCTAAAAAAAAGTTTTTGTGCCTAAACTGATAATAAAGTTTAGGATTAAGCCTATTTTAAAAATTTTGCCTTATTTTTATTGACTAAAATGGATTCCCGCTTCATCTCCGCCATCTTAGGCTTCCCCAAGCTTTTCGGCCACACCTCAACGGATCGAGATTCGAGATAAGCCACACAGAACCGGTAACTACACCTCCCACTTTGAATTTCATTTTATTTTTATTTTTTTCACTGTTGAGCCCGAAGATAATACGCACATACCCAATACTTACTCGAATGTACGTCACACCATTGAAAACAAAGCCCCCAATTGACGAGACCCCTTTGAATCAACCCACTCTTCCTACATTAATATTCTGATATCCACCTCTCCATCTCTCGGATAAAACTGTGATATCGGGAGGTAGGATATTACTTTAGTTATCACTTTAGTACATGCATACATTATCATACGCTGGAAGTGTTTATCACTTTAGATAGATATCACTTTAGACAAAGATCACTATATATATATATATAGAGAGAGAGAGAGAGAGAGAGAGAGAGGTGATTGATGGGAAAGTATGCACAAATTCTAAATCTTAAGTAAAATCCTCAAGATTATATATCACATTATATATCCTCAATTTTTATTGTCTCATACTTAGATGTATAATCATAAATTTTCATCTTTTAAGACTAATTAAGTAATTATTAATCACATAATATCTTAACTTTAATTAATTTATCATATTTTAAGCTTATGTAAAAAAATCATAATTATATTAATTAATTTAAATAAATAAATAGTATTATATTTATAAATATTAATTTATAAAATTATTGAAGTTATAAAAAAGTTCATTAAATGCTTAATCTAGGCTAATTCTTAAGCAAGTGTAAATATTTAGTAAAATCTAACAAATGAACAAATGGGAATATAAAATTTAATCATTCAGATATTTAGACATTTAGCATAATTTCAAGATTTAACTATTTTAAAATCTCACTATTTGTATATTTTGATTTAAATTATAATAAAATATTTAATTTTTTAAAATTAGTTTTATTATTTATTAATTTAAATATGATTAAACCTCATTTAAATCTTGCAAACAAACGAGTCTTCAAAATTTTCTTAAATAAATCCAAAATACTTTATGTATGATGCCCCCTTAAATTGCTTTACAAGAAGTTATAAAGGGGATTCATAAACTCAGAAAAGTAAAGTTAAAAGAGGTTATGATATAATAATATCATTTAAATTTATTTTTATTTTGCATCTTTTGATAGAGATTTTAAAATTATAAATGAATTTTATCATGCATTATAAAGAAAATAATAAAATCAAGATATACATATTTTACATATGAATCCTCCTTATTGCGTACTAAAAAATCAATTGTAGTAGAATGAAATTTTACGTCTTAACCTTATTGTGAAATTCAGCACACACATAGGTATTTAAAGAGTAAACAAGAAACTCCAGAAATTTTTATGTGAAAAACCTCGAAAAGAGAGAAAAATCACGGGACCTAGCCTAGTAAAAATCTTCCAGTATGTATTTATTTTGGAGTATAAAGTTTTCCCGATATGGGATTACAGAGTTGTATATGAGAAAGACAATGAGAATCGAATCGACAACAACTATATAACGCTCGATTGCAACAAGCAGAATGATGGTGAACAATGTCGCGAACTTGACAATGAATAAGCCATGATGATGTCCGATGGAGGTTGGCAGGCGGTGACCGATGTGGCGGCCGCGTCGATGCGATGACGAGCTGACGATGGTTGACGATAATGATCGGCGACGAGGGCCAGCGATAGTGGTTGGCGGTGACGACCAATGACGGAGATTCACGACGGCGAAGATCACGAAGGCCGATGGCGCGGCGACCGAAGATTGTCGGTGACCGGTCGGTGGTCGATGAGAGGGTGGTCGACTATCGCCGAGTGGTAGACAATTATGCTGAGGATTTTCGCTTTAGAGCTCTCTCTCTCGCAGCCTCATACTTAATCTATTTATAGATCGGTGGAGACGTCTCAGAATATACATGCAAAATCCGAATCACTCCTCTCCATCAGATGACTCAAAATGATTCTTTTAATCATTTGATGTATTTTAAGCATTTGAATGCTCAAATAAAGTCAGAATTATGATATACTGAGCTTGTTAGATCCGGCTCGTGGAGACGCTCGATTTGACTATAAACACTACATGTTTAAGAGCCATTTAGAGATTTAATTGATATCCCAAAGTTTTTAATGATATTTTAAGTGCTTGATCTCGACCAGTTTCAACTTATGATCAACTTGCTTTTGACATCAAGAATCGTACTTCGACTAGTGGTATTTTAAGTGCCATATCACTCCTTTTTATAGAGATTGAGAATTCTCTTTTCATATATATTATACTATTATAATAAAATATTATTTTAAATTGTATAGAAATGTGGACTTTCATTTTGTTTTTCTTCTACTTTTTTTGAAAAATTTAGATTCATAGCATAATAATTTTATGTATTTACATATCTAATATTTAAAATTTGATATTTATAAATATAGCACATTTCTATACTTCAAAAGTGAATTAAATTTTAAAGAATTAAGAAAAATAATGTTTTTATTATAATAATAAAGATTTAAGTCGATATATATAAATATCTCAATATTAGATATGTAAATATATAAGAATTGTGTGCACCATATGTAAATGCCTTTTTTATATTAATTTTGAGCTATTTATAATTCTTATAAAATGATATATAATACTTAAATTTTGATATTTATATATGTAATATTTAAATCATTGCTATGGTATTAAAAAATAATTTTATTATTATCTTTTAAAATATTTAAAATCTAAATATCAAAATTTAAATATTAGTTTAGATAAATACAAAGAATTTGTGTGGTATTTATATAATTTTTTTTTATTTGAGCAAAACAACTACTTGTAAATTTTGACTAAAATGATGATGGCCTATGTGATGACTTTCATTACATTTTAATATTAATTGAATTTTAAAAAAATAAAATTAATAAGGATTTGCAAATCAATGGTAATGGTATGAAATTTTTTGCCGACTCAAACAATTATATAAATTCAATTTAAATTTTAAATTAATTTACAAATTGATAAGACTTATAAGCATTAGCAAATAGAGAAGATAATAACATGAAATCTTTGTTGAATTAAGCCTTTAGAGATAACAAAATGTAAAGTTAAAATGATATTCAAAATATCATAATAATAATCTGATAAAAATGTTTCCGTCAATCTCAAAATCAAAATTATGAATCACTTCCTCAAATAAAAAATAATAAATCTCTCTCACCTGATAAACAAACAGATAATGATGAGAAAATATTATGTGCAACCGATATACCAGATATCGACGCCAATCATTCGACGCGTGTTAAAATACTAATTTTGACTTTCACCTGAACGGTGGATTTGATGCGTTAACGCGGATCGAGACCCCGACCTGTTAAAACAACGAGATTGCACTGCACGACGTTTCCAAGCGCGGCTGGAAGCCGTTTGAATGCGCAGGATAAATTTAAAAGCAATATATAAATGGATTTAGGGCACTCAAACAAAGAATAAGCATATTTAAATTTTCTTTAGACGAACTAGAGAGAAGAGAAACAAAAATCTCTAATTTCAATTAAGAAAAAAAATGTGAAGATGGAGAACGAGCAGCAAAGTGGTTGACTTCATACTATAAGACCAATATAATGTCATAAATATGAATGCATCGATAAATTTTCTACACAATTATATCAAAATACTCATTATTGCAAATAACAAAGTATCTTTCACCACATTGTATGGTGATGTGGATGCGATGAGCATCGTAGATCGACTAACTTCTGAGAATAAATATGAGAGCTTTTTTAAGCAATAATTAATGTCTTGATCAAGAATGAAAATTTCTTTGAAGTAATAATATAATTTTTTATTAAAAATATAATTAATTTTTATTTTAAAATAAATAATATTTTAATAAACTAGTTATCATAGTTAAAATCAAAGTATCTTGAAAGAAATCCCTTAAATGTCGAACTAATTTAAAAGCCTATAGTGCATATAATATCTATGCTTCATTTTATTACTATATAACTGCTGTGCTAGAACCGGTTGAGAGAGTGAAAGCCTTAGCCTTATTATGAAATACAACACACACACACAGGTATTTAAAGAATGAACAAGAGAACTCCAGAAATTTTTACGTGGAAAACCTCGAAAAGAGAGAAAAATCTGAGCCCAAGAAAAATCTTCCATTATGTATTTGTTTCAAAGTACAAAATCTTCGATAACGGGATTACAGAATTATATATGAAAAAAAGAATACGTATGTAGTCACGCTCGGTAAATGCTAATGGATGATGGTGAGCGAGGAACAATGACTGGCGATGAAGGTCGTCATGATGGAGACCGACAGAGATTGATGATGGCGAGAATCGCGGCGGTGGTTGACGACCATCGAGTGGTGGCACGATTATGCTTGGAGGATCTTCAAGCTTTAGAGCTCTCTCCTCTTTCTTGCTTGGGCTCTCCTCATATGAGGAATGAGAGGCTATTTATATTGAGAGTGACATCTGTAAATACATACAAAATCAACCACTCCACTTCATCGACGGCTCAAAATGATTCCTTTGATCGGTTGATGTATTTTAAACATTTGAATGCTCAAATGAAGTCGAATGAGATCTTAGATCGGCTCGTCGAGACGCTCGATTTGACTATAAACACTCCATGTTTAAGAGTCGATTGATAATAAGCGCTTGATCTCGGTTAGTCTTGATTTAGAATCCGATTGTATTCGACATCAAGATTCGTGCTTCAACTAGTAGAATTTTCAGGGTCATATCAATTGCCCTCTATTTTTGGATGATATTATCTCAATCATCCAAAAATATATATGCCAAATACTTGAAAATAGCAGATTCTTCAATGAAATTTGTGGGTCCATTAACCATACATTTTGAGAGAACATATCTTCATGGGAGCACAGATTATGAATTAGCAAAGGCATGATGTGCATGCTCTTGGTGAGATTTTGGGGTTATGGATCAATGGCACTTACGGCGTTCGCAGCGCTGGCCTTTACGCTGGTCGAATAGACCGGACGCCGCGTGGAAAGGGTCCGTCGTTTTCTACGGGCCGAATAAAGTGGAGGAAATGAGTCTGGCTAAATCGCGAAGGCTACAGATCGCGGTATGAGTCATGCGGATGGGTCCGCAACGCAACCGGTCTCCTGCCATGGCGGAGCGCCATGGCTGGCCGCGCAAAGAAGACGGTCATAAATGCGGCTGAGCGCTGGTCTGGTCTTTGAGGAATGGCTGAATGGGCGCTGGTCGCGCAGCTATTGTTCGCGTCGGAGTTCGACGCTGGGAGCTGAGTCCAGTCAACGCTGCCGGCGAGAAAGGTCCACACTGCGACGGGCGATGCGGCATGTACGCTCCCGCATTGGTTCACGATGGTAAAACCGTCCATTTTCGTCCGTTTTGACCCATTGCCTGCTTTGAGCGCTTTTAGCAATTTTGACATTTTGCCCCTATATGGGTCTATAAAATCCCCAGGCCAGGGAGAAGACACCTTCTCTTCTTCGATTTGAACATCAAGGCAGTCATACTGAGGTCATTTTCCCTTGAAAGAGGCGAACCGCCTCTTGTCGAACCGAATTGAAGGAATCAAGGCCCATATATATGGTGAGTCGTTTTCCCTCAAAAGAGGCGTTAACCGCCTTTGTCGGACCGCTAGAGGCATTAAGGCCCATAGTTCATATGGCGAGGCTCCGATTTTTCCTCGAAAGAGGTGTTAACTGCCCTTGTCGGACCGACCGGGTTTGGAGGCGATCAAGGCCCGTAGTTCATATGGTGATGCTCGGTTCTCCCTTGAAAGAGGCGTTAACCGCCTTGTCGAATCGAAGTTTGAGGTGATTTGAGTTCATATGGTGAGTTCCCTCAAAAGAGACACAACCGCCTCGCCGGACCAGTTTGAGGTGATGATCGGTGACGATAACCGACACGATGATGAAGAAGATGCCCGACGCGTCGGGATGACTAGCACGATGGTGGTGACCGCGAGATGACACGATGATGGTGGTGACCAGAGATTGCCACATGAAGGCGGCGACCGCACGGTGATTGCGGCCAACGGTCGACAGCGATAATGGCGGCGATGGCAATTAGCGCAGTGCGCGGATGATGGCAATGATGGTGACTGGCAACGATGGTGGTGACCAGCGAAGATTGCCAACAATGGTCGGCGGCGGTGATCGAAATGGCCGTGTGGTGGCTGTAGCAATGGCAGCGGTACGACGGCGTAATGGCTAGAAGTGGGATGACCGGCGATGGTGATGAAAGATTGCCGACGATGGTCATACGGGTGATCATTTTACCTATCCGAGGTTGTTTGTCAGAGTCTTACCCGATGACGTTAACTTATGTAAAAGAGATTGAATTGAATTCGCTGAGGATTTTGAACTATCTGAGGTTGTTTGTAAGAGTGTTACCCGATGACGTTAACCTGTATGGAAGTGGCCGTGGGAAGTCCACCAAGGACCTTTTGATCAATCCTAAGTTGTTTGTCAGAGTATTTGCTTGATGACGTTAACCTATGTGGAAGAGGTTGAATTGAATCCGTTGAGGATTTTTCACCTATCCGAGGTTATTTGTCAGGGTGTTACCCGATGATGTTAACCTGTATAGAAGAGGTCGAATTGAATCCGCTAAAGATTTTTGACCTATTCGAGATTGTTTGTCAGAGTGTTACCCGGCGACGCATATGGAAGAGGTCGAATTAAATCGGCGAGGATTTTGACTATCGAGATTGTTGTCGAGTCTTTACCGACGTTAACCTATGGAAGAGGTTGAATTGAATCGCCGAGAATTTTGACCTATCGAGGTTGTTTGTCGGGCGTTACGGCGACGTTAACCTGTATGGAAGAGGTCGAATTGAATCCGCTGAGAATTTTTGACCTATCCGAGATTATTTGTCAAAGTATTACTTGATGACGTTAACCTGTATGAAATATGTCAAATTGAATCTGCTAAGAATTTTTGGCCTATCTGAGGTTGTTTGTCAGAGTGTTACCTGATGACGTTAACCTGTATGGAAGAGGTCGAATTGAATCCGCTGAGGATTTTGACCTATCCGAGGTTATGTGTCAAAGTATTACTTGATGATGTTAACTTGTATGGAAGAGGTCGAATCAAAACATCCATTTGTGGTTGTAGCCAAAGTTGCTCCTTAACCTTGGTCTTTTTCATTGGTATTGCTGACTTGCTTCTCTATCTGATAATCAATTAGATATCTAGAATATTAATTTAGATAATCTTTTAAGATTAAGAGTTGCCCCCCAGTTTCTGACAGAATCTGAAGAACTAAGCTTGATGAATCTTCATTCTTCACTTGCGCTCCTTAAAAGCTTGAAATGCTCCACCTCGATGGTGGTTTTGATCTTATTGGGAAACTTGGCCGCCATACGAGAAAAAAAATGGGAATCGTTCCGACGCAACTTGCTAGAGAACCAGTTGTGGTAGAGTGAAAGTTTTCGCCTTATCCTTGTTATGAAATCCAGCACACACACACAGGTATTTAAAGAGTGAACAAGAGAACTCCAAAAATGTGTACGTGAAAAGTCTCAAAAAGAGAGAAAAATCATGGAGCCTAGCCCAGTAAAAATCTTCCATTATGTATCTGTTTCAAAGTACAAAATCTTCCCGATAACGGGATTACAGAATTGTATATGAAAAGAGAACAACAGCTATGTAGTCACGTTTAGGTGGTAACAGCTGCTAATGGTAGCAGATGATGGTGAACATCGAGGAACAATGACTGACGATGAAGGTCGTCATGATGGAGACCACGAGATTACGGTGAGAATCACGGTGGTCGACGACAGTCGCGGGTAACGGTGCTTGGAGGATCTTCAAGCTTTAGAGCTCTCTCTCTCTCTTGGGCTCCCCTCATATGAGGAATGAGGGCCTATTTATAGATTGGAGGAGTGGCATCTCTGTAAATACATGCAAAATCCGAACCACTCCACTTCCCGGACGCTCAAAAAATGATTCCTTTGATCAGTTGATGTATTTTAAGTATTTGAATGCTCAAATGAAGTCAGAATTGTGAGATCTTAGGCTTGTTAGATCCGGCTCGTCGAGACGCTTAATTTGATTATAAACACTCCATGCTTAAGAGTCGATTGATAATAAACGCTTGATCTCGGTTAGTCTTGATTCAGAATCAGATTGCATTCGACATCAAGATTCATGCTTCGACTAGTAGAATTTTCAGGGTCATATCAATAATTATTGACAAGATATTATTTTTTGTTAATTGATTTATTTTTATTTATTTCTTCGGTGGGATCAAAAATTACAATAATATCTTTAACCTTCATCTATGACTTGATTTATAAGCCTAAATTTTAAATAAAATAAATTTCAACGTGAGTAGCGTCTTTCAATACATTTTAATTTTAAATTATTTTATTATAATTCAGAAAAACAAAAAATATTTTATTAGAAAATATGAAAAATTTTATAATTTTAAAATCTTTGAATTTCGAAATCACATTTAAAAACCATCTGTAAAATTTTATTTATTCCAACAGAGATTGAATATCTGCTATTATCTTTTTTGAATTTTAAATCAAAATGATGAAATATCTGTAAAAGCTCAATTTTGAAGGATCAAGAATCAGATCGAGATTCGTGTAGGCAAGTCTTATGTTTATACAAGATAACAAGATTATTATTTATTTTAAAAAAAAAGATAAAGTCCTTAAACTTACTTCCTAAGAAATTAGATCATGTAAGGGCATGAAAAATGACTTAAATCTAATGCAAAATATATTATATTTTACTTTCACTTTAGACAATCATTTGACTTGGCTTATATGATTCATATGCATAATGCATGAGAAATAAAATTATTGGCCAAAATCAAGAAGGAGGAGGTGTATTTCCACCATAGATCTCAAATGTCAAGCCAAGTTTTTCTAGCAAAGATGTAAGCCCTCCAATCAAGAGTGAAACAAAATATTTTTATGCATGATGTTATAAAAGAAAGACTCATTCAACTAAGAGATTGCTAATTCTTTTATCTTGATTTTAACTTAAACTTTAAATTAGGTTAAGAGTTCTTTATTTTAATTTTGAATTGTTAAATTTGGTAAAAGATTTATTTTTTCCTAAGAGCCTGATTTGAGTTTGACTTGAAGGAAGGAAGTGAGGAGTTAGTTCGAGCTATAGGGTAGGCAAATTTTCGTTAACACTCCTAAGGCATGACATATTCCTATGACTAACTCTTCTAAGTCTCTAGGGCTAGGTTGAGTGTCCACCTAATCACAAGATGTGTCATAAGGCTAAAGAACTCTTAAAGTCTAAGAGAAGTCATATGTTTAAAATGGAGGGGTTGAGAGCTTATCCTAAAAATGAGGTCAATAACTTTTTTAGGCCAATTTGGGTCAACTTGGGTCAAATGACCAATTGAACTTGGTTTGTCTCAATTGAGAGTTTATTCATGTTCAATCATTGATTATGGGTTGGTATGAATCAATGGTTTTATTTGATTTTATGTATGATGGGTTTTGGCTAGTTTAAGTTTCATTTGGGCTAAAGTTTGACTTGGTCAAAGGACTAAGTTGACTTGGTTTGATCCAATTCAATGTAGTTGATCATCTTAAGGCGATCAATGATCATGGTGTGAGGCTTGGATGGCCTTGGTTCAATCTAATTTAGGTTTGATTGAAACTTGGTTCATATGGGTTCTTTAGGCCATTTTGGGTCAAGTGGACCCAAAGTTAATTGACTTGCTTGATTAAAGTTTAGTTGGATTTGTATATGAGCTTAGGATTGAAATATAAATCCAACTGCAATCAATTTTGGCTATGATAGGTTTTGGTTTATTTAAAATTTTTAAGTCAAAAGGGTTAAGTTGGGCTTAACTTGGGTTGATTTCAATTTGGCTAGATAATTGTAGGTTTCATTTATATTTGAATAAATGATTGAAGGAATGTTTGATTCAAGAGAAAATCTATTGATTTTGGCTTTGGATTTATTTTAGTTAAGTCCAAGAAATTAGCTTAAAGGGTATAAATTGGATTTTGGTTTGATTTTGGACTTTGGTTTTGTCATATTTCATTTATATTTATGAATATAAATGAAGATATAAATGATTCATAAGAAAATCACTTGAGTTTGGAGTGATTTGAAATCAAATTTTACCAAGCTCAAGGATGCAGGTCAAAAGGGATAAGAAGGAAATCAATTTAGTTTAATTTATTTTTGGGCATTAGAAGGTGGGTTTCATTTATATTTATGAATATAAAGGAAGGAATAATTTATTTATAAAGAAATCGATTGATTTTGGGTTGATTTAGGTTAAGATTTGGTTAGACTTATGGAGGTAGATCCATATGGCCTAAGAAGGGTCTTGACTTGGTTTGATTTAGTTTGATTTGGTTTTGATCAGTTGAGTATGAATTTCATTTATATTTGTGAATATAAATGAAAGAATGATTGATTTATAAGGAAGTCAATCAAGTTTGGGATAACTCAGGTGGAGATTTGGCTAAGCTTATGAGAGTGGGTCATATGGCTTATGAAGGAATTTTGGAACTTGGATTTGATTTTGGGTTTCAATAATTTGGAATTGAGTTTAGATTTTGATTTGATAAATAATTGAGAGTTGAATTTATCTTTGAGAAAATCAATTGAATTGGGTTTGGCTAAGATTAAGGCCATGGAATTCAATCATAAAGTTTATAGAAAATTTTGAGCTTGGATTTGATCATGGGATTAATTATGAGTTTAAAAATTTGGATTGGATTTGGAATGAATTTGAGGTTTGGTTTGAGAAGGGAAGCATGAATTGGGTTTAGGCTATAGGGTAGGCAAATCTCCCTAAGTCCCTAAGGCATGACCTATCCATATGGCTAATCCTTCTAAGTCTCTAAGCTTAGTGTTCACCTAATCACTGAAGTGTCTTAGGAGCCCTTATTGTCATAAGAGTCTTAGATTTATGATGAGGAAGTTGATAACTCACTCCAAAACTGAGGTCAACATCTATTTTTTTTACTTTAAAGCCGTGAGACTTTCAATTATGAATAAATGATATTATAAGTTATTTTGAGTTCTTTTCAAGAAGATTTGGACTATTTTCTATATATTTTCAGGGGTATAATATGTACACTCTAGAGTGTACTCCAATTTTTTTTAAAATTTTAAAGCACTATGAGACTTCTAATTATGGATCTAATTAGCATTATAAGTTTGGTTTGAGTTCTTTCTAAGAGAATTTGGGATGTTTTCTATTTATTTTTTAGGAGTACAATCTCTATAGTCTAGATTGCACTCTATTTAAAAAAAAAATTTTAAACACTCTCGGACTTACAATTATGGATCTAAATGGTATTATAATCTATTTTGAGTTCTTTCCAAGAGAATTTGAGTTATTTTGTTATAGTTTTCCAGGAGTATAATATGTACACTCTAAAGTGTACTCCTTTTTTTATTTTTATTTTAAAGCACTCTCAGACTTCCAATTATGGATCTAAATGGTATTATAAGCTATTTTGAGTTCTTTCCAAGAGTATTTGGGCTATTTTGCTTTCTGATTTTAAGTAATATGTATACAGTTTGGAGTGTACTCCCTTTTTTTAAATTTAAATGATGGGGGACTTCGAATAATGGATCAAAATGGTATTATAAACTATTTTGAGTTTTTTTTCAAGAGGATTTGGGTTGTTTTTAATATTTCTTTTTCAGGAGTACAATCTGTACACTGTAGAGTGTAATCCTTTTTTTTAATTTTAAAGCATTGTGGGGCTTTCAATTATGTATCTAAATAGTATTATAATCTATTTTGAGTTTTTTTTAAGAGAATTTGAGTAATTTTTGTTTGGTTTTCTAGAGTGTATAATCACACTCTAGATTGTACTCTTTTTAAAAAAAAATTTTAAATGATGTGGGGCTTCTAGTTATGGATCTAAATAATATTAGATGTTATGTGGAGTACTATCCAAGAGGTTTTGGGATGATTTTTAGCTATTCTTCAGGAGTACAATCTGTACACTCTAGAGTGTACTCGCTTTTTTTTAAAAAAAAAAAATTGAAGCACTAAGAGACTTCCAATAAAGAGTTCTTTTCAAAAGAATTTGGGCTATTTTTATCTATTTTTAGTATTACAATATGTACACTCTATAGTGTAGTCTTTTTAAAAAAAAATCTTTTTGGGAGTTTAAATAATGGATCTAAATTATATTATAATCTATTTTGAGTTCTTTCTAAAAGGATTTAGATAGTTTTACTACACATTTTTAGAAGCACAATCTGTACACTCTTGAGTGTACTTTTTTTAGAAAATTTAAATGATGGGGGACTTCCAATAATGAATCTAAATGATATTATAAGCTACTTTGAGTTCTTTCCAAGAGGATTTCGGTGGTTTTACTGTAGTTTTTAGACAATCTGCAGAATGTACTTCTTTTATTTTAAAGCGTCGAGACTTCCAATTATAGATGTAAATGATATTATAAGCCATTTTAAGTTCTTTCCAAAAGAATTTTGGTAGTTTTGTTAAAGTTTTCTAGGAGTACAATCTGTACACTTTGGAGTGTACTATTTTTTTTTTTAAATTTAAATGATGGGAGACTTCCAATAATGGATCTAAATGATATTACATACTGTTTTGAGTTCTTTCTAAGAGGATTTGAGCTATTTTCTATCTATTTTTAATAGTACAATATGTATACTCTAGAGTATACTCCATTTTTTTAATTTTAAAGCACTGTGTGACTTCTAATTATGAATCAAAATGGTATTATAATCTATTTTGAGTTCTTTCCAAGAAAATTTGGGATATTTTTATCTATTTTTCAGGAGTACAATCTGTACTCTAGAGTGTACTCCTTTTTAAAAAAAATTAAAAGCACTATGAGACTTCCAATTATGAATCTAAATGATATTATAAGTTGGTTTAAGTTTTTTCCAAGAGGATTTGGGTTCATTGTTATACATGTTATATATTTTTCACATGTGTGTGTGTATGTCTATGTGAATGCGATAAAATATTGGTGCAATGATGAAGTCATATGTCTCATGAACCAATTTTAGGCAAACTCTTTCGACACTATTGTTCACAATGAAAAGGAGGCATATGAATTCTATTATGATTATGCATATCAAACCTGATTTAGTGCTCGAAAGATCATGCTAGCTATTGGCCAAACTAGAAGAATTTGAACTTAAAGGATTTCTTATGTGCAAAGCAGATTTTTTAAAAAGATCTTAATTTAAACTCCTCAATGAAAATTCTGAAAATAGACTCTCGGACTAGTTATCTTGTAATGATTAATTAATTTGGATGAGAATTGAAAGGTTAAGAAATTTATAGAAAGTCATAATTATTCCGTAGAAAAGTTGAGTAACCAACATCTTTTAGGATCTTACAGAGCCATCAAGGAAGAGAAGACAGCTGTGTTAAAGTCAATGATAGAGGCTGGAATTAGAGCAATTGATGCATTCAACTATTTACTGAGGAAGTTGATGGAACGGAGAATGTTGGGTTTACAAAAAGAGATATTTTCAATTATATTCAAAAATAAAGAATAACAAGGATTGTGGATGGTGATACTAATACATTAATACAATTGTTCACGGAAATACAAGCAAAAGATGAAAAATTTGCATAAGATGTCTAAATTGTTGAGTCAGATAGTTTAGTTTAATTTTATTTGTTGTGTTTAATTTAGTTAATATTATTTTATGATTTAGTTATAGTTTAGTTTATTAGTTAGTTATTTTAGTTTATTAGGGTTTAGTTTTAGTTTATATTTATTAGTTTAGTTTTAGTTTATTAGTTATGTTTAGTTTCTTATTATTAGTTTTAGTTTATTAATTTTATTTAGTTTATTTAGTTATTATTAGTTATTTAGCTTGATTTTTATTAGTTTTATTTATTTTAGCTTAGCTTATGGTACCCAGGGTAGTTTTTTTGGAGTGATGGCATGTCAAGGATAGACTATGACTATTTTTTGTGATGTCATAATTTTTAATAAAAATTATTGACTCAAAAAAAATAATCTATTTTGTGTACATTTTGTTGGAGTTAATCATCATTGTCAAAATATTTTATTTGAGTAACATTTTTTATCCAAAGAAACAATTGAATCATTCAAATGACTATCCAAAATATTTCTTGATAATGAATGAGGCATCCTACAACAATATTAACTGATCAAGATCAAACAATGACGATAACTATTGAAATTGCATTACCTCATACGACATAGGTTGTGTCAATGACATATTTCGAAGAAAGCTCCTTCAAAAATACTCTATTTTAATAGTAATAAGATTGTTGAAAGTTTCTTTTATACATGCATAAATAAATGTGATTCAGAAGAAGAGTCAAGTGCTAGGTCTAAGATGCTAAGAAGAAATTTGTATGATCATACTTGGCTAAGTGTGCTATATAAAATTAAAAATAAGTGATCAACCACATTCAATAAAGATTCATTTTGCATGGATATTTTATCAACACAACGCAATGAGTACACGAATAATGTATGTCATGGAATCTCTAAACCAACAAGTTCTATCATCGATTATTTTTTGGAATTGGAGAAGATTATGAACACGAATAATAGCTATAACTCTTATTGAGTTTTTTATTGAATAAATAATAATAATATTATTTGTATCCTTAATTGCTAACAAAATTACTAATAATTTACTTAGTAATATTTTAATTATGTCTTTAATGATAAATTAAAATTTTAATCAATTAGTATAAGATATAGTTATTATTTAATTAGTAATTATTAATTAAAATTATGTAATTTTTTAGCTATAAAATAAAATTGAAAACTACCAAATATAACCAAAGTAATGCAATAGTATTGTTGCTAGAATTTTATTAGGTAGATGCAGATCTTTAGCAAAAATTATCAACACACACAAGCGGGGATATGAACAGGGGTTATCATTGGAAAACCCGTTAAGGAAAAACCACGGATCTGCTTTTATATGTGTTCAAAGATCTGAGTCCTTGCTTCGTTAGTTAGAAGAAGGTGTTTCTGAGGGAAACAATATTAGAGTGTAGAAAAATACAATATCGGTCAACTCCAACCCAAGGGAGAAGTTTCCCAAAAGCGGCGAGAGCGGATCTTACGGAGCAACCTCTTGATCTTGAGGAGAAAAGCGGCAACGTCTTTTCTAGTCCTCAGGCGATCTAGGCGACTCGATCTTGAACTTGGGGTGGTGGCGGTGGTGATAGATGCGTCGGCGTCAGTGGTGGTTCTCGAGCTCTACGTCCTCATTGGTCCTCTCTAAGGTGAGAATGAAGATTTTTTGGGAGTGGCGGCCTTGTAAAGTGAAACTCCAACCACTCCCATGGACGGCGGTCGATCCCACCGATCACGGTGTATTTTGATGATCAGGTGCCTTAATGATGTCGGTGGGTGATCTTGGATTCGTTGGATTTATGACGAGCTCGATCGTATAAATATGTCGTTTGGTGACCATTTGGTCGGATCCATTTTCATGCCCGATAGCTTGATCCGATTGAGCTTCGGATCGGGATGCTGATATTTGTTATATTCTCGAGCCGAGTCAGTTTATTGTAGAACTGCGAAATCGGTGATTAGATCGCATTTGAAAATGCCTTGAGATTCATGCTTGATCGATTAATTTTTGAGGATGTATCGGTTCTATTTTTGGGTGACATTATCTGATCATCAAAATATATGTCAATACTTGAAAATAGCAAATTCTTCAATGAAATTTGAGAGTCCATCAAGCTGCGCATTTTGAGAGAACAAATCTTCATAGAGTACAAGATTATAACTTCGGGAAAATTTGTTGAGCGCAAATCGTGTATGCACAGTGCGAGATTTAATTCTGGATCCATCCGGTGCAACGAGCTTGGCGCCTGATGCGCCATAGCCTTGCGTGCCGCGTACATGGCGGCCATGCGCTTCGCCATGATTCAGCGATGTGGAGCTGATTGCGGCGGTGTCAGATAAGCGGGGAGCGGGTGTGGGTGGCCTTGAATCTAGCGAGAGCGATGATCCAGCGGGTCAATGGCCGGGCAGTTCGACCGTGGCCGGCGTTGACATGGCCAGCGTCATTATGGCGGATTCGACCATGGAGTGTGGTTCGGCAAGCCTGGTTTCGGATTCAGACCAGTGGTTGAGGTTCGCCGGCGGTTCGAACTGGGTTGTCGAGCACGGCGAGCAGCAGTATATGAGCGAATGAGTACTGAATCAATTTGATTTTGGCGGTTTGGCGGTTTTTTACACTTTTGCCCTTAGAAGGGGTCTAAAACCCCAGGGCTAAGGAGAAGGCACACCTTTCTCATCTCCTCTTCTCCTCTTAGAGTGCATCCCCTTGGTGGGAGTTTGGGCACTCTTTTTGGATCCACCTCTACCCCCGAGCTAGAGTGCATAGCCCTCCCCCTGGTGGGAGTTTGGGCACTCTTCTTGGATCACCTCTTCCTCCTCATCTCCAGGCAGTGCATAGCCCTCCCCGGTGGGAGTTTGGGCACTCTTCTTGGATCAACCTCACCTTCATGCATAGCCCTCCCACGGTGGGAGTTTGGGCACTCTTCTTGGAATAATTTTCATCTCGATGTGCAGGTGTTTGTAGATGGGTGAGAATCTTTTGAAAGAGACACGTCCACAGGCGTGATGAGAACCTTCTAAAATGGGAGGGCCGAAGATTCGTGAGTCGTTGATCACGGAGACACATTGATCGTGCTTGGAAAAATATTATTTTCGAATGATTTGGTTCTTAAGTGTCAGAAGAAGTCGATAGAGCCCAATCTCATGTATTTCACCACTTACGAGATGAGTTTGGGCGGGATTGCGGTTTCCCCATCCAAGAGATGATCGCCATTTTGTCATCGAGGTTTGCATTTCCAGGCGGCAAGCGATGGCGATCGTGATGGGACTTATAGTCTTTTAGGCGGCGCGACCTCTGATTACCGGATGTGCAAGTTTACTGCGATGCACATGGTGATCACTGCGAGTCTACTTGACCTCGGACGAAGGATTCTCCCAAGAAGTGGGCAAGCGATTCTTTTGTGAAGAATGGGGTCTTGAGAAATGGGGAAAGGCGAGATTTACCCATTCCCCTGAGTTGGTGATGAAGATATCTGACGTTGAATATTGAAGATCTTGATTTGAGATTGATATATCGACAGATTTGTCGGGGAGGAATCTTTGTTGGGAGCTTTCTATTCATCCGGCGGTCTTATGCATTGCGTTGAAAGCCAAAGGTTTCAGTAGATCTCCCAGCGTCCTCGGCTTCTTCCCGAAGGACCGTCTCCAATAGAAGAGGAAAAGGCGAAGAGGTGATGGTGATATCGAATGCAGAAAAGAGTCGGCCTTGAGTGGTCCCCTGGATCTTCATTCGAGGGCGTGTTGAATCAGGGTGATGTCTTTGAAGAAGCGGTAACAATCCTTCTTCGTTCATCATCTTTTATTTCCCATTTCACGGTGTTTAATAATTTTTCTTATTTGGATCTTGAAGAAGCAAGAACTTGACTTCAAAATGAACATTGTCTTTGAATGGAATTGAGTTCGTGAAGGTCAAGTTTCTCCATGGTGAATATAAGAAGCGGTATGTGGAGAAAGTAAAAGAGATGTCGTGTTGGAGAATCAACTTGATGAGTGCGAGGACCGAGTTGGCGACTCAAGCGACTTCTCTTTCTTTTCGTCGAAGTTGGCGGACTTCGGGATGAATTAGTGGAGGCTAAGCGAGGTTGGTTGCTCATGATCGAAGATCTTTTAGAAGGTTTAGTCTTGAGGCAAGAAGCAGAGTTACCACCTTCCTTTGAGAAAGAGGCACTTATCTCGGGTAGAAGCGGGAGGATCCGTGGAGGACTTCAAGAACTTGACCTTCAAGAGTATCATCTGAGGATCACGTTGAGGCGGAGACCGTGTATGATGTAGAGGTGAAGGCTTTGGAGCGGCAGTGTGTTGATGAAGGCTTCATTTGAGGTTTCTTGAAGGGGACACGCTTGGCGTGTAGGAGGCTGGTGTTGAGGTCCTTTCTCCTAGCCTGCTTCCCAGACCCTTCTAGCGGCGACGAGGATGACTCGATAGTTCTTCATCATCTCTTGAGACCATCAAAGGCGTAGTAGTTGTAGTTCCTTTATGTTGTTTAGTGTTGTATATTATTTACGGTTGATTGTACTTGTATGTTAGAAGTATTAATAATCCACAAAAATTATTTGTGAATATTTCAGTTGTGTGTCAAAGCGTACTCGATGATAAAGATTCCGTAGAAGAGATCATCAGGGAATCCCTTTGGTAATTCGATCTATTCTAAGATCATTACCAGAGCGTTACTTGATGACAAACTTGCGGAATATATTTATAGAGGTTCTCTCGAACCTCTCGATCTATCTAGGTTGTGTATCGGGCGTTTACTGATGTTGTTATGGAGAAAGTTGTAGTCTATAGAGGATTGCCAACTTATCCAAGGTTATTTATCAGGCGTTACGATGTTAACACTTTGAAGATCTCATTGAATCGGGATTTTGACCTATCAGGTTGTTTGTCGGGGTTACTAACAGTATGGAAGAGGTCTGGGAAGTCCACAGGACCTCTCGATCTATCTAGGTTGTGTGTCGGGCGTTTACCGATGATGTTAACTTTGTTATGGAGAAAGTTGTAGGCGGTATATAGATTGCCAACTTATCCAAGGTTGTTTATCGAGCGTTACTCGGATGTTAACAATATAGGAAGATCGGTCAATTCACAGATCGATCTTACCACGAATGAATACAACAATAGTTGTATCTCTTGAGTGGGTGTTTTAAAATGCAAGCATAAGAAAAAGTCACAATAAGTATGAGAACTTTAACATAGATAGAAACATAAATCCAAACAACTTGATGCCAAGGTTGGACAATAAGTATGACAACAGTATCGATAAATGTTTAATTCGATAACAACAATACAAATCGATGATAATGTTTTCGCATTAACTAGAATAAAAAAGCGTCAATTTGTACTTACGGAGGTTTGTAGCATTCAGTGCGTGGGAGAGTCTTCCCCATACTATCCTTAAGCTTGAGCGTGCGGGCTTGATTTTAGACACCACCACATGCGGGCCTTCCCAAGCGGTGAGAGTTTGTTACAGTGGGCCTTTTCTGGCGGTCGAGACTTAGGATGAGGTCCCCAACAGATGTCGTGGCTTTACCCTTGTTGAAACCTCGAGCAATCTTCTTTATAGGAAGCCATTGAGTCGCGACATGTCGGGTCTCGCGAGATCAGATGGAATGATGCGGCAAATATATGGTTCGAAAACCTCAGTAACATGGTGTAGTGGTAAGCCCAAAGAACATTGATAGTTCTTGACATTGCGTGGTTCGGTCGTGTCTTTAGCCCTTTTTATTGTCTATTGGTGACTTTGCGACTTACATTTTGTGGATGGGATATTTTGTGGATGGATATGGACTCTAAAGATGTGAAATGAGCTGCGTCCATTATCGGTGATGATTTTCTTTGGAATCGAAGCGATAATATTTTTTGGACAAATTGCTTGGCATTTGTTTGGTGATTTTTGTTCACTTCCGCCAAGGCGGCGTATGAATTTTCGTTGCCAGTGGCAATGGGAAAGGGTCCCATTATATCGATCCCCATTGAGCAAAAGGTCAGATTGTGGTGAGTTCTGAGATGGTGTATGAGTGAGATTGGAATGTAGCGACACTTGTTACACTTCTTTACAAACTCAATCGTCATTCTTCATTGTAGGCCGTAAAAACCTCATGATTTTGAGGGAGGGCTTTTCCTCCCAAATGTTCACCACAAATTCTGAATGAATACCTCGCATTGCATAGTTAGCCTCAGAAGGTGGTAGACACTTTAAATAGGGATAGAAGGACGCTTGTAAGTTCATCGATTATGGTGAAGTTCGGTGCTCTACGTGAGATGGATAGCATCGGTGGGGTCATTGGCAAGGCCGCTTTGAAGAAAGGACATGATCGTCAATCCATGAAGATTCTTTTGGGTCCTCCGGAGATTGTATCACCAAGGGCCTTGAATCTTGGGAAAGTGGATGTCCTCTATGTATTTTCTCTTGAAAAGATCTCTGTCGTTGTTGTGGCTAACTTGGAGGGCATCGCTTTCGTGTTACGCTCCCCTTAGAATATGAGTTATCGATGGGTCTCGATTGCAAGAAGTGACTTTTGCAGGCACGGATGGCGCTCGAAGTCTCCTTCAACTTGTGAGGCCACAAGTGAGTGCAGTGTAGATGGCTAAGTTACGGACCTCACGGTGGCATGCAGTCACCTTTCACGAGCCTGTACTCGGCGACATTATTGGTGGTAGGGAACTTTAGTGGCGTACTCTAAAGTTATTTTACTTGGGAGATAAGCAAAATTCTGCTCCCTAGGAAGTACGAAGCTCCATCAACATATAATGTCCATTGATTTGTCATGGAGTGATGAATGATCTGTTGGTGGTGATGGGATGGTACATTCTACGAAAGCACTTGTGACTTTATATCGCGTGGAAGAAAATGGATGTCAAACTCTCAAGCTCGTACACCACTTCTTCCAAATACATCGGGGCTTTTGCGAATAGTTCTTAATGGAAGATGAGTGTAGGCGTTGATGGTGTGGGCGAAAAGTCGATTGTAATTTTAGATGCACGAATACTAGAACTGTCTTATCTGCTAGTGGATAGCGTCCTTGATCGAGAAAGAATTTCTTGACATAATAAATGGGTCGTTCAATGAATTCTCCTGCGTATCGATGCAGACTTACGGCATGAGAAGAAAGCAAGATAGATGTACTTCTCTCCTTGGATAGGCTTTGATAATAGGGGAAGCTAAATAGACTCGAAGTTGCTCAAAAGTCGACATTCATTCGTACATCCATTTCCTCGTGCACCCTTAAGATTTTGAAGAATGAGATACTTATCTCTGGCGGGCCAAGAATGGTGAGGCAATCCTTCCGGTCAAATGTTGGACTTCCTTGATCGTTCTTGGAGGTGACATGTCCTTGAGTGCTTTTATCTTCGGGGTTGGCCTCTATCATCCTGAGTGACCATGAAGCCTAGGAATTTCGGAGGAAACTCAAAATGCACTTGCTTGGGTTGAGCCGCATCTTGTAGTGTCGAAGAATGTCAAAACCTGCGTCGATCGAAATATCAGTGATATTTCCAAGCTCTTCCATATCATCAACATACACCTCCATATTGTGCCTATAAGATCCTTGAAGATCTTATTCATAAAGATATGTTGCTCGACATTTTTTAGTCGAATGGCATGACGATAGCATAGTCACTTATCTGTTTGGAAGGATGTTGCTTCCTCATCTGTTTGTTCATCGATTTGATTGTAGCGAATAGGCATCCATGAAAGACATCGATGTCGATGTCGCATCAACTAGTTGGTCGTCGAGGAAGGGGAAGCTATCTTTTGGGCATGCGATTAAAGGTGTGTAGTCGATGCACATTCTCCGAGCGTTGGCCTTCTTGACTAACACTCGTTAGCCAGGTGGGGTAGTAGACTTCGAATGAATTTGACTTCCAGTTTGGTGATTTCTTGTTCTATGACTGATCGTTGAAGCGAAGGTTCTTTTCTATCCTTGTAGGTTGAGTCAACTTTGAAGGAGTAATGACTTGGTCAAGAATATCAAATCGCTCAGGCAAATATCTTGATTTTGAGAAAATCTACGATTTGATCGGTGAGCGACATCCCACCTTCACCTTTGGATGGATCAACTTAGATAGGAAGACAAATTACATCTTCAATGGAGAAGCCCTTTCGAGGCATCCTCATCTCGTAGGTCAGTTCTCGATGTTGAGGTTGGCGTAAATGGCTTGCTTGATATAACGCTTGTTTATCTGTTGATTCCACCGCCGATGCCGGTGTCGGGAATTTCATCTTGAGGTGAGCAGATGATGCGCGAATATAGGCTGGAGAGGTCTCCCAAATATTGCATTATCGGACTGACTTGGCTGATAAATTGTATCATAAATTGTTCGTTGGGAAATTCCCAAGAGTTACGGGAAGGCGTGTCCCTTCCACGATTATCAAATCCAATGGGTGGGCGGGTTGAAGCTTCTCTCTTTCTATACCCATGGAGGAAAGTGGGTAAAAGAACATCAGAACTCCCATTGTCGTCATATATCCTTTTAATATTGAAGCACGGATCACCGACCCACAGACAAGGGGATCTTGATGTGGGATCAAGCCTCTAGATCTAAATCATCAAAGGTGATAGAATGGTGAGACTTCTTTGACTCGGCTCTTGAAGGGTGGCAATGAATATTTGGCTCTAACACTAGCCCTCCTGTTTCTATCTCTCACCAGCTTGGCGGTTCCTCTGGTTGCCCCGCATTTGAAGCGGGTTGGTTTTGTATAAAGCGGCTGACGTATTAGTCTTTCAATCTCCTCCTTGATTGGTGGCACTCTTGATGGTGTGTGTGCGGTGAAAGTGGCGAATTTCTCTTGATTTCCAATTCAAGGCTTTAAAGATTGCGGCCACTTGGCCATCTTCTTCTGAATAGCGAGGATGTTCGCATGGCGTGTTGAGAGTATATTTCCTCGGTGAGTCATCGAGGTCGCTGAGGAGGTTTTGGGGTGAGGTTCTTTTCTCTTCTTTTTTACGAGATGTTTGAACATCATCTTTGGGAACCTTCTTCCTTACTACTTGGTGGTTCAAAGCATTGGATGAGCATAGCTTGTGGAGATTTGTGCCTCTATTAGGTGGAGTTAGCGAATGGGTGTCTCCGCATTAATGATGAATAGAAGTATCTTTGAGTCCTCAGAAGCACGCCCTCAAAGTTCGGATCTACTCGGTATCAGAGCTTGAGGAGAACCTCTGGAAGTATTCTTTGAGGACTCTCCATCGTTACGGATTAGGAGATGTGATGAATCACGATGATTCTCTTGTTCAGCGCTTACAAAATCGAGCTCTCTCAAATGATCGGACGGACCCTTAGCGAGTGAATAGAACCAAAATGCGAGCGTCCTTTGAGAGTCTCGGAATACGACACAAGAGTCATTTGCATTTGCATGATCGTTCGAAAGTGATCGATATGCTCTGGATCGGTTGTGCCATCGTGGGTCCATGCTTGGAAGCTTGAATCTCGTCGAATGGGGTATTGATGATCTCGGCGGATGAGTTTTGGAAGAAGCGGAGAATGGATCATTGATTGTTTTAGAACTCTTCACACCGGTCAGTAGTTCATCGTATAAGGTGGCGTGGAGTTTCAGGTATGAAATTTGAACCATTCGTGTGGTGAGTAGTATCGAAGTTGACATCGGATGTGGTGCCAAGGGTTCTCTACTTGTTGATCCGGCATTCCGGTAATCATTCTCGGAAGAAAATGGATTATCGAGGCGAGTGGCTCTTCCAGGCGTGTTGGAGCGTTTTGGTCCTCGCGAGTCGAAGAATTTCGTTGGGAATCCTCCATCCTTTGAGCGATCTTCCAAAGAGGGCGGCGGACCCTCACAGGGGACAGTGTTATGTAGAAGTGTTGGAGACTTGGCGTCCTTGATCCGAGAATGAGGGCGTTGGGCAAACCCGTTACCAACCATAGTGGAGATATAGCAATGGGGAAGCTTGTTCCCATACGGCACGCATCTTGAGAATTTTATTCAGGTAGATCTTGCGAGATCTTCGTGGCAAAATTATCCAACACAAGCGGGGGATATGAACGGGGTTATCGTGGAAAACCCGTTAAGGGAAAAAAACCACGGGGCCTTGCCCGATCAGAACTTTACTATGTGTTCAAAGATCTGGTCCTTGTTAGTTGAGAAGAAGGTGTTTTGACAATATTAGTGTAGAAAAATACAATATCGGTCAACTCCAAGGAGAAGTTTCCCAAAAGCGGCGAGCGGATCTTAGAGCAACCTCTTGATCTTGGGAGAAAAAAAGCCGGTCTTTTCTAGTCCTCAGGCGATCTCAAGGCGACTCGATCTTGGGTGGTGGCGGTGGTGATAGATCGTCGAGTCGTGGTGGTTCTCAAAGCTCTCTGGTCTTCCAATCAGATTTGGTCCTCTAAGGTGAGAATGAGGCTCTATTTATAGATTTTTTGGGAGTGGCGGCCTTGTAAATTGCGTGAAAACTCAACCACTCCCATGGGCGCGGTGATCCCTCGATTGGGCGGTGTATTTTGATGATTTGGGTGCCTTAATGATGTGAATTGGGTGATCTTAGATTCGTTGGATTAGTCTTGGCCGCGATCATTATAAATATATGGTTTTGGTGACCATTTGGTGAATCGGGATCCATTTTCATGTCGATAAACGATGCGGATTCGGTCTGATGCTTGATGTTCTATGTTGTCTCATCGAGGCGGTTGGTTATGAACTGCGAAATCGGTGATTAGATGAGCATTTGAAAATGCCTTGAGATTCGTCTGATCGATTAATTTTAGAGGATGTAAGTATATTAATAAGTTTTAAAGACAATTAAACAATTAACATTGTATTTTTAAAAGTTTAAATGATTTTATAAATTAACAAATGAATAAATTTCTGAATAAAATCACTAAACCAATTAACATTTAAGTTGGTTCATATCAAATAAATAAAATATTATTTATTTATTTAAGTATAGAAATAAATAAATAAATGATTAAACATAAAATTATTAATATTCTATATAAAGATCAAAATATTTATTTATGACATATAATAATATATATCATTATTGTAAACTAAGTATCTTTTCGCTTATTATGGCAGTGATATGATGGAGATATAATCAATATTTTTTGTACTTTTAGAATAAAGATGAGATGCTTCTTTTAAGCAATAATTAATGTCTTGATCAAGAATGAAAATTTCTTTGAAGTAATGATATAATTTTTTATTAAAATATAATTAATTTTATTTTAAAATAAATAATATTTTAATAAACTAGTTATGATAGTTAAAATCAAAGTATCTTGAAAGAAATTCTTAAATATAATTTAAAACCTATAGTGCATATAATATCTATGCTTCATTTTATTACTATATAATTATTGACAAGATATTATTTTTTGTTAATTAATTTATTTTTATTTATTTCTTCGACGAGATAAAAAATAATGATAATATCTATGACTTGATTTATAACCTAAATTTTAAATATAATAAATTTCAGCGGACTCATAATCCTGATCTAGTAAAGCTGAGTCCTTCAATGCATTTTAGTTTTAAATTATTTTATTTACAGTTCAAGAAAACAAAAAAAAACAAAAAATTTATTAGAAAATATGAAAAAAAATTATAATTTTAAAATCTTTGAATTTCGAAATCACATTTAAAAACCACTGAAAAATTTTATTTTTTCCAACAGAAATTAAATATCTGCTATTACCTTTTTTGAATTTTAAATCAAACTGATGAAATCATATCTCTGTAAAAGCTCAATTTTGAAGGATCAAGAATCACTTTCTATTGAAAAACGAGGACAATAATATTTATAATTGTTAACTAATAATAATAATACATCAAAGAGATCAAATTAAGCGACAGATTAAATTAAATTCTAGAGCTAAGTTCTAAGAATAGAATTCTTGGAACAGAATAAGATCACTGCGGCAATGACTACAAAGAATGAAGTCGCAGCAGCTGCAACAGGGTAGATCCATTTCCTCCGTATTCTTCCACCATGCTCGGGCAAGGAGGATTTGCAGACTTCCTCTTTTGCTCTACAGATCGAAGTCTTAAATCCCTCTCCTCAACTATGAGCTTTATCTCCTTTTGAATCGCATCCTTCTCTCTATTAAGAGAAAGCAGCAGCAGCCTCTCCTCAACTATGAGCTTAATCTCCTTTTGAACCGCATCTTTCCCTCAGCCGCATTTTCACGGCATTCAATTCGGCAGCGGCCAACTCAACCTTCTTCTTTATTACTGCAGCCATCTCCTTATTCCTGTGCACGGTGGCTTCAGCAAGGGCAGAGGAGATGGCGAGTCTGATAACATCGCACTCCATATCCGCAAGAATATCCTTCTCTGACGCCTGTGAAGCAAACTCAAGGTTTAGCTGTTCAATCTGCTTCTGGAGCTCTTTCACTTCTTTGATAATTTATTATTTTGGGTTTTCTGCAGCTCAAGACGGAGCTGCTCGATCTGTTTCCGGCTCTCTGCCACTTCGTTCTCAAGTTGTTCATTGCGAGTCTTGAGGTTCTCAATTTCTCTGCTACCGGAACTTCCCGCAGCACAGACTCTGGCGGTGGCATGCTTCTTCTTTCCCATTTGGAGAGAAGTGTATGAGTGTTTGAAAGGCTTTTTCTTCTTCTTCTTCCACAACGAAAAGAACAGTTGGGTTGAGTAATTTAGAATGTAGAAAAATCGAATGCCGTGCACTTTATTTATAGATAGTTTCGGGGAGGGCTCGCTGCTGAATCCGTTCTAACCTTGCAGAGAGATGGACGGATTTGTTAGCCGATTATCCTGAGACGGCGGTTTAGCATCCGTCCCAATAAAATAAATAAAAAAATCTAAAATTTTGAATTGAATCACACTATGGGAGTTCTGATCAATTATTATTCCTCTACAACGGCCTCTCGCTTCCTCTCCGGCATCTTCGGCTTCCCCAAGCTATTCGGCCGCCGCCTGAAGACAAGCTAATATCCATCATTCTACTTCTCCGGGAGCTTCCTCCTCCCTATTTGAAGGTTAATTTGAATTGCGTTATAAAAATTCTAATTATTATTATTTTTATTGACTAAAACGGATTCCCGCTTCATCTCCGCCATCTTCGGCTTCCCCAAGCTATTCGACCGCCGCCTGAAGAGATGGAGATAAGCGATACTAAGCGTTCTAATATCCATCATTCTACTTCTCCGGGAGCTTCCTCCTCCCTATTTGGGGTTAATTTGAATTGCGTTATAAAAATTCTAATTATTATTTTTTTATTGACTAAAACGGATTCCCGCTTCATCTCCGCCATCTTCGGCTTCCCCAAGCTTTTCGGCCGCACCTCAACGGATCGAGATTCGAGATAAGCCATACGGAACCGGTAACTACAACTCAACGGATCGAGATAATACGCACATACCAATACTTACTCGAATATACCCCCTTTGAATCAATCCACTCTTCCTACATTAACATTCTGATATCCACCTCTCCATCTCTCTGAGATTATAGAGAGAGAGAGAGAGAGAGAGAGAGAGGGTGGTTGATTGAAAAAGTATGCACAAATTCTAAATCTTAAGTAAAATCCTCAAGATTATATATCAGATTATATAATCATAAATTTTCATCTTTTTAAGACTAATTAAGTAATTATTAATCACATAATTTCTTAACTTTAATTAATTTATCATATTTTAAGCTTAAGTAAAAAAATATAATTATATTAATTAATTTAAATAAATAAACAGTATTATATTTATAAATAATAATTTATAAATTTATTAAAGTTATAAAAAAGTTCATTAAATGCTTAATCTAGGCTAATTCTTGAGCAAGTGTAAAATTTTAGTAAAATCTAACAAATGAACAAATGGGAGTATAAAATTTAATCATTCAGATATTTAGACATTTAGCATAATTGCAAGATTTAACTATTTTAAAATCTCACCATTTTATTTGTATATTTTGATTTAAATTATAATAAAATATTTAATTTTTTTTTAAATTAGTTTTATTATTTATTAATTTTAATATGATTAAAGCTCATTTAAATCTTTCAAACAAACGAGTCTTCAAGATTTTCTTAAATAAATCCAAAATACTTTATGTATGATGCCCCCTTAAATTGCTTTACAAGAAGTTATAAAGGGGATTCATAAACTCAGAAAAGTAAAGTTAAAAGAGGTTATGATATAATAATATCATTTAAATTTATTTTTATTTTGCATCTTTTGATAGAGATTTTAAAAATTATAAATGAATTTTATCATGCATTATAAAGAAAATAATAAAATCAAGATATACATATTTTACATATAAATCCTCCTTATTGCGTGCTAAAAAATCAGTTGTGGTAGAATGAAATTCTACATCTTTGTTTTATTATGAAATTCAGCACACACATATGTATTTAAAGAGTAAATAAGAAAACTCCAGAAATTTTTACGTGAAAAATCTCAAAAGAGGAAAACCATATCTACAAGAAAAAAAATCTTCCATTATGTATTTATTTTAGTACAAAGTTTTCCGATGAGATTATAGAAATAGATAGAAGGGCGATGAGAATCCTGAATCATACAACAATTATATATCTGATTGACAATTGTTAATAACAATCTAAACAAATGGGGTCCGAATGACGGCCAATGTCGGATGATGACCGATATGTCCGACAGATCGGTGACCGACGATAGGCGTCGGTGGTGGCGATGATGACGACGATGGTTGATAACGATGACCCATGACGCAGGGTCGCCGACAGTGGAAGCGGACGATAACAGGAGATCGATAAACGCGAGATTATGATGGATGAGGCAGGTGACCGGCGGAAGATAGTCGGCATGACCGGCCGTGGTTGGCGATGAGCGGTCGACGACCGCCGAGTAACGATTATATTGGAGATTTTCAGCTTGAGCTTCATCTCTCTCACAGCTCTCATATTAAAAATGACTATTTATAGATTTGAGGAGCTCTCAGAATAAATACATGCAAAATCTGAACCACTCCTCTCCATCAGACTCAAAATGAATCCTTTAATCATTTGATGTATTTTAAACATTTGAATGCTCAAATGAAGTCAGATTTATGAGATATTGGGCATAGATCCGCTCGTTGAGACGCCGATTTGAATATAAACACTCCATGTTTAAGAGTCATTTAGAGATTTAATTGATATCCAAAGTTTCTAATGATATTTTAAGTTGATCGTTCAACTTAGGATCAACTTGCTTGACATCAAGATTGATTTGACTAGGTATTTTAAGTGTCATATCACTCCTTTTTATAGAGATTGAGAATTCTCTTTTCATATATATTATACTATTATAATAAAATATTATTTTAAATTGTATAGAAATGTGGACTTTCATTTTGTTTTTTTCTTTTTTTTTTTTTAGAAAAATTTAGATTCATAGCACACAATTTTTATGTATTTACATATCTAATATTTAAAATTTCATATTTATAAATATAACACATTTCTATACTTCAAAACTGAATTAAATTTTAAAAAATTAAAAAAAATAATGTTTTTATTATAATAATCCATTTTAGAAATGTGGACTTCTAATTATGGATCAAAATGATATTATAATCTGTTTTGAGTTCTTTCCAAGAGGATTTGAGCTATTTCTTATTTATTTTTTAGGAGTACAATCTATACACTCAAAAGTGTACTTCTTTGTGGTGTTTATTTTTGGATGTCATATGAGGACATCAATTAAATACTCATCAAGTGATCGAGTACACGAGTAAACCAACTCATTTTTCGGGTGGGTAATATTTTAAATAATAAAATAATATAATAATTAAATAATAATCATAATAAGTATAATTAAATAAATAAAATTATATAATATTTTTAATTTTAGAAAAATACAAATAATTAGTAAGATAAAATCATCAAATTTATAAGAGAAAATTATAAATAGATAAAAATATGAAAATTATAGCCTATAATTTATATTTTATTCACCTTCTTAAGATTAAATATATAAATTAACTTTACCCAATATTTATAAATTAAATTATTTGAAGACAACAAAAGTTAGTAAAATATCAAAATTCTCTTTATCCATTTTGAAATACTAAGTACAAAATAATTTTTTTTTAAATTTATATGAAGTAGATTAATTTAAGCAATTTATGAATTTAATTAATATTAATATTAATTAATATGTGGATGTTAAATGTTTTTTAAAAAATTGTAATATTAATATATAAATATAAATATAATTTATAAGAAGAATATAACTAACAAAACAAAAAAAAATTTTAAAAATTTTATGATTTAAAATTATTTTAAAATTCTAAAATATAGTTTATAACTAGATTACATGAGTTAAAATATTGATTACATGAGATTATAATAAGTTAAAATTAAATTCATTTTAAGATGTGTATATAATACTATTTGCTAATATTCATCTCAAAATTATTCTTAAGGTCAAAATTATTTTGAGGATGGGAAAAATTATAAACTTCTCCATTTAATTGAATAAAATTAATATTTTTAGACTAGAAAAATGTGCAAATTGCAAAATTCTTCATCCCATTACATAAATTTAATATTTTTAGGGTGGGCATTTGCCCACCGATCACTGGGTTACTTGAGTATTGACATCTATCTCGAAAGATAAGGTCATCACCATTCTATGGACTAATCACCCAAGGGACTCCTAGGCATGAAGTCTGAATATACCGAGATTTTTCCCTACTTTACATGGATGAATAAAATAAAGTTAATTTAAACCGTTCTAAAGTTTCTAGGGGCAAGCCCTCATAGTTAATTACATCTAAATAATGTGAATCCCAGAATACTCTCGATTAAAGTAGGCAATCGTTATCTCCAAAGATTTTAAGGGTAAGACTATCAATAAATTAGTTATATTTAGAAAATCAATTGGGATAAATTAAAATGAAAGACTTATTATCGAAGTCAAAGTAGATGAGTAGAGAATGCTTATGACACTAGGAAGCCTAGTAAGCATTCCAACCTATCATATGGTTAGAATTTATATATTTGAAATTGAAGAGAGTTATTTATTTGAGTTGAATCTTATTATATTGTTAGGACTTATAATAGAATAATACAAGATTGTGAAAATGCCTAAGAGGAGAAGATTTATGCTTGTAGCCCAAAAGAAATAACCTCGGATCCTAAATATTGGGAACTTTAGCATAAGCCAAAGCATGACCTAAATCTAAGCAAAGATGGGCATATGGTTTACCTCCACAAGAGAGAGTAAACCACCCAACTGTTGGACTTATAACCGTATGGAGTGACAGCCAGCTAACTCCTCCTACGCTTTCAAACCATGTGGTCAAGTCATATGATTTTGCAAGATAGTTGGGCTGTTATTATTTAGAAAGAAAATTAATGTCCTTAAACTCACTCCCTAAGATACTAGAGTATTAATGATATGAGAAATGACTTAGTCTAATGCACATATTTTTAATTTTTATTTGATTTTGACTCTTCATTTTGACAAAAGGCTATAAAATTTTTATATGTCTAAATGTATGTTGAAATGAGTTATGGGCCAAATCAAGAGAGAAGAGGGTGAAGCTTCGTCGGTAAGGGTTGCTCTCACAGGTCAAGCATTTCCTATATGTGTAAGGACGGAGGTCTTCATTTGAAAGAGTGGTATAATATGACATGTATGCTGTGAGACATGCAACATTCAGCTAAGGGGTTGCTAAATCTTTTAGTTATCTTGATTTAATGCCTAGGCTTTATGGTGAGATTATGAGTTGTAAAAAAATTTATTTATGAGTAGTAGTTGGGTAAAAAAATTAATTTTTCTTTATAAGCCTAATCAAATTTAGGCCACACATTAAATCATCATTTAATTAAGAAACTATAAAGATGCTTGCCATTTCTAATGTACAATTTTAAACAAAACATCAATCAACTTTATAAATCTAATGCAAAAGAATAAAAGGCGACGATTATAGATAACCCAAAAAGAGAAGTGGGTAAAGCTCTACCCTTATACAACTCGATAAATGAAATAATAATTACAATTTATAAATGATAAGTGCTATGGAGGTCTTCAAATCTTCAAGTCTTCATATCTCTTTCATTTCTTTATTTGATTTGCTTCTTTTGATTTGGTAGGCTTCAAGGCATCGCATGACACCCCAAGACTAAACCTTTTGTCCAATGTTTATCCTAAACCCCCATAGCATTAATTCTAATTTCTGATGCAAAATTATATTAAAAATAGAAAAAGTAAATCTAACTACACCTGCAAAATAAGTGTTAGCTAAACACATCATATAATCTAAGCAATTATATGTATAATTTGGACTTAGCGCCCCGCATATAGGTAACCAAGTCCACCTGCCTTAATTTAGATAATGCTTAGGGGTTAAGCAACTTACAAAAGAGAGCATTTATATTTATTTTAAGAACCCTTTTAAGCACAATCTACTATAGAAAATATGATTAGGCTAATCACGGCCTAGCATCCAGTCTATGAAGAATACACAATAACATCCAGTTTACAACAATACATCATAAAACCAAATACACATCACTCAATGCATCGCCATAACATAAAGTTAGAAGTGGTGACTTAGTTCTAAAGTGTGTTTATTAAGGCTCGTGTGATATGCCTTAACTAAGCTTTGTTATAATTTTCTAACTATGAAAGGGTGTTTGATGACAAGAAGTTGATTTCACTATAAATGATTTAGTTGATTTGAGAATTTTTATTTAGTGTTTTCTTTTATTTTATTCGATTTACACTTAACAACTAAGTGTTATAATGAGAAGAAAATAGAAGATTACTCTCTTTTATCCCTACTTTAGGTCACTTCTAAAGCATATCAATTAGACTTAATTCACTTTAGTGAATGGTTTATTATATATTTTAATTAATCCTAAGTTTAGGTTCACTTTAAATGACCTCATTCAATGAAAAAAAAATATCTTAAGATTAATTGGAATTAATTACTATCACATGACACATGTTTATTCATTTCTTTCCATCATATGTAATATGCACATGCTTAAGTCCTAAGTATAGCTACACATATAATATGTCTTTAGCACACTTAAATAATAGATATGAATGTGTATATTTAGAGTTTATATTTTTCTTTTGATTGAATTATTTTATCATATTAATTTAAAACTCTATCTAGACTCATATACAAAAATACATAGAGATAAAATTAAACAGGTATGTGTCAATGTTAACCAAAGAAGTGATGTAATCAAATGACCTCCTTGGAGCTAACTAAAGCCTCGTATTCCCAAGATGTCCAGAATCTATACCCGCTTGCATTCAAACATATGTAAATTTGTATACATGAATATTAGAAAGAGAGCTCCCAATCACATGATTAACTAATTCAACAACTTAACCATTCATGAATGAATGAATTTTTTATAAAAGAAAGAGGAGTTTTAATTCCATAATCAAATAAACACACATTTATAAGAGGCATAAGCTAGTACATGCCATTGTTAATCGAAAAAGTGAGGTAATTAAATGACCTCCTTAGGGCTAACTGAAGCCTCATATTTTTAGGATGTCCAAACTAAATATTTGCTTTTCTCAAATACATATAGATGTATACATAAATAAAGGAAGAAAAACTATTCAAAAATTATATTTTTATTTGATGAAATATTTATGCATATGGAGTAAAGTCTTATATAAATCATAGTATTGAAATACATAAGAATGAAACCAAATGGAGTACGTGTTGTTGTTAAACTAGGGAAGTGAAATAATCAAATGACCTCCTTAGGGATAACTAAAGCCTCGTATTCCTGGGATGCCCAAGCTATATACCCATTAACATACTTACTTATGTAAATCAATATGTGAATGAAAGAAAATAAACTTTACTTCATACACTTAACCTATAATCACATACATCTCCTATGTATTTATAACTTGCATTCATAGCATATATAATCATTCATTTATAAGTCTTGAAAAATAGATTTAGATTTAATAATGATAATAGCCATACATATATTAATTTAAATCGACACATACAAGCTTGACATAAATGAAATCATTTGATTTAATTAATTTTTAAAAAAGATGAATGCATAAATCAAGTGACATACGATATTTAATATAAATGAAATGAAATAAAGAGACATAAACACACGATTTCATTTAATCCAACTAATTCCTAAAGATAATTATACTAAATAAGCTTATTTAAAATAACCAAAGTTTCTTAATGTCATTTTCAATCTTATGTTTAATTTGATTTAGGAAGTGTGAGAAGAGAGTTTGCTAATCCTAATATCATCCCATATTTATAAGTTAATTTGATTTAATGAAAGGTAATTAAGCAAATTTTAAAGATTAATTAAGTTAAGCCATGAATTAAATCAATTAACTAAACCCTTACCTATGTTGCCTTAAGGTAATTAATCAAATGATTATGAGCTAATATAATATGCAAATGAATTGAAAGGTAAATAGCAATGATCTTATGAAATGAAAGGGGCATAATTTAATTAGCTCACAATCATTAGTTAATTAAGCTTAAGAAACTCACTAAATTACTTTCATATTTTTCTCACACATGTGAGCTAATCATGATTTCACTAAACCTCTTTAAGTTATTGAACACCCAAAAGCTCTACCCATGAATCATTAAGGAAAATCAGATATATTTAAAATTTTAATTTAATAAATCAAATCATTAATCCATTAATTCATTTCTCTTTTAATTAGTTACCAAATTGATTAACTATCCTTTGAAATGAAATGGGCTTATGGGGAGAAGGTTGAGAAAGAGGTCCCAACCTAATTCCATAATCCTCTTACTTAATCAAACATGATTTAGTATGCTTTGAGTTTCAATTTAACTAATTAAGTCATTAATTAGTTAATTAATCTTTAATTAGCATTTTTGTTCAAAAAGAGAAGAAAACTTAGGGAGAAATATTAGGAGGGAGGCCTCAATCCAATTCCTTAAGTCTCCCCACTATTAAATAGCGATTAATGGATCCAATCTATTGATTAATTACTATTCACATGCTTAATTATCACTTAATTAAGTTAAGAAAGTAATTAGGGCTTAAATAATTAATTTTTCAAATTAATCAACCAATAAATTCCATAAAAAATAGGGAAGGCAGAGGTCATCTCCCAAACATTCTTAAAAAGTTTAAAATTGATTGGCTAATTAATTATGGACTAATTAAGCTAATTAAGTTTTCAATTAAATCCTAATTAAGCTAAAATTACTGTTCAAAATTAATCAAGGAAAATTTTCATGGATTCCCCTCTGAAATACCTTTAAAATGAGTCATTATTTATATATTTTGAATTTTCTATAATTGGTTATGAATTATTGAATTTTTAGCCTTGAAATCCATTAATTAACCTCATTAAAGCCTTAATCCCATCGGCACCATGTGGCATGCTGACGCTGCATACTTTTCACTTGGTGCCACTCCATTGGCTATTTAAGTTATCACATCCGCACGCTGAGTCAGTTAGCGGCGGATGCGGTATTGATCTCCATCATCCGATCTTAGATTAGATGATGCAGATCAATCTCATGGCATAAAGGGAGAAAACTAGAGAAAATTTAGTGTGATTTGATCAAAGTCGTCCATTCCAATCACGTAGAACGTACGCCTGATCCTTCTTCATAGAGCAATGAACGACAGCCTGCCATGGATCGCCACCAGCCGAGCTCACCCAGCTGATTCACTCCAAAATCAACCCACACCTTCACGTGAGGGATCCACAAGGATCCAACGGATAGGATGGGCTCACATGCAAATTTTCTTCACAAAGGACCAAGAAAAATTTTTTATATCTACAGTTTTCAAAAATTACCTCAACAAAGCTCAAGACTGGTGATGAGATCGACAGAGGTAGCTTCTTTTAATATATATGAGGCCTTGTTAAGTAGCAATTGGATTGGTTCCACATGAATTGCTTGAAATGCCAATGATCAAACTTTGGAGACTCGGTCTTGATCGAAGTCCCTCCTCCGAAGGATTTGTAACTTAGGAAACAACTTGGGTGGCTTTGATGATGTGCGTGGAGGGTGTGTGTAAGAGGAATTGAAGTTTGGTTGAGAAATGAGCAAGCTTGGATCAGGATTGAGGTCCCCTATCTCGGTTGCACATGTGAGAGGACAATCTGAAGCGAAGGAAGGCTTGGAATCACTCTAGGAGGTGCTAGGGCATTTTGTTTCACTCTTGGGAGCTCTCATGAATTGAATGGTGTGATTTCCTATGAGAGTTGAGGGGGTATACCCCTCGATTTGTTGAGGTGGACGGATGGGATTGCCTCCCATTTTTCGCACCAACCGCCAGCTTGGAGGGGTCTCAATCGAGTCCCCTTGGCTCGGTTTGGTTGGAGGAAGGAGTGGCAGGTGGCTCAAGGCTTGATCTTGGTTGATATGTTTGCTTAGATCCATTGGTTTCTCGATTTGCATGGGAGGTGAGTTAACTAACCTCCCTTTGGTCCATGGCAAGCTTAGCCCACTTAGGGTGGGCTAGGTGGCTTAGGTGGTCCTTCATTTGGAAGCTTGATGGCTGCCAAGGATGAGAGGAGGCTGGACTTTTCCATTAGAGGAAAAAATCCAATGTGGAAGAGGATCTATGGAGGATCTACATTGGACTTGGCTCCAAATGGGTTTGGGTTAATAGATGGGTTAAAGTCAACCTCCAAAGTCACATGGGTTGGTTTTATGAGTTTTGGTTCAATTGGACCATATGGGTTCAATTTGGGTCATGTTGGGTTATGTACCAATTGGACAAATTAGGTCAAATCAAGTATTGGGTTAGATTCAAATGATGATTTAGAGGGTTTTGGTTTAAGGGGTTTCAATTAATTCGACCTAAGTTTGATTTTGTCGCATTTGGAGTCAAATAAGTCAAATGGGTCAAGTTGACTAATTTGACCAAATTGACCAAATTGAGTTAGGTTAACTATTGGTTCATGTTCAATTGGTAAATTGAAAATGATTGTAGGCATTGGTTTGAATCGATTTGGATTTAATTTAGATTTTGGCCAATTTAACCCTTTAGGTCAATTTGGGCTAGATCAAGTTGTCCAATTGGTCAAATTCAATGGCTTTAAAGTTCAATAATCAATTTGGAATGAACTTGATTGCAATCAATTTAGGTTTGATTATAATTTGACCCACTTTGGCCTTTGTGGTGAAAATATTTTTGCCTTCATCTATCCTTTTGAAGAGGATAAATGAAAATAAAAATATACGCCTTTTAGTTGGGATGCCACGTAGATCCACAGATGTTCTTATTAGGGTGATCAGGTACTGTATTGAGGAAAGGTGTATTATCTATACAAATATAAGTCACAACCTTACAATGGATCTAATCACTTCAATAAGGACTCCTAAGAACTATGAGTCTTCGTATGTACAAGAGATTCTTCCCCTCCTTTACATGAAAAAGTAAAGTAGGATTTATTTTAAACTAGGTCCATTAAGTTCCCAATAGGGGCAAGCCCCCATAGTTAATTATATCTTAAGGAAGGTGATTCCTTAGGAATACTCTCGATTAAAGTAAATGATCATTGTCTCCAAAGATTTCAATAGGTAGGACTATCAATCGATTAGTTTATTTTTGAAAAATTAAATGAAATTGATCAAGAGGAGGGAGTTCTTATTGAAGCCAAATGGAGGTGAGTAGGGAATGTTTAGGATACTAAGAATCCTAGTAAACATCTTAAATTATCCTATGGTTGGGTTTTACATTTTTAAAATTGAATTATTTATTTGAGTTGAATCCTTATTAGAAGTTTATGGCTTATAATTTCACAATACAATGTTATGGAAATGCCTAAGAGGTAAGGATTTATGCTCATGGACCCGAAGGGAAATAACAATCTCAGAAACTAAATAAGGAGCTTTGGCAAAGTCCAAGGCACGACCTAAATCTAAGAAAAATGGGCATATAATTTACCTCCACAAGAGAGGATAAACTGCCCGATTATTAGACTTACAACCACTTGGGAGTGGTCGCCAACTAACTCCTCCTACAATTTTAAATTCATGTAGGCAAGTCTTATGTTTATGCAAGATAGCAAGATTATTATTTATTTTAAAAAGATTAAGTCCTTAAACTCACTCCCTAAGAAACTAAATCATGTAAGGGCATGAAAATGACCTAAATCTAATGCAAAACATATTATATTTTACTTTCATTTTGGACAATCATTTAACTTAGGCTTATATGATTCATATGTGTAATGCATGAGAAATAAAATTATTGGCCAAAATCAACGAGAAGGGAGGAGGTGTATTTCCACCATAGCTCTCAAAGGTCAAGCTAAGTTTCTAAAGAAAAGATGGAAGCCCTCCAATCAATAGTGAAACAAGATGCTTTTATGCATGATGTTATAAAAGAAAGACTCATCCAAAGAAATTGCTAATTCTTTTATCTTGATTTTAACTTAAGCTTTAAATGAGATTATGAGTTCTTTATTTTAATTTTGAATTGTTAAATTTGGTAGAAGATTTATTTTTCCTAAGAGCTGATTTGAGTTTGACTTGAAGGAAGGAAGTGAGGAGTTAGTTCAAGTTATAGGGTAGGCAAATTTTTCTTAACACCCCTAAGGCATGATCTATTCCTATGGCTAACTCTTCTAAGTCTCTAGGGCTAGGTTGAGTGTCCATATAATCACTAGATCTATCTTAAGACTAAAGAACTCTTAAAGTCTAAGAGAAGTCCTATGTTTAAGATGGAGGGGTTGAGAGCTCATCCTAAAAATGAGGTCAATAACCTTTTTAGGGGAATTTGAGTCAACTTGGGTCAAATGGCCAATTGGACTTGGTTTGGCTCAATTAAGGGTTTATTCATGTTCAATCATTGATTATGGGTTGGTTTGAATCAACGGTTTCAATTGATTTTGTGTATGATGGGTTTTGACTAGTTTAAGTTTCATTTATGCTAAAGTTTGACTTGGTCAAAGGACCAAGTTGACTTGGTTTGTTCCAATTCAATGTAGTTGATCATCTTAGGGTGATCAATGATCATGGTGTGAGGCTTGGATGGCCTTGGTTCATCTGATTTGGGTTGGATTGAAACTTGGTTCATATGGGTTCTTTAGGCCACATTGGGTCAAGTGGACCTAAATGGGTTAATTGACTTGGTTTTGGCATGATTAAAGTTTAGTTGGATTTGTATATGAGCTTAGGATTGAAATATAAGTCCAACGCAAATCAATTTTAGCTATGATAGGTTTTGGTTCATTTAGAATTTTAAGTCAGTTAAGTTGGGCTTGACTTGGGTTGATTTCTAATATAGTTGTATGTTGAATAAATAATTGAAGGAATGTTTGATTCAAGAGAAAATGTTTGAAAATCTATTTTTTGGTTATTCAAGAGAAAATTATCTAATATTTATCTCAAAATTAATTTTGAGGGTCAATGTGAGCAAAATTATAATCAAATAATTTTCATCCCCAAATGTATACTATCTCGAAAGATATGGTCATCACCATTCAATGGACCTAATCACATAATGAGGACTCTTAAGGCATGATAAGTCTTTGAAAATACTAGAGATTTTTTCCCTTACTTTACATGGATGAATAAAGTAAAGTTTATTTATTTAAAGTTCTAAAAGCTCATAGTCAATTACATCCTAAATAATGTGTGAATCTCTTAGAATACTCAAAGTTAAAAATTTCTCCAAAGATTTTAAGGGTAATATTATCAATAAATTAGTTATATTTGAAAAATCAATTGGGATAGATTAAAATGAAAGACTTATTATCGAAGCCAAAGTAAATGAGTAGGGAATGCTTATGATATTAGAAAACCTAGTGAGCATTCCAATCTATCATATGGTTAGAATTTATATATTTGAAATTGAATAGAGTTATTTATTTGAGTTAAATCTTATTAGATTTCTAGGGCTTATAATCGAATAATACAATATTGTGGAAATACCCAAGATGAGAGGATTTATGCTTGTAGCTCAAAGGGAACAACCTCAGATCCTAAATCTAAGGAGTTTTGGTATAAGCCAAAGCACGACCTAAATCTAAGCGAAGATGGGCATATGGTTTACCTCCACAAGTTAGAGTAAACCACCCAACTGCTGGACTTATAACTGTCTAGAGTCGCAACCAACTAACTCCTCTTACGCTTTCAAATCATGTGGTCAAGTCATATGATTTTGCAAGATAGTTTGGTTGTTATTATTTAGAAATAAACTAATATCCTTAAACTCACTCCTTAAGGTACTAGAGCATTAATGATATAAGAAATGACTCAGTCTAATACAAATCTTTTCAATTTTTATTTGATTTTGACTCTTCATTTTGACAAAAGGCCATAAAATTATTGGATGCCTAAATGTATGTTGAAATGAGTTATGGGCCAAATCAAGAGAGAAGAGGGTGAATCTTCGTCAGTAAGGGTTGCTCTCATAGGTCAAGCGTTCTCTATATGTGTAAGGACGGAGGTCTTCCTTTTAAAAGAGTGGTATAATATGGTATGTATGGTGTGAGACATGCAACATTCACTAAGGGTTGTTAAATTTTTAGTTATCTTTATTTAATGCCTAGGCTTTATGGAGAGATTATGAGTTGAAAATTTTATTTATGAGTAGTTGGGTAAAAAAATTAATTTTTCTATAAGCCTAATCTGATTCACACACATTAAATCATCATTCAATTAAGAAACTATAAAGATGCTTGCCATTCCTATTGCACAATTTTAAACAAAATATCAATCAACTTTATAAATCTAATGCAAAAGAATAAAAGTCTGGTACGGTCTCGTACCGTCGTATAACCTAAAAAATGAGAAGTGAGTAGTCGAGCTCTACCCTTATACAACTCGATAAATGAAATAATAATTATAATTTATAAATGTTAAGTGCAATGGAGGTCTTCAAATATTCAAGTCTTCATATCTCTATCATTTCTTTATTTGATTTGTTTTCTTTTTGGTAGGCTTCAAAGGCATGTATGACACCCAAGACTAAACCTTCAATGTTTATCTGAACATAGCATTAATTCTAATTTTTGATACAAAATTATATTAAAAATAGGGAAAGTAAATCTAATTATACCTGCAAAATAAGTGTTAGCTAAACACACCATATAATATAAACAGTTATATGTATAATTTGGACTTAGCACCCCACATATAGGTAACCAAGTCCACCTGCCTTAATTTAGATTATGCTTACGGGTTAAGCAACTTGCAAAAGAGAGCATTTATATTTATTTTAAGAACCCTTTTAAGCACAATCCACTATAGAAAATATGATTAATCTAATCACGGCCTAGCATCCAGTCTATGAAGCATACACAATAACATCCAGTTTATAAGAATACATCATAAAACCAAATACACATCACTCCATGCATCGCCATAACATAAAGTTAGAAGTGGTGACTTAATTCTAAAGTGTGTTTAAGGCTGTGATATGCCTTAACTAAGATTTGTTATAATTTTTTAACTATGAAAGGGTGTTTGATGATAAGAAGTTGATTTCACTTTAAATGATTTAATTGATTTGAGAATTTTTATTTAGTGTTTTCTTTTATTTTATTCGATTTACAGTTAACAACTAAGTGTTATAAAGAGAAGAAAATGGAAGATTACTCTCTTTTATCCCTACTTTAGGTCACTTCTAAAGCATATCAATTAGACTTAATTCACGGTTTATTACATATTTTAATTAATCCTAAGTTTAGGTTCACTTTAAATGACCTCATTCAATGAGAAATATATCTTAAGATTAATTGGAATTAATTACTATCACATAACACATGTTTATTCGTTTCTTTCCATCATATGTAACATGCACATGCTTAAGTCCTAAGTATAGCTACACATATAATATATCTATAGCACACTTAAATAATAGATATGAATGTGAAATTATCAAATGACCTCCTTTGGGCTAACTAAAGCCTCGTATTCCTGGGATGCCCAAGCCATATACCCATTAACATACTTACTTATGTAAATTAATACATGAATGAAAGAAAATAAACTTTACTTCATACACTTAAGCTATAATCACATACATCTCCTATGTATTTATAACTTTCATTCATAGCATATATAATCATTCATTTATAAGCCTTGAAAAATAGATTTGGATTTAATAATGATAATAGCCATACATATATTAATTTAAATCAACACATACAAGCTTGACATAAATGAAATCATTTGATTTAATTAATTTTTAGAAAAGAAGAATGCATGAATCAAGTGACATACAATATTTAATATGAATGAAATGAAATAAAGAGACATAAACACACGATTTCATTTAATCTAACTAATTCTAAAGATAATTATACTAAATAAGCTTATTTAAATAACCAAAGTTTTTAAAGCCATTTTCAATCTTATGTTTAATTTGATTTAGGAAGTGTGAGAAGAGAGTTTGCTAATCCTAATCTCATACCATATTTATAAGTTAATTTGATTTAATGAAAGGTAATTAAGCAAATTTTAAAGATTAATTAAGTTAAGCCATGAATTAAATCAATTAATTAAACCCTTGCCTATGTTGCCTTAAGGTAATTAATCAAATGATTATGAGCTAATATAATATGCAAATGAATTGAAAGGTAAATAGCAATGATCCTATGAAATGAAAGGGACTTAATTCAGTTAGCTCACAATCATTAGTTAATTAAGCTTAAGAAACTCACTAAATTACTTTCATATTTTCTCACACATGTGAGCTAACCATGATTTCACTAAACCTCTTTAGGCTATTGAACACCTAAAGCTCTACCCATGAATCAATTAAGGAAAATTAGATATATTTAAAATTTTAATTTAATAAATCAAATCATTAATCCATTAATTCATTTCTCTTTTAATTAGTTACCAAATTTGATTAACTATCCTTTGAAATGAAATGGGCTTATGGGGAGAAGATTGAGAAAGAGGTCCCACCTAATTCCATAATCCTACTTAATCAAACATGATTTAGTATGCTTTGAGTTTCAATTTAACTAATTAAATCATGAATTAGTTAATTAATCTTTAATTAGCATTTTATTGAAAAGAGAAGAAAACTTGGGAAATATTAGGGAGGCCTCAATCCAATTCCTTAAGTCTCCCACTTAAATAGTGATTAATGGATCCAATCTATTGATTAATTACTATTCACATGCTTAATTATCACTTAATTAAGTTAAGAAAGTAATTAGGGCTTAAATAATTAATTTTTCAAATTAATCAACCAATAAATTTCATGAAAAATAGGAGAGGCAGAGGTCATCCCCCTAAACATTCTTAGAAGTTTAAAATTGATTGGCTAATTAATTATGGAGTAATTAGGCTAATTAAGTTTTCAATTAAATCCTAATTAAGCTAAAATTACTGTTCAAAATTAATCAAGAAAAATTTTAATGGATTCCCCTCTGAAATACCTTTAAAATGAGTCATTATTTATATATTTTAGATTTTTCTATAATTAGTTATGAATTATTGAAGTTTTATCCTTGAAATCCATTAATTAACCTAATTAAAGCTTTAATCCCATCGGCGCCATGTGGTGTGCTGAAGCTGCATGCTTTTCACTTGGTGCCACTCGATTGGCTATTTAAGTTGTAACATTCAAGTTAGTTAGTGGCGGATGCGGTATTGATCTCTGTCATCCGATCTCTAAATAAGACGATGCAGATCAATCCTGTGGCATAAAGGGAGAAAAATAGAGAAAATTTAGTGTGATTTGATCAAAGTCGTCCATGCTAATCACATAGAAGAGACGGCCTATGATCCTTCTTCATACGAGCAATGAACGATGGAGCCTGTACACCATGGATCGCTCGGTCTGAGCTCGGAGCTCACCCGAGCTCAGATTCACTCCAAAATCAACCCACACCTTTACGCGAGGGATCCACAAGGATCCAATGGATAGGATGGGCATGCAAATTTTCATCACAAAATACCAAGAAAAATTTTCTATATCTACAGTTTTCAAAAATTACCTCACCAGAGCTCAAGACCGACGATGAGATCGACAAAGGTAGCTTCTTTTAATAGATATGAGGCCCTGTTAAGCAGCAATTTGATTGGTTCCACCCGAATTGCTCAAAATGCCAATGATCAAACTTTGGAGCTTCAGTCTTGATCGAAGTCCCTCCTCTGATGGCTTTGTTACTTAAGAAACAACTTGGGTGGCTTCGACGATGTGCGTGGAGGGTGTGTATAAGAGGAATTGAAGTTTGGTTGAGAAATGAGCAAGCTTGGATCAGGATTGAGCTCCCCTATCTCGATTGCACACGGGAGAGGAAAAGCCGAAGCAGGGAAGGCTTGGAATCACTCTAGGAGGTGATAGAGCATTTTGTTTCACTCTTGGGAGCTCTCACGAATCGAATGGTGTGATTTCCTATGAGAGTTGAGGGGGTATACCCCTCGGTTTGTTGAGGTGGACGGATGGGATTGCCTCCCATTTTTCGGCTGGTCAGCTACCGTCATAGCGTTGGAGGAGTCTCAATTGAGTCCCCTTGGCTCGATTTAGTTGGAGGAATGAGTGGGAGGTGGCTCAAGTCTTGATCTTGGTTGATCTGTTTGCTTGGATCCTTTGGTTTCTCTATTTGCATGGGAGGTGAGTTAACTCACCTCCGTTTGGTCCATGGTAAGCCTAGCCCACTTAGGGTGGGCTAGGTGGCTTAGGTGGTCCTTCATTTGGAAGCTTGATAGCTGCCAAGGATGAGAGGAGGCTGGACTTTGCCATTAGAGGAAAAAATCCAATGTGGAAGAGGATCTATGGAGGATTTACCTTGGATTTGGCTCCAAATGGGTTTGGGTTGATTTTGGGCTGACCTAGGATGGGTTTAGGTCAACCTCCAAAGTCCCATGGGTTGGTTTTATGAGTTTTGGTTCAATTGGGTTATACGGGTTCAATTTGGGTCATGTTGGGTTATGTTAACCAATTGGTCAAATCAGGTCAAATCAAGGCTTGGGATAGATTCAAATGATGATTTAGAGGGTTTTGGTTTAAGAGGTTTCAATTAATTCGACCTAAGTTTGATTTTGGCTCATTTGGAGTCAAATAAGTCAGATGGGTCAAGTTGACCAATTTGACCAAATTGACCAAATTGAGTTAGGTTAAGTGTTAGTTCATGTTCAATTGGTAAATTGAAAATGATTGTAGGCATTAGTTTGAATTGATTTGGATTTTGGGCAATTTAACCCTTTGGGCTAGGTTAAGTTGTCCAATTGGTCAAATTAGGCTCAATTATGGCTTTGGTCAAGTTCAGTAATTAATTTCGAATGAACTTGAGTCATTGATTGCAATCAATTTGGGTTTGGTTATAATTTGACCTGCTTTGGCCTTTGTGGTGAAAATATTTTTGCTTTCATCTATCCTTTTGAAGAGGATAAATGAAAATAAAAATATACACCTTTTAGTTAGGATGCCACGCAGATCCATATATATTTTTATTAGGGTGGTCAGGTATTGTATTGAGGAAATGTGTATTATCTATACAAATAGAAGTCACCACCCTACAATGGATCTAATCACATCAATAAGGACTCCTAAGAACTATGGGTCTTCGTATGTACCAGAGATTCTTTCCTCCTTTACATGAAAAAGTAAAGTAGGATTTATTTTAAACCAGGTCTGTTAAGTTCCCTATAGGGGCAAGCCCACATAGTTAATTACATCTTAAGGAAGGTGATTCCTTAGGAATACTCTCGATTAAAGTAAATGATCATTATCTCCAAAGATTTCAACAGGTAGGACTATCAATCGATTAGTTTATTTTTGAAAAATCAAGTGAAATCGATCAACAGAAGGGAGTTCTTATTGAAGCCAAATGGAGGTGAGTAGGGAATGTTTTGAACACTAAGAATCCTAGTAAACATCCCAAACTATCCTATGGTTGGGTTTTACATTTTTAAAATTGAATTATTTATTTGAGTTGAATTTTTATTAGAAGTTTATGGCTTATAATTTCACAATACAAGGTTATGGAATGCTTAAGAGGTAAGGATTTATGCTCATAGCTCCGAATGGGAAATAACAATCTCAGAACCTAAATCTAGGGAGCTTTGGTGAGGTCCAAGGCATGACCTAAATCTATGGCAAAAATGGGCATATAGTTTACCTCCACAAGAGAGGATAAACCGCCCGACTATTGGACTTACAACCACTTGGGGTGGCCGCCAACTAATTCCTACAATTTCTAATTCATGTAGGCAAGTCTTATGTTTATGCAAATAGCATGATTGTTATTTATTTTAAAAAGAGATTAAGTCCTTAAACTCACTCCCTAAGAAATTAAATCATGTAAGGGCATGAAAAATGACCTAAATCTAATGCAAAACATATTATATTTTACTTTCATTTTTAGAAAATCATTTAACTTAGGCTTATAAGATTCATATGTATAATGCATGAGAAATAAAATTATTGGCCAAAATCAATGAGAAGGGAGGATGTGTATTTCCACCATAGCTCTCAAAGGTTAAGCTAAGTTTCCCTGGAAAAGATGGAAGCCCTCCAATCAAGAGTGAAACAAGATGCTTTTATGCATGATGTTATAAAGAAAGACTCATCCTAAGAGATTGCTAATTCTTTTATCTTGATTTTAACTTAAGCTTTAAATGAGACTATGAGTTCTTTATTTTAATTTTGAATTGTTAAATTTGGTAGAAGATTTATTTTTCCCTAAGAGCCTGATTTGAGTTTGACTTGAAGGAAAGAAGTGAGGAGTTAGTTCAAGCTATAGGGTAGGCAAATTTTTCTTAACACCCCTAAGGCATGATCTATTCCTATGGCTAACTCTTCTAAGTCTCTAGGGCTAGGTTGAGTGTCCACCTAATCACTTGATCTGTCTTAAGATTAAAGAACTCTTAAAGTCTAAGAGAAGTCCTATGTTTAAGATGGAGGGGTTGAGAGCTCATCCTAAAAATGAGTTCAATAACCTTTTTAGGCCAATTTGGGTCAACTTGGGTCAAAAGGCCAATTGGATTTGGTTTGGCTCAATTGAGGGTTTAATGATGTTCAATCATTGATTATGGGTTGGTATGAATCAATGGTTTCAATTAATTTTGTGTATGATGGGTTTTGACTAGTTTAAGTTTCATTTATGCTAAAGTTTGACTTAGTCAAAGGACCAAGTTGACTTGGTTTGATCCAATTTAATGTAGTTGATCATCTTAGGGTGATCAATGATCATGGTGAGGCTTGGATGGACTTGGTTCACCCAATTTGGGTTGGATTGAAACATGGTTCATATGGGTTCTTTAGGCCACTTTGGGTCAAGTGGACCTAAATGGGTTAATTGATTTAGTTTTGGCTAGATTAAAGTTTAGCTGGATTTGTATATGAGCTTAGGATTGAAATATAAGTCCAACTGCAATCAATTTTAACTATGATAGGTTTTGGTTCATTTAGAATTTTTAAGTCAAAAGGGTTAAGTTGGGCTTGACTTGGGTTGATTTCAATTTGTCTAGATAATTATAGGTTTCATTTATGTTTGAATAAATGATTGAAGGAATGTTTGATTCAAGAGAAAATCTATAGATTTTGGCTTGGTTTGGATTTATTTTAGTTAAGTCCAAGAAATTAGCTTAAAGGGTATAAATTATGTTTTGGTTTGATTTTGGATTTGTTTTTGGCCATTTGAGTTTATATTTCATTTATATTTATGAATATAAATGAAGATATAAATGATTCATGAGAAAATCACTTGAGTTTGGAGAGATTTGGAATCAAAATTTTCCAAGCTCAAGGATCCAGGTCAAAAGGGATAAGAAGGAAATCAATTTAGTTTGATTTTATTTTTGGTCATTAGAAGGTGAGTTTCATTTATATTTATGAATATAAAGGAAGGAATAATTGATTTATAAAGAAATCGATTGATTTTGGGTTGATTTAGGTTAAGATTTGGTTAGGCTTATGGAGGTAGGTCCATATGGCCTAAGAAGGTTCTTGACTTGGTTTGATTTAGTTTGATTTAGTTTTGATCATTTGAGTATGGATTTCATTTATATTTGTGAATATAAATGAAAGAATTATTGATTTATAAGGAAGTCAATCAAGTTTGGGATAACTCAGGTAGAGATTTGGCTAAGCTTATGAGAGTGGGCCATATGACTTAGGAAGGAATTTTGGAACTTGGAATTGATCTAGGGTTTCAATAATTTGGAATTGAGTTTAGATTTGGATTTGATAAATAATTGAGAGATTGAATTTAACTTTGAGAAAATCAATTGAATTGCGTTTAGTTAAGGTTAAGGCCATGGGATTATGGAGAATTTTGAACTTGGATTTGATCATGGGATTGATTATGAGTTTAGAAATTTGAATTGGATTTGGAATGAATTTGAGGTTTGGTTTGAGAAGGAAAGCATGGATTGGGTTGCTATAGGCAGACAAATCTCTAAGTCCCTAAGGCATGACCTGTCCCTATAGTTAACCCTTCTAAGTCTCTAAGCTTAGGTTAAGTGTTCACCTAATCACTAGAAGTGTCTTAGGACTAAGGAGATCTTATTGTCTATAAGAGTTTTAGATTTATGACAAAGAAGTTGAGAACCACACCAAAAGTGAGGTCAACATCTATTTTTTTATTTTAAAGCATGAGACTTTCAATTATGAATCTAAATGATATTATAAGTTATTTTGAGTTCTTTCCAAGAAGATTTTGGTTATTTTCTATATATTTTCAGGAGTACAATCTATACACTCTAGAGTGTACTCCAAATTTTTTTAAAATTTTAAAGCACTATGAGACTTCTAATTAAGGATCTAATTAGTATTATAAGCTGGTTTGAGTTCTTTCCAAGAGGATTTGGGATGATTTTTATCTATTCTTCAGGAGTACAATCTATACACTCTAGAGTGTACTCGCTTTTTTTAAAAAAAATTTAAAGCAGTGAGAGACTTCCAATAATGAATCTAAATGATATTATAATCTATTTTCAGTTCTTTTCAAAAGAATTTGGGCTATTTTTTATCTATTTTTTAGTATTACAATATGTACACTCTATAGTGTAATCTTTTTTTTTTAAAGTTGTGGGGGAGTTTAAATAATGGATCTAAATTATATTATAATATATTTTGAGTTCTTTCTAAGAGGATTTGGATAGTTTTGCTGCACTTTTTTAGAAGTACAATCATTCACTCTTCAAGTGTACTTTTTTAAAAATTTAAATGATGGGGACTTCCAATAATGAATCTAAATGATATTATAAGCTATTTTGAGTTCTTTCCAAGAGGATTTCAGTTTTATAGTTTTAAGGAGTAACTGCATGAATGTACACCTTCTTTTATTTTAAAGCATCGTGAGACTTCTAATTATAGATGTAAATGATATTATAAGCCATTTTAAGTTCTTTCCAAAAGAATTTTGGTAGTTTTGTTAAAGTTTTCTAGGAGTACAATCTGTACACTTTGGAGTGTACTCTTTTTTTAAATTTAACTGATGAGGGACTTCCAATAATGGATCTAAATGATATTATATATTGTTTTGAGTTCTTTCTAAGAGGATTTGAGCTATTTTCTATCTATTTTTTAATAGTACAATATGTACACTCTAGAGTATGCTTCATTTTTTAATTTTAAAGCATTGTGACTCTAATTATGAATCAAAATAGTATTATAGTCTATTTTGAGTTCTTTCCAAGAGAATTTGGGATATTTTATCTATTTTTCAGAGTACAATCTACACTCTAGTGTACTCCTTTTTAAAAAAATTTAAAGCACTATGAGACTCCAATTATGAATCTAAATGGTATTATAAGTTTGGTTTAAGTTTTTTCAAGAGGATTTGGGATCGTTATACATGTTATAAAGATTTTCATAATAATGTGTGTGTATGTCTGCATGTGAATGCGATAAAATATCAGTGCAATGATAAAGCTATAATGTCTCATGAACCAATTTTAGGCAAACTCTTTGACACTATTGTTCACAATGAAAAGGAGGCATATGAATTCTATTATAATTTTTCATATCAAATTGGATTTAGCGTTTGGAAAGATCATTAGTTATAAGTCAAACTAGAAGAATTTGAACTTAAAGGATTTCCTATGTGCAAAAGCACATTTTAAAAAAGGTCTTAATTTAAACTCCTCAATGAAAATTGATCTGAGACTCTCGGACCAGTTATCTTGCAATGATTAATTAATTTGGATGAGAATTGAAAGGTTAAGAAATTTATAGAAAGTCATAATTATTCTTAGAAAAGTTGAGTAACCAACATCTTTTAAGATCTTACAGAGCCATCAAGGAAGAGAAGACAGTTGTGTTAAAGTCAATGACAGAGGCTGAAATTAGAGCAACTGATGCATTCAACTATCTACTGAGGAAGTTGACGGAATGGAGAATGTTGGGTTTACAAAAAGAGATGTTTTTAATTATATTCAAAAATAAAAAATAACAAGGATTCTGAATGGTGATAATAATACATTAATACAATTGTTCAAGGAAATACAAGCAAAAGATGAAATATTTGCATAAGATGTCTAAGTTGATGAGTCATATAGTTTAGTTTAATTTTATTTGTTAGTGTTTATTTTAGTTTATTATTATTTTATGGTTTAGTTATGGTTTAGTTTATTAGTTAGTTATTTTAGTTTATTAGGGTTTAGTTTTAGTTTAGTTATTTATTAGTTTAGTTTTAGTTTATTAGTTATTTTGAGTTTCTTATTATTAGTTTTAGTTTATTAATTTTTATTTAGTTTATTTAATTATTGTTAGTCATTTAGTTTGATTTTAGTTAGTTATTAGTTTTATTTAGTTTAGCTTAGTTATGGTACCCAGGGTAGTTTTTTTGGAGTGATGGCATATCAAGGATGATATCACTACTTTTTTTTGATAATTTTAATAAAAAATTATTGACTCAATAAAAATAATCTAGTTTGTATACATTTTGTTGGAGTTAATCATCATTGTCAAAATATTTTATTTGGAGTAACATTTTTATTCGAAGAAACAATTGAATCAATCAAATGACTATCCAAAATATTTCTCTGGATAATGAATGAGGGACATCCTATAACAATATTCACTGATCAAGATCAAGCAATGACGATAACTATTGAAATTGCATTACCTCATACTCGCCATGGATTGTGTCAATGACATATTTCAAAGAAAGCTCCTTCAAAAGTACTCTGTTTTAATAATAATAAGATTGTTGAAAGTTTCTTTTATACATGCATAAGTAAATGTGATTCAGGAAAAGAATTTGAACAGGCTTGGTCTAAGATGCTTGAAGAAGAGAATTTGTATGATCATGCTTGGCTAACTGTGCTATATAAAATTAAAAATAAGTGATCAACCACATTTAGTAAAGATTCATTTTGCATGGGTATTTTATCAACACAACGCAATGAGTACATGAATAATGTATGTCATGGAATCTCTAAACCAACAAGTTCTATCATCGATTATTTTTTGGGATTGGAGAAGATTATGAACACGAATAATAACTATAACTCTTACTAAGTTTTTTTCTTGAATAAATAATAATATTATTATTTGTATCCATAATTGCTAACAAAATTACTAATAATTTACTTAGTAATATTTTAATTATGTCATTAATGAAAAATTAAAATTTTAATCAATTAGTATAAGATATAGTTATTATTTAATTAGTAATTATTAATTAAAATTATGCTATTTTTTTAGCTAAAAATAAAATTGAAAACTACCAAATATAACCAAAGTAATGTAATAGTATATTAATAAGTTTTAAACACAATTAAAGAATCGCCAACATTGTATTTTTAAAAGTTTAAATAATTTTTATAAATTAACAAATGAATAAATTTCTGAATAAAAATCACTAAACCAATTAACATTTAAGTTGGTTCATATCAAATAGAAATAAAATATTATTTATTTATTTAAGTATAGAAATAAATAAATATAAATGATTAAACATAAAATTATTAATATTCTATATAAAGATCAAAATATTTATTTATGACATACAATAATATATATCAAAATACTCATTATTGTAAATAACTAAGTATCTTTCGCTACATTATTATGAGTGATGTCATGATGCGTTGTCAGATAAAGCTTAATACTAGAATAAAGATGAGAGCGTCTTCTTTTAAGCAATAATTAATGTCTTGATCAAGAATGAAAATTTCTTTGAAGTAATGATATAATTTTTTATTAAAAATATAATTAATTTTTATTTTAAAATAAATAATATTTTAATAAACTAGTTATGATAGTTAAAATCAAAGTATCTTGAAAGAAATTCCTTAAATATCGAACTAATTTAAAAACCTTTATAGCATATAATATCTTGCTTCATTTTATTACTATATAATTATTGACAAGATATTATTTTTTTGTTAATTAATTTATTTTTATTTATTTCTTCGGCGAGATAAAAAATTACAATAATATCTATGACTTGATTTATAAGCCTAAATTTTAATATAATAAATTTCAGCGGACTCATAAACCTGATCTAGTGACGTTGCATCCTTCAATGCATTTTAGTTTTAAATTATTTTATTTACAATTCAAGAAAACAAAAAAATATTTTATTAGAAAATATGAAAATTTTTATAATTTTAAAATCTTTGAATTTCGAAATCACATTTAAAAACCATCGGTAAAATTTTATTTATTCTAACAGAGATTGAATATCTGCTATTATCTTTTCTGAATTTTAAATCAAGCTGATGAAATATCTCCTTTTGAATCGCATCCTTCTCTCTATCAAGACAGAGCAGCAGCAGCCTCTCCTCAACTATGAGCTTAATCCCCTTTTGAACTCTTTCTCTATCAAGAGAGCAGCCACATTCCACGACATTCAATTCGGTGACTCAACCTTCTTCTTTATTCTGCAGCCATCTCCTTATTCCTATGCATGGTGGCTTCAGCAAGGGCAGAGGAGATGGCGAGTCTGATAACATTGCACCCCATATCTGCAAGAATATCCTTCTCTGATGTCTGTGAAGCAAACTCAAGGTTTAGCTGTTCAATCTGCTTCCGGAGCTCTTTCACTTCTTTGATAAGTTTGTTATTTTGGGTTTTCTATAGCTCAAGACAGAGCTGCTCGATCTGTTTTTGGCTCTCTGCCACTTTCTTCTCGAGTTGCTCATTGCAAGTCTTGAGGTTCTCAATTTCTTTGCTACCGGAACTCCCCGCAGCACAGACTCTGGCGGCTTCTTGCCCATTTGGAGAGAACTGGATGAGTGTTTGAAAGGCTTCTTCTTCTTCTTCTTCTTCTTCCACAACGAAAAGAACAGTTGGGTTGAGTAATTTAGAATGTAGAAAAACTGAATGCCGTGCCCTTTATTTATAGATAGTTTCGGGGAGGGCTCGCCGATGAATCCCTTCTAACCTTGCAGAGAGAGATGGGATTTGTCAGTCGATTACATCTTTTAAGATCTTACAGAGGCATCAAGGAAGAGAAGACAGCTGTGTTAAAGTCAATGACTGAGGTTGGAATTAGAGCAATTGATGCATTCAACAATCTTACTGAAGAAGTTCGTAGAATGGAGAATGTTGGGTTTACAAAAAAGATGCTTTCAATTATATTCCAAAAGAAAGAATAACAAGGATTGTGAATGATGATTCTAATACATTAATACAATTGTTCAAGTAAAGGCAAGCAGAAGATGAAATGTTTGCATGAGATGTCTAAATTGATGAGTCGATAGTTTGGTGATTTTTTTTGGGAGTGATGGCAAGTCAAGGATGATGACTATTTTTTGTAATGTCATAATTTTTATCAAGTTATCGACTCAATAAATATAATCTAGTTTGTGCACCTTTTGTTGGAGTTAATCATCATTGTCAAAATATTTTATTTGAAGTAGCATTTTTATCTGAAGAAATAATTGAATCATTCAAATGGATATTTAAAATATTTATTCAGATAATGAATGAGGGGTATCCTATAATAATATTAATATTAGATCAAGCAATGACGAGATTGAAATTAAATTATCTCATACGCCATTGGTTGTGCGATCGCATATTTTGAAGAAAGTTTTTCAAAAGTACTCGTTTTAATAGTAATAAAGCACAAAGTCTCTTTTACATACATGAGTAAATGTTATTCAAAGAAGAGTTTGAATAAGCTTTAAGATGCTAGAAGAAGAGAATTTGCGACTATGCTTTCCTAACGCTATAGAATTAGAAGCAAGTGATCAACCACATTCAATAAAGATTTATTTTACATGGGTATTTTATCAATGTAATGTAGTGAGTACACGAATAATGTATGCCATTGAATCTCTAAACTAACAAGTTCTATCACCGATTATTTTTTAGGATTGGAGAAAATTATGAACATGAATAATAACTTTAACTTTTATTGAGTTTTTTCTTGAATGAATAATAATATTATTATTTGTATCCATAATTGTTAATAAAATTACTAATAATTTACTTAGTAATATTTTAATTATGTCATTAATGATAAATTAAATTGTAATAAATTAGTATAAAATATAATTATTATTAAATTAACAATTATTAGTTAAATTATGTTATTTTTTAGCTATAAAACAAACTTGAAAACAGCTAAATATAACCAAAGTAATGTAATAATACAATAATAAGTTTTAAAACAATTAAATCATCCCTACAATTGCATTCTTAAACTTGAAAATAGTTTTTATAAATTAACAAATGAATAAATTTATGAATAAAAAAAATTAAACCAATTAACATTTAAGTTGGTTCATTCATGTATCAAATATAAATATAATATAATATTTATTTATTTAAGTATTGAAAACAAAAAAAAAATTATTAAAAAATTTGAAAAAAAAATTAATTTAAAAATCTTTAAATTTCGAAATCACATTTAAAAAGGCTAAAATTTTAAAACAGGCTTAACTAAAATATTAATTATGTAATTAGGCATTATAAAAAATTTAAAATAAGCTCAAAGCGGCGACGTGCATCATGGCATCGACGACTAGTCGTTGTTGAACGGCGGCTCTACTTTAAATCACGAGCCGCAACCCCCAATCGAGAACAATGTTCTCCCGATCGTTCCTCCCTCCCTTCGATTATTTCCCACGAGATGTTATTTCGCGCCGTCATCTTGTTTGTACCGTTGGTGTCTAGGGTTTTGAGGTATTTTTTGCAACTGCAAAGTTTGAAGTTCATTTTAATGGTGATTGTTAAGTGATTAGAAGTGTTTTATTAGTTTATATGTGTGATTAGTGAATGTATATGCTAGATATTTAAGGTTGCATCTATGTTTGCAATTTTAGGCGAAAAATAATTATTTAAACGTGGATATGTGTGTGTTTTAGATTATATGTGATGTTTTTTTAAATTAATTTCTAGGATATAGAGTTGTTTCATCTACTTTCTAAGGTGTTTTTTTAAATCAAAATTTTTAAATGACTGCTATTTCTAATTGTTGAATGATTAAGTGTAAATTGTCAGTTTAAATGTGGGATTAGTAGGTGTAAATGCTAGTTGTAAGCTTAGATGCTGCGTTTGAGATTTTTGAGTAAAAATATATCTTTTAAAGTGGATGTGTGTTTAGGATCATCTCGAATATGTGTTTAAATATTTTTCCAAAGTTTATAGTGGATCCATTTATTTTTGAGGTATTTTTTGCCACCTCCATTTGTACAGTTAATGTTATTTGTGATTGGTAAATGATTAGGTGTACATAGTTAGTTTAAATTGTGGATTCATTTGCCATCATTTGAAAATAAATTTAATTTATTATTTGTCTATATGAGATATGAGTTTGCCTGTGTTGTGGTATTCTAAGTTAAAAATGAATTCAGATACTGTTTGCATAGTTCTATTTTATGGCGGTGAACTGGCTGTAAGTGATGATTTTATTCCTACTTATATTGTGAGAAAAAATCGTCCAATATAAATCTCATAGCGAATTAACTTCATGGACTTACAGAGATGCATTATGAGCTCATTGAAGTTAGATCGAGTAAAGTTCAGTGTTAGTCTACGAGGCTAATTCCTATTAGTGTTGGATTTATTGTAGCTCACATTACTGATGTGAAGTATGTGAGTCTATAATCAATCGCATCAAGATTAACGTAGTTTATGTTGAAGTTGGAGAACTGTCAAATGAAAAAATAGAGATAGACAATACTGAGGAGTGTTAAAGAGGTCCAGTTTACACCAACATCTCAAGTAACCACTCAAGTCGAAATATATGATTCTGCACCATCAGAACATGTTTACTTTGCTGGGACAAGTTCTCATTTTATGGGTGACTCTCAAGATGATCTCATAAATTCACTATCTTCGAAGATGAGGGGGATGAAACTATGCCTACGCAATAAGCAGATATCGATGATGATGATTGTGATATAGAGCTACTTTATTGGCCACAAAACCATCTATTAGGAGAAGGAATATTCAGTCAGAATAAATCATACTGAAGAGCACTTGTTATCTAACAATGAGTATATGTGTTATGCTCAAACAATCGAGAATGGGATGAGGAGCTTACATTTGATGGGCCATCAGATTAGTCAGCATTTGAAGTAAAAAATAGCATTCTAGATGAACTGCTACAAGGTATGTGCTTTCATGATAAAAAATAACTTCAGTTCACTCTTCAAGGAAGGTTTATCTTAAATAATATTGAATATGTGATATATGCTTCAAACAAAACAAAGTTCACTCTGCTATGCATGTATCATGCTCACCCAATTACACATTATAAGTGGCGATTACAAGCAAGCTCAAGTAGAAGTTTGGGTGGTGCATGGTGAATTGGCAATATTGGCTCACCTCATACTTGCAGTCATTCAATGCTCAATATTGGACTCGGGCAATGCACATCTCAGTTTATCAATTATTTCATTCAACCTGCAGTTAGGAATCAACTGGATTTAAAGCCTAGATAAATCATAGGTCATATAAAATCCAAATTTAATATAAGAGTGTCTTACATGAAAGTCTAGGATGCTCGCCGCAAGGCAGTGAAGGTAATTTTTGGTAGTTTGGAGGAATCCTATCGAACCTTGGAGAAATTTTTGGGTGATGTATGTGTAGTTATGTTAGGATCTGTATACCGGGTGCACTCTACAAAATTAAATAGATTCTAATTAGATTTAGAACTATAATGGACGATGCTAATACAAGTAGCATCAGGATATGTAATGTCTATAAAACTATTGGCCACAATAGAACAACATGTCCTCAGAGTCGACACTACAGAATTTAAGCTAGTTCAGTGTTGTCTTATTTAGTTTAATTGTGCTAGGTTGTTGTACAGAACGTATACTGTATGTTTGGTGTTTAATGTACTGTTTACAATTTAGTCTACTTTTGTTGTGCTATTTAGTTTACTTTTGTCAGGCTGATGTCATGAAATTATGATGTATGTTTGATGTCGAATACATTTTAGTCTACATTTATTATTTATTTTACTTAGGCGATGTGAACTTTTGTTGTATGTTCGGTGTCTAATGTACCGTTACTATTTAGCCTACTTCTGATGTCTTATTTAGTTTACGCACCTTACCGACTGAACTTACTCATTATTTGGTGTCTGCGTTGTTCATTTCAATCTACTTAGTAATATTACTTAGTTTACTGGTCGTTTCTAATGAACAATGATGCTTTTGAATACTGGTACATGTTAGTCTACTCGATGCATCTCTATTTTTCTCGCTATGTTATTTCTTATACATATAATTATGCTTTGTTGTTATACTTTATTTTGTAATACATAACTTATTTATAGGAACAATGTTTGTTGAAGACCCATCGCGCATCGTAGGAGGCTGACGCCTGAGAGGAGATTGTTGTGAACTATAGCCCCGTCAGTTCACCACCAGACTTACATCGCTCAGTGGGAGAGCCGACATGATTCAGTTATGGTGGTAGATTCATTCCTGCAATATGGTGAGCCAGCGATCAACCGATACATGAGTGATATCGGTCTTGGGCTTCACTCTACATGTTGAAAGCACCAACAATTCCCCCGGACACTTATTACCCTCGAGCACTAGGAGAGCGGTTAATGGTAAGCTTATTTATTACATAAAAATAGTTGCTTATATATAATGATCTGATCCTAACTAATTATGCTTTCAATGCAGCGTGAGCACATCCTGAACACTAAGGATGTATTCCAACGTTATTTTGGGAAGGATGAGGACACAATTTTAGCATTCTATTAATCAGCACGAGGAGTTGTGTAGAGAGTGTGGTGCAATATGCATATCTATAGTAAATAAGACAGACATTCCAGGTACTTCATCATCAGTGCAACCAGATGGGCCGACTATGGATGATGGTCCTTCCTCTGCACCAGTGGTCGGGACCTCTACATATACATTCTCACAACCATCACTATTCATATCAAGAAACTATGTGGACTCAGATGCATCAGTGGTAGGCACCAGTCCCTCCCATATATGGGATATCGTCATTCCATATGATACCCCCATATGGAATGTACCTTATTTACTCACTCCCGACACAGGCTTCAAGTGTTGTACTTTGTGTTACATCCTTAGGTTACTCGCAACAATCGGCCAAGAAGGTTGAGGAGGAGGAGCAGCATCAGGAGCATCATTACGAGACCAGCCACGACTACCACCAGTACATTACACTCCCGGTGGTGATGCGATTCTGCCACGCATGCATCATTGGCAATAGTCCGCTGTGCTATTATCTTTTACAGATAGTAGATACTATTTAGTTGTAGTTGTACTTCAGTTATTTTGGTTATTCATTTTGTTTTAATGTTGTATGCTCATTACCTATTTATTCTTTTGTTGGTTATTTACTATTTGCACACAATAATGATTAATCTACTCATTTACTATTTTGGTTGGATTACAACAAAGATCAGCTCTATATTTATATCTCCTTGCTTTAGTTCTAGATGTTCTTACTACACATTTACAATAGGTTATACTGCACATATCTTCTTGCTTTAGTTTTGCATGTTCTTACTACACATTTCCAATAAGTTCACAAAGAGCTGTAGTTGGACAACACTCGTCCTTGCATTTGCAAAAACTGCAGCATATCGGGCCGCATTCATAGTTTTTGGTCAATATAAAAGTCGTGGAGAATTTTGTTATGATTCCAACGATACTAAGCTCGCACGATTCCTATGCTGGATGAGTCCGATACGGCAAAAATATCGCGGCTAGTCCGATATTCCAACTAGGCACCGCAGTTTTGCGAGCATTTGCAAAATCTGTGGCTTACAAAGCCACATTCGTAGTTTTTGGTCAACATGAAAGTCATGAAAAATTTTGATACAATTCCAACGATACCAAGCTCACACAATTCCAATGCCGGATGAGTCCGATACAGCCAAAATACCACGGTTGGTCTGATATTCCAACTAGACACCTCAGTTTTTTGCGAGCATTTGCAAAAAAATGCGGCATACTGGGTATCATTCACAGTTTTTGGTCAGCATAAAAATCGTGGGGAATTTTGTTATGATTCCAACAATACTAAGCTCGCTCCATTACGAAAGCGAATGAGTCTGATACAGCCAAATTACCGTAGCTGCCTGAACTTTTTTATTTTAAAAATTAAGCAGATGACAGTCGGGTGATTGGCGTTGACGTAGATGTCACGTCATCGTCAGTCGCCCATTGAACGGACGACTGAGCCTATTTTTTAAATTTTTTATGCCTAATTATATAATTAAACTTTTAATTAAGCTTATTTTACAAATTTAGCCATTTAAGAACTATGTGCAAAAAATTATTTATTTCAACAGAGGTTGAATATCTGCTATTATCTTTTTTAAATTTTAAATCAAACTTATTTATTATGGTAGAATGAAAGTTTATGCCTTAGCTTTGTTGCAGAATCCAGCACACATACAGATGTTTGAAGAATTAATAAGAAAACTCCAGAATTTTTTACGTGAAAAAACCCCGAAAAGAGAGAAAAAATCACAAGGCCTAGCACAGTAAAAAACTTCCAGTATGTATCTGTTTCAGAGTACAAAATTTTCCCGATAACGGGATTACAAAATTATATATGAGAAGGGCTGACAATGGGAATCCCATAATCAAAATACCTCCATTGAGGTTATATGATTCTGAATTGATGACGGTGAACGATTGGGGTCGAGACGGCATCTGGCCGGAGGTGGTGATAACCGGAGATGGTCGACGATGGCGCGGCCGGCATGGCGGTCGCAGCGGTGGCCGGCGGCGGTGATGGTACCGGACGGCAGTGTTGATGACAATGATGATTGATGGTGGGCACCGATGGTCAGCGGCGGCTCGCCGAAACGCAGATTGTACAGTATCGGCTAGGATAACCCGGAGATGGCCGGCGATTAGCGGTGGCGGCAGCAGTAATCAGCAGCGATCAATGCGGATCAGCGAGATGGCGGCAGCATGTCGATAACAATGATGATTAATGGCCGATGCGGTTAAGCAGCCAACAAGCAGCAGCCTCCAGCAAGGTGTCTGCGATCGTAAAGGATGACCGCGATGGTTGAATGACCGGCGATGATTAATGCGCAACGATGCGGTCGTGGGGTGACGACCGGCAAAGAGGAGATTGACGCGATGAGGGTCGGCGCGTCAGCGTCGACGGCTGGCCGCTGGTGGCCAACAGTGCGGTCGACGACCGAAAGTGGTGGCACGACATGCTTGGAGGATTTTCGCTTAGAGCTCTATCTCCTCTTAGCTTTTTTTTCCCTCTCATGAAGAATGAGGCTATTTATATAAAGGAGTGATATTTTTATAAATACAAAATCAACCAATCCATCTGGACGGCTCAAAATGATTCATTTGATTATTTGATATATTTTAAGTGTTTGAATGCTCAAATGAAGTCGTAATTATGAGATCTTTGTTAGATCCGCTCAAGATGCCGTCGATTTTAAAACCATGTTTAAGAGTCGATAATAAATGTTGATCCGAAGTTAGTCTTGATTCGTAATCGATTGCTTTCGACATCAAGATTCGGTAAGAATTTTTTAAGATCATATCAAAACTGATAAAATATAGCTGTAAAAGCTAAATTTTGAAAAATCATGAATCACTTTCTATTAAAGGACGAGAACAATAATATTTATAATTGCTAACTAATAATAATACATCATAGAGATCAAATTAAGCGATGGATTAATCTAAATTGCTAACTAAAGTTTTATTGATTACAACGGATTCCCGCTTCATCTCGGCCATCTTCGGCGTCCCCAAGCTTTTCGGCCGCCGACTCAACAGATCGAGATAAGCCACACGGAACCAGTAACTGCATCTCCCGCTTTTACTATTAGTCAGCCTACTCTTCCTACATTAGCGTTCTTGTATCCACCTGTCCATCTCTCCCGGATTTTTCTCCTCTCTAAATGCAGGTTAATTTTATCTCACTATTGATCTCTCAATTATTTATAAAAGATCAAAATAATTTTAAATCAATTAAAAAGATCAATTTATTCTCTTAATTATTTTAAAAGAGATCAATTTAATTCTACCATCTAAATTAATAATTTGAGATATTAAAGGCTTGAGCATTTTTAAAATTTTAAATTTTTTTAATTAATTTTTTTTTGTGTGTGCTATAGATATAATTATATTCAAGATGATTGGATTAATATTAATTAAATTTCTAAAAAATTAAAATTTTAAACATAAATTCTATGTATTTTTTTATTATATTTAATATTATTATAATATTAACTTATTTTATAATTCTAATATTGCCAAACTTCTCCTTTACATGCCTATTTATTTTCATTCAAATCCAAATAATTGGACCAAATTAACCCATTTTTAAATAATCAAAGACTAAAATAATCCTTCTATTTAATCTAAGACTATTTTAATCCTTCATAAATAATTAAGAGAATAATTTGATCCTTAATTCTTTAACATAAAGTTCCAAACAAACCCTTCGAGAATGAATGAACAATAAAATTAATGAGGATTTGCAAATCAATGGTAACGGTATGAAATTTTTTGCCGACTCAAACAATTATATAAATTCAATTTAAATTTTAAATTAATTAAATTTAAAAATTGATAAGACTTATAAGCATTTGCAAATAGAGAAGATAATAACATGAAATCTTTGTTGAATTAAGTCTTTAGAGATAACAAATTGTAAAGTTAAAATGATATTCAAAATATCATAATAATAATCTGTTTTAAACTAAAAAGATAAAAATGTTTCCTTCAATCTCAAAATCAAAATTATGAATCACATCCTCAAATAAAAAATAAAAAATCTCTCTCACGTGATAAACAAGCTCATAATGATGAGAAAATATTATGTACAGTTCGGATGTAGCTCTGCATCAGGACGCCAATTAGATTTGGACATGTGTCGAAGTTTAAAATACTAATTTTTGACTTTTACCTCGCGGTAACGGCGGGACATGATGTCGTTAATGTGACCGAGACCTGACCCGACCCATTAAAACAACAAGATTGCACTGCACGACGTTTCGAACTGCGGCTGGATGTCGTTTGAATGCACGAGAGAAATTTAAAAGCAATATATAAATTGATTTATGGCACTCAAACAATGAATAAGCATATTTAAATTTTTTCAGACGAACAGAAGAGAAGAGAAACAAAGATCTCTTATTTCAACTGTGAAAAAAAACGTGAAGATGGAGAACGAGCACCAAAGTAGTTGACTTCATATGGAGTCCAATTTAGCATATAATGTATAAATATGAATGCATCGGTAAATATGGAGCATATATATATATATATATATATTTTTTTTGAAATACTGCTTATTGATCTTCTTTGAAATCTTTTTTGAAATATAAATCTCCTACACTAATTTGAGTGATTTCCAAGAAGATTTTAGTAGTTTTGTTGTAGTTTTTCAAGAGTACAATTTGTACATTCTAGAATGTACTTTTTTTTCATATATAAAGTATTATATACTTCAAATTACGGATCTAAATAGTATTATAAGCTATTTTGAGTTCTTTCCAAGAGGATTTTGGTTATTTTTTATATATTTTTCAGGAGTACAATATGTACACTTTAGAATATACTCTTTTTTTAAAAAAAAAATCTAAATCATTGTATGACTTCCAATTATGGATTAAATAATATTATAATCTGTTTTGAGTTCTTTCCAAGAGGATTTGAGTTATTTTATATTTGTTTTTCAGGAGTACAATCTCTACACTCTAGAGTGTGCTCAATTTATTTTTTTAATTTTAACGCAATGTGAGACTTCCATTTATGGATCTAAATGATATTATAAGTTGATTTGAGGTCTTTCCAAAGAGAATTTGGGTTATTTTCTATCTATTTTTCAGGAGTACAACATGTAAAATCCTTTGTTTTAAAAAAGAAATTTTTTTTTAAAGCACTCTCATACTTCTAATTATGGATCTAAATGATTTTATAATATGTTTTAAGTTCTTTCCAAGAGGATTTGAGCTATTTTTTTTTTATCTATTTTTAGGAGTACAATCTATACAATCTAGAGTGTACTGCTTTGTGGTGTTTATTTTTGGTTGTCATATGGGGAACACCACGTAAATCTGAGGGGTTACTCATTGAAGTGATCGAGTACGACCAGGGGCGGAACCAACTCATTTTTTCAGGGTGGGCAATATTTTAAATAATAAAATAATATAATAATTAAATAATAACCATAATAAGTATAATTAAATAAATAAAATTATATAATATTTTTAATTTTAGAAAAATACAAATAATTAGTAAGATAAAATCATCAAATTTATAAGAGAAAATTATAAATAGATAAAAATGTGAAAATTATAGCCTATAATTTATAGTTTATTCACCTTCTTAAGATTAAATATATAAATTAATTTTACCCAAGATTTGTAGGTTAAATTATTTGAAGACGACAAAAGTTAATAAAAAAATCAAAATTCCCTTTATCTATTTTTGAAATACTAAGTACAAAATAAATTTTTTTAAATTTATATGAAGTAGATTAATTTAAGCAATTTATGAATTTAATTAATATTAATATTAATTAATATGTGGATGTTAAATGTTTTTTAAAAAATTGAAATATTAATATATAAATATAAATATAATTTATAAGAAGAATATAACTAACAAAACAAACAAATTTAAAAAAATTTTATGACTTAAAATTATTCTAAAATTCTAAAATATAGTTTATAACTAGATTACGTGAGTTTAAAATATTGATTACATGAGATTATAATAAGTTAAAATGAAATTCCTTTTAAGATGTGTATATGATACTATTTGCTAATATTCATCTCAAAATTATTCTTAAGGTCGGAATTATTTTGAGGATGGACAAAATTATAAACTTCTCCATTTAATTGAATAAAATTAATATTTTTAGGCTAGGTAAATACGCAAATTGCAAAATTCTTCATCCCATTACATAAATTTAATATTTTCAGGGTGGGTATTTGCCCACTCAAAGATCACTTGGGTTAAACATATACTATCTCGAAAGATAAGGTCATCACCATTCAATGGACCTAATCACCTAATGAGGACTCTAAGGCATGATGAGTCTTTGAATATACCAGAGATTTTTCCCCTACTTTACATGGATGAGTAAAGTAAAGTTTATTTAAACCAGGTTCTAAAGTTCTCTAAGGGCAAGCCCCATAGTTAATTACATCCTAAATAATGTGAATCAGGAATACTCGACAAAGTAGTAAATCGTTTCCAAAGATTTGGGTAAGACTATCAATAAATTAGTTATATTTAGAAATCAATTGGGATAAATTAAAATGAAAGACTTGTTATCAAGCCAAAGTAGATGAGTAGAGAATGCTTATGACACTAGAAGTTTTGAGCATTCCAACCTATCATATGGTTAGAATTTATATATTTGAAATTGAAGTGAGTTATTTATTTGAGTTGAATCTTATTGTTAGGTTTATAATCAATAATACAAGATTGGAAATCAAGAGGAGAGAGAATTTATGCTTGTAGCCCAAAAGAAATAACCTCAGATCCTAAATATTGGGAGCTTTGGCATAAGCCAAAGCACGACCTAAATCTAAGCGAAGATGGGCATATAGTTTACCTCCACAAGAGAGAGTAAACCACCCAACTGATGGATTTATAATCGTCTGGAGTGGCAGCCAGCTAACTCCTCCTACGCTTTCAAACCATGTGGTCAAGTCTTATGATTTTGCAAGATAGTTGGGTTGTTATTATTTAGAAAGAAAACTAATGTCTCTAAACTCACTCCCTAAGATACTAGAGTATTCATGATATGAGAAATGACTTGGTCAAATGCAAATAATTTCAATTTTTATTTGATTTTGACTCTTTATTTTGACAAAAGGCTATAAAATTTTTATATGTCTAAATGTATGTTGAAATGAGTTATGGGCCAAATCAAGAGAAAAGAGGGTGAAGCTTCCTAAGGGTTGCTCTACAGTCAAGCTGCTTCCTATATGTAAGGATCTGAGGTCTTCATTTTAAAAGAGTGGTATAATATGATATGTATGGTGTGAGACATGCAACATTCAGTTAAGGAGTTGCTAAATCTTTTAGTTATCTTGATTTAATGCCTAGGCTTTATGGTGAGGTTACGAGTTGTAAAAAAATTTATTTATGAGTAGTAGTTGGGTAGAAAAATTAATTTTTCTCTATAAGCCTAATCGGATTCAGGCCACACATTAAATCATCATTCAATTAAGAAACTATAAAGATGCTTGCCATTCCTATAACAATTTTAAACAAAACATCAATTAACTTTATAAATCCAATGCAAAAGAATAAAGGCAAGATCTACCCATATCACCCAAAAAAAGAGAAGTGGGTAGAGCTCTACCCTTATACAACTCGATAAATGAAATAATAATTACAATTTATTAATGATAAGTGCTATGGAGGTCTTCAAATCTTCAAGTCTTCATATTTCTTTCATTTCTTTATTTGATTTGTTTCTTTTGATTTGCAGGCTTCAAGGCATGGACACCCCAAGACTAAACCTTTGTCCAATGTTTATCCGAACCCCATAGCATTAATTCTAATTTTGATGCAAAATTATATTAAAATAGGAAAGTAAATCTAACTACACTGTAAAATAAGTGTTAGCTAAACACACCATATAATCTAAGCTTATATGTATAATTTGGACTTAGCTCATATAAAACCAAGTCCACTTTAATTTAGATTATGCTTAGGGTTACAACTTGCAAAAGAGAGCATTTATATTTATTTTAATAACCCTTTAAGCATAATCCACTACAAAAAAAATATGATTAGTTAATCACCTAGCATCCGCCTATGAAGCATACACAATAACATAGCATACACAATAACATCCAGTTTACAAGAATACATCATAAAATCAAATACACATCACTCCATGCATCACCATAACATAAAGTTAGAAGTGATGACTTAATTCTAAAGTGTGTTTATTAAAGCTCGTGTGATATGCCTTAACTAAGCTTTGTTATAATTTTCTAACTATGAAAGTGTGTTTGATGATATGAAGTTGATTTCACTTTAAATGATTTAGTTGATTTGAGAATTTTTATTTAGTATTTTCTTTTATTTTATTCGATTTACACTTAACAACTAAGTGTTATAAAGAGAAGAAAATGGAAGATTACTCTCTTTTATTCCTACTTTAGGTCACTTATAAAGCATATCAATTAGACTTAATTCTCTTTAGTGAATGGTTTATTACATATTTTAATTAATTCTAAGTTTAGATTCACTTTAAATGACCTCATTCAATAAGAAAAATATCTTAAGATTAATTGGAATTAATTACTATCACATGACACATGTTTATTCGTTTCTTTCCATCATATGTAACATGCACATGCTCAAGTCCGAAGTATAGATACACATATAATATGTCTTTAGCACACTTAAATAATAGATATGAATGTGTATATTTAGAGTTTATATTTTTCTTTAGATTGAATTATTTTATCATATTACTTTAAAACTCTATCTAGATTCATATGCAAAAATACATAGAGATAAAATTAAACAGGTACGTGTCATTGTTAACCAAGGAAGTGATGTAATCAAATGACCTCCTTGGAGCTAACTAAAGCCTCGTATTCCCAGGATGTCCAGAATCTATACCCACTTGTATTCAAACATATGTAAATTTGTATACATGAATATTAGAAAGAGAGCTCCCAATCACATGATTAATTAATTCAACAACTTAACCATTCATGAATGAATGAATTTTTGATAAAAGAAAGAGGAGTTTTAATTCCATAATCAAATACACACATTTATAAGAGGCATAAGCTAGTATATGCCATTGTTAACTGGAAAAGTGAGGTAATGAAATGACCTCCTTAGGGCTAACTAAAGCCTCGTATTTTTAGGATGTCCAGACTAAATATTTGCTTTTCTCAAATACATATAGATGTATACATAAATAAAGGAAGGAAAACTATTCAAAAATTATATTTTTATTTGATTGAAACATTTATGCATATGGAGTAAAGTCTTATATAAATCATAGTATTGAAATAAATAAGAATGAAACCAAACGGAGTACGTGCTGTTGTTAAACTAGGGAAGTGAAATAATCAAATGATCTCCTTGGGGCTAACTAACGCCTCATATTCCTGGGATGCCCAAGCTATATTCCCATTAACATACTTACTTATGTAAATCAATATGTGAATGAAAGAAAATAAACTTTACTTCATACACTTAAGCTATAATCACATACATCTCCTATGTATTTATAACTTGCATTCATAGCATATATAATCATTCATTTATAAGCCTTGAAAAATAGATTTGGATTTAATAATGATAATAGTCATACATATATTAATTTAAATCAACACATATAAGCTTGACATAAATGAAATCATTTGATTTAATTAATTTTTAAAAAAGATGAATGAAATCAAGTGAATATTTAATATGAATGAAATGAAATAAAGAGACATAAACACACCGATTTCATTTAATCCAACTAATTCCTAAAGACAATTATACTAAATAAGCTTATTTAAAATAACCAAAGTTTCTTAATGTCATTTTCAATCTTATGTTTAATTTGATTTAGGAAGTGTGAGAAGAGAGTTTGCTAATCCTAATCTCATCCCATATTTATAAGTTAATTTGATTTAATGAAAGGTAATTAAGCAAATTTTAAAGATTAATTAAGTTAAGCCATGAATTAAATCAATTAATTAAACCCTTACCTATGTTGCCTTAAGGTAATTAATCAAATGATTATGAGCTAATATAATATGCAAATGAATTGAAAGGTAAATATTAATGATCCTATGAAATGAAAGGGGCCTAATTCAATTAGCTCACAATCATTAGTTAATTAAGCTTAAGAAACGAAATTACTTTCATATTTTTCTCACACATGTGAGCTAACCATGATTTCACTAAACCTCTTTAGGTTATTGAACACCTAAAGCTCTACCCATGAATCAATTAAGAAAATCAGATATATTTAAAATTTTAATTTAATAAATCAAATCATTAATCCATTAATTCATTTCTCTTTAATTAGTTACCAAATTTGATTAACTATCCTTTGAAATGAAATGGGCTTATGGGGAGAAGGTTGGGAAGAGGTCCCAACATAATTCCATAATCCTTTACTTAATCAAACATGATTTAGTATGCTTTGAGTTTCAATTTAACTAATTAAGTCATTAATTAGTTAATTAATCTTTAATTAGCATTTTTGTTGAAAAAGAGAAAGAAAACTTAGGGGAAAATATTAGGAGGGAGGCCTCAATCCAATTCCTTAAGTCTCCCCACTGTTAAATAGTTATTAATGGATCTAATCTGTTGATTCAATTACTGCTCACATGCTTAATTATCACTTAATTAAGTTAAGAAAGTAATTAGGCTTAAATAATTTTTTTCAAATCAACCAATAAATTTCATGAAAAATAGGAGAGGCAGAGGTCATCCCCCTAAACATTCTTAGAAAGTTTAAAATTTATTGGCTAATTAATTACGGAGTAATAAGGATAATTAAGTTTTTAATTAAACCCTAATTAAGCTAATATTACTATTAAAAATTAATCAAGGAAAATTTTAATGGATTCCCCTCTGAAATACCTTTAAAATGAGTTATTATTTATATATTTTGGATTTTTTATAATTAGTTATGATCTATTGAAGTTTTAGCCTTAAAATCTATTAATTAACCTAATTAAAGCCTTAATCCCATCGGTGCCACGTGGCGTGCTGACGCTACATACTTTTCTCTTGGTGCCACTCGATTGACTATTTAAGTTGTCACATCCACAGAGTCGCTTAATGCGTATTGATCTCCTCATCTCTCTGATCGACGATGCGATCAATCTCATGGCATAAAGGGAGAAAAAAAGAAAATTTAGTGTGATTTGATCAAGTCGCCCATTCCAATCACGAGAAGAGATGTGATCCTTTCATGAAAGCAATGAACGACGGAGCGTACACCATGGATCGGATCGAGCGGAGCTCACCCGAGCTCATTCACTCAAAATCAACCCACACCTTCACGCAGGGATCCACAAGGATCCAACGGATAGATGGGCTCACATGCAATTTTCTTCACAAAGGACTAAGAAAATTTTCTATATCTGTTTCAAAATTACTCCCGGAGCTCAAGACCGGTGATGAGATCGATGGAGGTAGCTTCTTTTAATAGATATGAGGCCCTGTTAAGCAGCAATTGGATTGGTTCCACCTGAATTGCTAATGCCAATGATCAAACTTTGGAGCTTCGGTCTTGATCGAAGTCCCTCCTCCGACGGCTTTGTAGCTTAGGAAACAACTTGGGTGGCTTCGACGATGTGGGAGGGTGTGTGTAGGAATTGAAGTTTGGTTGAGAAATGAGCAAGCTTGGATCGGGATTGAGCTCCCCTATCTTGGTTGCACACTGGAGAGGAAAATACGAAGCAGGGAAGGCTTGTAATCACTCTAGGAGGTGCTAGGGCATTGTGTTTCACTCTTGGGAACTCTCACGAATCAAATGGTGTGATTTCCTATGAGAGTTGAGGGGGTATACCCCTCATTTGTTGAGGTGGACGGATGGGATTACCTCCCATTATTTGACCGGTCAGCTGCCATTAGAGAGTTGGAGGGGTCTCAATCGAGTCCCCTTGGCTCGGTTTGGTTGGAGGAAGGAGTGGGAGGTGGCTCAAGGCTTGATCTTGGTTGATCTGTTTACTTGGATCCTTTGGTTTCTCGATTTGCATGGGCGGTGAGTTAACTCACCTTCCTTTGGTAGCCCACTTAGGGTTGGCTAGGTGGCTTAGGTGGTCCTTCATTTGGAAGCTTAATGGCTACCAAGGATAAGAGGAGGCTGGACTTTGCCATTAGAGGAAAAAATCCAATGTGGAAGAGGATCCATGGAGGATTTACATTGGACTTGGCTCCAAATGGGTTTGAGTTGATTTTGGGCTGACTTAGGATGGGTTTGGGTTGGGTTAGATCAAACTCCAAAGTCCCATGGGTTGGTTTTATGAGTTTTGGTTCAATTCATATCTGGGTTCAATTTGGGTCATGTTGGGTTATAACCAATTGGTCAAATTAGGTCAAATCAAGGCTTGATTAGATTCAAATGATGATTTAGAGGGTTTTGGTTTAAGGGGTTTCAATTAATTCGACCTAAGTTTGATTTTGGCTCATTTGGAGTCAAGAAAGTTAGATGGGTCAAGTTGACCAATTTGACCAAATTGATCAAATTGACCAAATTGAGTTAGGTTAAGTGTTGGTTCATGTTCAATTGGTAAATTGAAAATGTTTGTAGGCGTTGATTTGAATCGATTTGGATTTAATTTAGATTTTGGTCAATTTAACCCTTTAGGTCAATTTGGGCTAGGTTGGGTCAAGTTGTCCAATTAGTCAAATTGGGCTCAATTATGGCTTTGGCCAAGTTCAATAATTAATTTGGAATGAACTTGAGTCATTGATTGCAATCAATTTGAGTTTAATTATAATTTGACCCACTTTGGCCTTTGTGGTGAAAATATTTTTGCCTTCATCTATCCTTTTGAAGAGGATAAATGAAAATAGAAATATATGCCTTTTAGTTGGGATGCCATACAAATTCACAGATGTTCTTATTAGGGTGATAAGGTATTGCATTGAGGAAAGGTGTATTATCTCTACAGATAGAAGTCCCCATCCTACAATGGATCTAATCACATCAATCAGTACTCCTAAGAACTATGGGTCTTCATATGTACCAGAAATTCTTCCCCTCCTTTACTTGAAAAAGTAAAGTAGGGTTTATTTTAAACCATATTGTTTCTAGGCAAGCCCCATAGTTAATTACATATTAAGGAAGGTGATTCCTTAGGAATACTCTCGATCAAAGTAAATGATCATTGTCTCCAAAGATTTCAATATGTAGGGCTATCAATCGATTTGTTTATTTTTGAAAAATCAAGTGAGAATGATCAAGAGGAGGGAGTTCTTATTGAAGCCAAATGGAGGTGAGTAGGGAATGTTTAGGATAGTAAGAATCTTAGTAAACATCTCAAACTATCCTATGGTTGGGGTTTACATTTTTAAAATTGAATTATTTATTTGAGTTGAATTTTTATTAGAAGTTTATGGCTTATAATTTTACAATACAAGGCTATGGAAATGCCTAAGAGATAAGTATTTATGTTCATGGCCCCGAAAGAAAATAATAACCTCAGAACCTAAATCTAGGGAGCTTTGCGAGGTCCAAGGCATGAAGGAAAAAATGGGCATATAATTTACCTCCACAATAGAGGATAAACCGCCCAACTATTGGACTTACAATCACTTGAGGGTGGCCGCCAACTAACTCCTCCTACAATTTTAAATTCATGTAGGCAAGTCTTATGTTTATGCAAGATAGCAAGATTGTTATTTATTTTAAAAAGAGATTAAGTCCATAAACTCACTTCCTAAGAAACTAGATCATGTAAGGGCATGAAAAATGACCTAAATCTAATGAAAAACATATTATATTTTACTTTCATTTTTGGACAATCATTTAACTTAGCCTTATATGATTCATATGTATAATGCATGAGAAATAAAATTATTGGATAAAATCAACGAGAAGGGAGGAGGTGTATTTCTATTATAACTCTCAAAGGTCAAGCTAGTTTCTCTGGCAAAGATGGAAGCCCTCCAATCAAGAGTGAAACAAGATGCTTTTAAGCATGATGTTATAAAAGAAAGACTCATCCAGCTAAGAGATTGCTAATTCTTTTATCTTGATTTTAACTTAAGCTTTAAATGAGATAATGAGTTCTTTATTTTAATTTTGAATTGTTAAATTTGGTAGAAGATTTATTTTTTCCTAAGAGCCTGATTTGAGTTTGACTTGAAGGAAGGAAGTGAGGAGTTAGTTCAAGCTATAAGGTAGGCAAATTTTTCTTAACACCCCTAAGGCATGACCTATTTCTATGGCTAACTCTTCTAAGTCTCTAGGGCTAGGTTGAGTGTCCACCTAATCACTAGATGTGTCTTAAGACTAAAGAACTCTTAAAGTCTAAAAGAAGTCCTATGTTTAAGATGGAGGGGTTGAGAGCTCATCCTAAAAATAAAATCAATAACCTTTTTAGGCCAATTTGGGTCAACTTGGGACAAATGGTGAATTGGACTTGGTTTGGATAAATTGAGGGTTTATTCATGTTCAATCATTGATTATGGGTTAGTATGAATCAATGGTTTCAATTGATTTTGTGTATGATGGGTTTTGACTAGTTTAAGTTTCATTTAGGATCATGGTATGAGGCTTGGATGGCCTTGGTTCAATCTAATTTGGGTTGGATTGAAACTTGGTTCATATGGGTTCTTTAGGCCACTTTGGGTCAAGTGGACCTAAATGGATTAATTGACTTGGTTTTGGCTTGATTAAAGTTTAATTGGATTTGTATCTGAGCTTAAGATTGAAATATAAATTCAACTGCAATCAATTTTGGCTATGATAGATTTTGGTTCATTTAGAATTTTTAAGTCAAAAGGGTTAAGTTGGGCTTGACTTGGGTTAATTTCAAATTGGCTAAATAATTGTAGGTTTCATTTATATTTCAATAAATGATTGAAGGAATGTTTGATTCAAGAGAAAATCTATAGATTTTGGCTTGGTTTGGATTTATTTTAGTTAAGTCCAAGAAATTAGCTTAAAGGGTATAAATTGGATTTTGGTTTGATTTTGGATTTATTTTTGGCCATTTGAGTTTATATTTCATTTATATTTATGAATATAAATGAAGATATAAATGATTCATGAGAAAATCACTTGAGTTTGGAGTGATTTGGAATCAAATTTTACCAAGCTCAATGATGCCGGTCAAAAGAGATAAGAAGGAAATCAATTTAGTTTGATTTATTTTTGGTCATTAGAAGGCGGGTTTCATTTATATTTATGAATATAAATGAATGAATAATTGATTTATAAAGAAATCGATTGATTTTGGGTTGATTTAGGTTAAGATTTGGTTAGACTTATAGAGGTAAGTCCATATGGCCTAAGACTGGTCTTGACTTGGTTTGATTTAGTATGATTTGGTTTTGATCATTTGAGTATGAATTTTATTTATATTTGTGAATATAAATCATAGAATGATTGATTTATAAGGAAGTCAATCAAGTTTGGGGTAACTCAGGTGGAGATTTGGCTAAGCTTATGAGAGTGGGTCATATGGCTTGAGAAGGAATTTTAGAACTTGGATTTAATTTTGGGTTTCAATAATTTGGAATTGAGTTTAGATTTGGATTTAATAAATAATTGAGAGATTGAATTTATCTTTAAGAAAATCAATTAAATTGTGTTTGGCTAAGGTTAAGGCCATGGGATTCAATCATAAAGTTTATGGAGAATTTTGAGCTTGGATTTGATCATGGATTGATTATAAGTTTAGAAATTTGGATTGGATTTGGAATGAATTTGAGGTTTGGTTTGAGAAGGAAAGCAGGGATTGAGTTTAGGCTATAGGGTAGGCAAATCTTCCTAAGTCCCTAAGGCATGACCTACCCTATGGTTAACCCTTCTATGTCTCTAAGCTTAAGTTAAGTGTTCACCTAATCACTAGAAGGGCCTTAGGACTAAGGAGCTCTTATTTTCTATAAGAGTCTTAGATTTATGATGAGGAAGTTGAGAACTCACTCCAAAAGTGAGGTCAACATCTATTTTTTTATTTTAAAGCACCGTGGGACTTTCAATTATAAATCTAAATGATATTATAAGTTGTTTTAAGTTCTTTCCAAGAAGATTTGGGCTATTTTCTATATATTTTCAAGAGTACAATCTGTACACTCTAGAGTGTACTCCAATTTTTTTTAAAATTTTAAAGCACTATGAGACTTCTAATTATGGATCTAATTAATATTATAAGCTAGTTTGAGTTCTTTCCAAGAGAATTTGGGATGTTTTCTATCTATTTTTAGGAGTACAATCTGTACAGTCTAGACTATACTCTATTTTTAAAAAAAAATATTAAAGCACTCTCAGACTTACAATTATGGATCCAAATAGTATTATAATCTATTTTTAGTTCTTTCCAAGAGAATTTGAGTTGTTTTGATGTAGTTTTCGAGGAGTATAATATGTACACTCTAAAGTGTACTCCTTTTTTATTTTTTATTTTAAAGCACTCTCAGACTTCTGATTATGGATCTAAATGGTATTATAAGCTGTTTTGAGTTCTTTCTAAGAGTATTCAAGCTATTTTGCTACAGTTTTTAAGGAGTACAATATGTATAGTTTGGAGTGTACTCCCTTTTTTTAAATGTAAATGATCGGGGACTTCGAATAATGGATCAAAATGGTATTCTAAACTGTTTTGAGTTTTTTTTTCAAGAGGATTTGGGCTATTTTAATCTTCGTACAGAGTGTAATCTTTTTTTTTAATTTTAAAATAGTATGGGGCTTTCAATTATGTATCTAAATGGTATTATAATCTATTTTGAGTTTTTTTAATAGAATTTGAGTAATTTTTGTTTGGTTTTCTAGTGTGTATAATTTGCACACTCTAGATTGTACTCCTTCTTTTAATTTTAAATGAGGTAGGGCTTTTAGTTATGGATCTAAATAATATTAGATGCTATGTGGAGTGCTATCCAAGAGGATTTGGGATGATTTTTATCTATTCTTCAGGAGTACAATATGTACACTCTAGAGTGTACTCGCTTTTTTTTAAAAAAAATTTAAAGGACTGAGAGACTTCCAATAATGAATCTAAATGGTATTATAATCTATTTTGAGTTTTTTTCAAAACGATTTGGGCTATTCTTTATCTATTTTTTAGTATTACAATATGTACACTCTATAGTGTAATCTTTTTTTTTTTTTTTTAAAGTTGTGGGGGAGTTTAAATAATGGATCTAAATTATATTATAATCTATTTTGAGTTCTTTCTAAGAGGATTTGGATAGTTTTGCTACACTTTTTTAGAAATCAATACACTCTTGAGTGTACTTTTTTTAAAAAATTTAAATGATGGGGGACTTCCAATAATGAATCTAAATGATATTATAAGCTATTTTGAGTTCTTTCCAAGAGGATTTTAGTAGTTTTACTGTAGTTTTTTAGGAGTACAATCTGTACATTGTAGAATGTACTCCTTTTTATTTTAAAGCATCGTGAGACTTTCAATTATAGATGTAAATGATATTATAAGCCATTTTAAGTTCTTTCCAAAAGAATTTTGGTAGTTTTGTTAAAGTTTTCTAGAGGTCTTACACTTTGGGTGTACTCTTTTTTTTAAAATTTAAATGATGGGGACTTAATAATGGATCTAAATGATACTATATACTGTTTGAGTTCTTTCTAAGAGGATTTGAGCTATTTTCTATCTATTTTTTAATAGTACAATATGTACACTCTAGAGTATGGTCCATTTTTTTAATTTTAAAGCACTGTGTGACTTCTAATTATGAATCAAAAAAGTATTATAATCTATTTTGAGTTCTTTCCAAGAGAATTTGGGATATTTTTATCTATTTTTCAGGAGTACAATCTGTACACTCTAGAGTGTACTCCTTTTTAAAAAAAAATTAAAGCACTATGAGACTTTCAATTATGCATCTAAATGGTATTATAAGCTGGTTTAAGTTTTTTCTAAGAGGATTTGGGTTCATCGTTATACATGTTATATAGATTTTTATAATACGTGTGTGTGTGGGTGGGTGGGTATGTATGTCTGTGCATGTGAATGCGATAAAATATCGGTGCAATGATAAAGTTGTTATGTCTCATGAACTAATTTTAGGCAAACTCTTTGACACTATTGTTCACAATGAAAAGGAGGCATATGAATTCTATTATCATTATGCATATCAAACTGGATTTAGTGTTCAAAAATATCATGCTAGTTATTGGTCAAATTAGAAGAATTTGAACTTAAATGATTTCTTATGTGCAAAAGCACGTTTTAAAAAAGGTCTTAATTTAAACTCCTCATTGAAAATTTAGAAAATAAACTCTGGACCTGTTATCTTGCTATGATTAATTAATTTGGATGAGAATTGAAAGGTTAAGAAATTTATAGAAAGTCATAATTATTCTTTAGAAAAGTTGAGTAACCAACATCTTTTAAGATCTTACAGAGCCATCAAGAAAGAGAAGACAGCTGTGTTAAAGTCAATGACAAAAGTTGAAATTAGAGCAACTGATGCATTCAACTATCTACTGAGAAAGTTGACGGAATGGAGAATGTTGAGTTTACAAAAAGAGATGTTTTCAATTATATTCAAAAATAAAGAATAACAAGGATTGTGAATGGTGATACTAATATATTAATACAATTGTTCATTGAAATACAAGCAAAAGTTGAAATGTTTGCATAAGATGTCTAAATTGATGAGTTGGATAGTTTAGTTTAATTTTATTTGTTAGTGTTTATTTTAGTTTATTATTATTTTATGGTTTAGTTATGGTTTAGTTTATTAGTTAGTTATTTTAGTTTATTAGGGTTTAGTTTTAGTTTAGTTATTTATTAGTTTAGTTTTAATTTATTAGTTATGTTTAATTTCTTATTATTAGTTTTAATTTATTAATTTTTATTTAGTTTATTTAATTATTATTAGTCATTTAGTTTGGTTTTAGTTAGTTATTAATTTTATTTAGTTTAGCTTAGTTATGGTACCCAGGGTAGTTTTTTTGGAGTGATGGCATGTCAAGGATAGACTATAACTATTTTTTTGTGATGTCATAATTTTTAATAAAAATTATTGACTCAATAAAAATCTAGTTTATGTACATTTTGTTGGAGTTAATCATCATTGTCAAAAAATTTTATTTGGAGTAACATTTTTATCCGAAGAAACAATTGAATCATTCAAATGACTATCCAAAATATTTCTCCGGATAATGAATGAGGGACATCCTTCACTGATCAAGATCAAGCAATGATGATAACTATTGAAATTGCATTACCTCATACTACCATAGGTTGTGCCAATGACATATTTCGAAGAAAGCTCCTTCAAAAGTACTCTGTTTTAATAGTAATAAGATTGTTGAAAGTTTCTTTTATACATGCATAAGTAAATGTGATTCAGAAGAAGAGTTTGAACAGGCTTGGTTTAAGATGCTAGAAGAAGAGAATTTGTATGATCATGCTTAGCTAAGTGAGCTATATAGAATTAAAAGCAAGTGATCAATCACATTCAGTAAAAATTTATTTTGCATGAGTATTTTATTATGCGATACATGAATAGTATATGTCATGAAATCTTTAAACCAACAAGTTCTATCATCGATTATTTTTTTAGGATTGGAGAAGATTATGAACACAATAATAACTATAACTCTTATTGAGTTTTTCTTGAATAAATAATAATAATATTATTTGTATCCATAATTGCTAACAAAATTACTAATAATTTACTTAGTATTATTTTAATTATGTCAATAATGATAAATTTAAAATCAATTAGTATAAAATATAGTTATTATTTAATTAGCAATTATTAATTAAAATTATGTTATTTTTTAGCTATAAAACAAAATTGAAAACTGCCAAATAGAATCAAAGTAATGTAATAATATATTAATAAGTTTTAAAGAATCACCAACATTGTATTTTTAAAAATTTAAATAATTTTTGCAAATTAACAAATGAGTAAAAATAATTAAACCAATTAACATTTAAGTTGGTTCATTCATGTATCAAATATAAATAAAATATTATTTATTTATTTAAGTATTGAAATAAATAAATATAAATGATTAAATATAAAATTAATAATATTCTATATAAAGATCAAAATATTTAGGCTTGATTTTTAAATTAGGTCATTTTATAAACTTAATTAGGTGATTAGCTATTTTTAAAAAAAATTAAAATAGCTACTAGTCATTGCAAGAACCCGAATTTTTTTTTTAAAAAAAATTAAAAATTCACATTTTGGCCATATCTGACTCATCAGTTGTAGGATTTTGGCATGCTTAGTATCGTTGAAAATATAATGAAAAATTCTACAACTTTCATGTTAACAATTTTCGACGAATCTCGTCCGGTGAGCCGTAGTGTTTGCAAATGTGCGATTTCTGAAATTGTAAAAATTGAAGATATTGATGCAGCCCTCATTTTTTGTCATATCAGGCTCATTAGATATCGGGTTTTGGCGTGGTTGGTATCGTTGGAAAGATAATAAAAAATTTTACAACTTTTATGTTGATAACTTTCGACCACCACGAGCAGCGTAAATGTTGACAAAAAAAACTAAATAATAACTTTTTTTTTTTTTTTTTTTTTTGCCATGATACAATGATATATTATTTTTTGGTAATATCAAACACTCTCATTATATTCTATATATAAATTGAGTTTGAATCTTTAAGTAATTCCTAGTTTAGTAATTCCTAATATATTGAAATTGCATTACCTCATACTTACCATAAGTAATATCAAAAACTCAATTTATATATAGAATATAATGAGAGTGTTTAATATTACTTCTTCGAAGAGGGGTTGTCATAATATATTTAATTTTACAACCGTAAGCTACATTTGAAAAAATTGCGGCCACCGCAAGATTCAAAAGTTATCAACATGGAAGTTGTAGAATTTTTCATTATCTTTCCAACGAAACCAACCACGCCAAAACCATGCAACTAATGAGTCTGATATAGCTAAAAAATGAGGGCTGCATCAATATCTTCACTTTTTGCAACTTCAGAAGTCGCACATTTGCAAACACTGCGGCTCACCGGACAAGATTCGTTGAAAGTTATTAACATGAAAGTTGTAGAATTTTTCATTATCTTTCCAACGATACCAAACACACCAAAATCCGACACCTGATGAGTCAGATATGGCCAAAAAATATGGACTGTCTATTTAATTATTTTTAAAAAAATTAGTCGTCTGGCTTGTGCGCTTCAGATCAGGCCACGCTCACCTAGGCCTATTTTTAATTTTTTTTAAAAATGGCTAATCACGTAATTAAGTTTATAAAATGACCAAATTTAAAAATTAAGCCAAATATTTATTTATGACATATAATAATATATATATCAAAATACTCATTATTGCAAACAACTATCTTTCACCACATTTGTATGGCAGTGATGTGATTGAGTATGCGATCGCGACTAACTTCTTAGTGACTAAGAATAAAGATGAGAACGTGCTTCTTTTTAAGCAATAATTAATGTATTAATCAAGAATGAAAATTTCTTTGAAGTAATGATATAATTTTTTATTAAAAATATAATTAATTTTTATTTTAAAATAAATAATAGTTAATAAACTAGTTATGATAGTTAAAATCAAAGTATCTTGAAAGAAATCTCTTAAATATAGAACTAATTTAAAAACCTATAGTGCATATAATATCTATGCTTCATTTTATTACTATATAATTATTGACAAGATATTATTTTTTGTTAATTAATTTATTTTTATTTATTTCTTCGGTGAGATAAAAAATTGCAATAATATTTATGACTTGATTTATAAGCCTAAATTTTAAATATAATAAATTTTAGCGGACTCATAATCGTGATCTAGTTAGGTTGCGTCCTTCAATGTATTTTAGTTTTAAATTATTTTATTTACAATTCAAGAAAACAAAAAAAATATTTTATTAGAAAATATGAAAAAAATTATAATTTTAAAGTCTTTGAATTTCGAAATCACATTTAAAAATCATCTGAAAATTTTATTTATTCCAACAGAGATTGAATATCTGCTATTATATTTTTTGAATTTTAAATCGAACTGATGAAATATCTCTGTAAAAGTTCAATTTTGAAGGATCAAAAATCACTTTCTATTGAAAAACGAGAACAATATTATTTATAATTGCTAACTAATAATAATAATACATCAAAGAGATCAAATTAAGCGACAGATTAAATTAAATTCTAGAGCTAAGTTTTAAGAATAGAATTCTTGGAACAGAATAAGATCACTGCGGCAGTGACTACAAAGAATGAAGCCGCAGCAGCTGCAACAGGGTAGATCCATTTCCTCCGTAATCTTCCACCATGCTCGGGCCTAGGAGGATTTGCAGACTTCCTCTTTTGCTCTAAAGATCGAAGTCTTAAATCCCTCTCCTCAACTATGAGCTTTATCTCCTTTTGAATCGCATCCTTCTCTCTACCAAGAGAGAGCAGCAGCCGCATCTCCTCATCTATGAGCTTAATCTCCTTTTGAACCGCATATTTCTCTCTATCAAGAGAGAGCAGCCGCATTTCCACGGCATTCAATTCGGCAGCGGCCGACTCAACCTTCTTAATTACTGCAGCAATCTTCTTATTCCTGTGCACGGTGGCTTCAGCAAGGGCAGAGGAGATGGCGAGTCTGATAACATCGCACTCTATATCCGCAAGAATATCCTTCTCTGACGTCTGTGAAGCAAACTCAAGGTTTAGCTGTTCAATCTGCTTCCGGAGCTCTTTCACTTCTTTGACGAGTTTGTTATTTTGGGTTTTCTGCAGCTCAAGACGGAGCTGCTCGATCTGTTTCCGGCTCTCTGCCACTTTCTTCTCGAGTTGCTCATTGCGAGTCTTGAGGTTCTCAATTTCTTTGCTACCGGAACTTCCCGCAGCACAGACTCTGGCGGAGGCATGCTTCTTCTTGCCCATTTGGAGAGAACTGTATGAGTGTCTGAAAGGCTTCTTCTTCTTCTTCTTCTTCCACAACGAAAAAGAACAGTTGGGTTGAGTAATTTAGAATGTAGAAAGATCGAATGCCGTGTCCTTTATTTATAGATAGTTTCGGGGAGGGCTCGCCGCTGAATCCGTTCTAACCTTGCAGAGAGAGATGGACGGATTTGTTAGCCGATTATCCTGAGACGGCGGTTTAGCATCCGTCACACTATGGGAGTTCTGATCAATTATTATTCCTCTACAACGGCCTCTCGCTTCCTCTCCGGCATCTTCGGCTTCCCCAAGCTATTCGGCCGCCGCCTCAAGAGATGGAGATAAGCGATACTAAGCGAGAGAGAGAGGGTGGTTGATGGGAAAAGTATGCACAAATTCTAAATTTTAAGTAAAATCCTCAAAATTATACATCACATTATATATCCTCAACTTTACTGCCTCATACATTTTAAGACTAATTAAGTAATTATTAATCACATAATTTCTTAACTTTCGTTAATTTATCATATTTTAAGCTTAAGTAAAAAAATCATAATTATATTAATTAATTTAAATAAATAAATAGTATTATATTTATAAATAATAATTTAAAAAATTATTAAAGTTATAAAAAAGTTCATTAAATGCTTAATCTAGGCTAATTCTTGAGCAAGTGTAAATTTTTAGTAAAATTTAACAAATGAACAAATGAGAATATAAAATTTAATCATTTAGATTCTTATATAATGATATCTAATACTTAAATTTTAATATTTATATATATATAATATTTAAATCTTTAATATGATATCAAAAATATTTTTATTATTATCTTTTTAAAAATACTTAAAATATAAATATCAAAATTTAAATATTAGTTTAGATAAATACAAAGAATTTGTGTGATATTTATACAAATATTTTTTTTATTTGAACAAAACAATTACTTCTAAATTTTGACTAAAAATGCTGACGGCCTATGTGACGGCTTTCATTACATTTTAATATTAAATTAATTAAATTTTAAAAAAAAATAAAATTAATAAGGATTTGCAAATCAATGGTAACGGTATGAAATTTTTTGCCGACTCAAACAATTATATGAATTCAATTTAAATTTTAAATTAATTAAATTTACAAATTGATAAGACTTATAAGCATTTGCAAATAGAGAAGCTAATAGCATGAAATCTTTGTTGAATTAAGTCTTTAGAGATAACAACGGGGATAATTAAATATTTTTTAAAACAAAATATTACATACTTATTTTTTAAAAATTTCCATATTTTTAACACAAAAATAAAATGTAAAGTTAAAATGATATTCAAAATATCATAATAATAATCCGTTTTAAACTAAAAAGAAAAAAATGTTTCCTTCAATCTCAAAATCAAAATTATGAATCACTTTCACAAATAAAAAATAATAAATCTCTCTCACCTCATAAACAAGCTGATAATTATAAGAAAATATTATGTGCAGAGTCCAGACATAGCTCTGTATCTGGACAATCAAATTTTGGCACGTGTCGAAGCTTAAAAATACTAATTTCTGACTTTCACCTTGCGGTAACGGCAAGACCTGATGTCGTTAATGTGACCGAACCCTAATTAAAATAATGAGATTACCGCACGCCGCTTCATACGATGCCATTTGAATGCGCAGGAGAAATTTAAAAGCAATATATAAATGGATTTAGGGTACTCAAACAAAGAATAATCATATTTAAATTTTTTTTCAAATGAACTGGAGAGAAGAGAAACAAAAATCTCTCATTTCAATTGAGAAAAAATATGAGAACGATGAGAAAAGTGGTTGACTTCATATGAAGAAAATTTATATAATGTAATAAATTATCTAAATTTTCTACATATATAGTTATTTTGAAACACTACTTAGTGATCTTCTTTGAATCTTTTGAAATCTTTTTGAAATATAAATTTCCTACACTTTTGAGTGCTTTCCAAGAGAATTTTAGTAGTTTTGTTGTAGTTTTCAGAGTACAATTTTACACTTTAGAATTTTTTTTTCATATATAAAAGTATTGTGTACTTCAAATTATGGATCTAAATTATATTATAAGTCGCTTTTGAGTTCTTTCCAAGAGGATTTAGGATGTTTTCTATTTATTTTTCAAGAGTATAATCCATACACTCTAGAGTGTACTCTTTTTAAAAAAAAAAATTTAAGGCACTATGTGACTTCCAATTATGGATCTAAATAGTATTACAATCTGTTTTAAGTTCTTTCCAAGAGGATTTGAGTTGTTTTCTATCTATTTTTCAGGAGTATAATCTGTACACTACAGAGTGTACTCAATATTTTTTAAAATTTTAAAGCACAGTGAGACTTCCAATTATGGATCTAAATGATATTATAAGCAAGTTTGAGTTCTTTCCAAAGAGAATTTAGGTTGTTTTCTATCTATTTTTATGAGTATATATTACACTGTAGAGTATATTCTCTTTTAAAAAAAAAAAAATTTAAAGCAATTTATCATGGATCTAAATGGTTTTATAATCTATTTTGTAAGAGGAAGTTATTTTTATCTATCGTGGTATACATATTGGTGCTCATTTTGAGTTCAGCACGGGTGACATATTATCTGATAGGTATTCAATGGATACCTTTTTACATAGATGAATAAAGTAGAAAAGTTATTCTAAAGTTCTATGGGGAAAGCCCCATAATTACACATTCTAAGGAATGTGTCTCAATGAAGTGCAAGCATTGTCTCCAAAGATTTCAATGGTAAGACTAAATTAGTTATTTAAAATCAAATAAAAAAAATAGATCATTATCGGCCAAAGAAGTAGAGAATGCTCATGACACTTGGATGCCTAGTGAGCATTCCAACCTATCATATGGTTAGACTTTATATATTTGAAATTGAAGAGAGTTATTTTTTGTGTTGAATCTTATTAGATTGCTAAAGCTTATAATCCAATAATACAAGATTATGGTAATACCTTAGAGGAGAGGATTTATGCTTTAGCTAAAGAAAATAACAACCTTAAATTAAATCTAGGGAGCTTTGGCATAAGCCAAAGCACGACCTAAATCTAAATGAAGATGAGCATATGGTTTACCTCCGTAAGAGAGAGTAAACCACCCAACTGTTGGACTTATAATGAGTGGCCTTACCTTCTTCGCTTTAAAATCATGTGGTCAAGTGATTTTACAAAATAGTTATTTTTTATTTAGAAAGAAAACTAAAGTCCATAAACTCACTCTATAAGAGGCTAGAGCATTAATGATATGAGAAATGACTTAGTCTAATGCAAATCTTTTTAATTTTTATTTGATTTTAACTCTTCATTTTGACAAAAGGCCATAGGATTTTTGTATGCCTAAATATATGTTGAAATGAGTTATGGGTCAAATCAAGAGAAAATAGGTAAAGCTCTATCGGTTGCTCTCACAAGTGCTGCCCTATATGTAAGACGAGGCCTTCATTTTACAAGAGTGGTATATATGTATGGTAGAGACATGCAAGCTAAGTTGCTAAATTTATCTTAATTTACAATGAAGAGAAAAAGTTATGAGTTGTAGTTAAAAATTAATTTTTCCTAAGAGCCGACCACCCATTAAAGCATCATTTATTTAAGAAACTATAAAGAGGCATGTCATTCTTATTGCACAATTTAAAAAAAAAAACATCAATCAACTTTATAAATCTAACGTAAAAGAATAAAAGGCATGATGGATACCATACAACCCAAAAAAGAGAAGTGGATAGCCGAGCTCTACCCTTATACAACCCGGTAAATGAAATAATAATTATAATTTATAAATGATAAGTGCTATGGAGGTCTTAAAATCTTCAAGTCTTCATATCTCCTTCATTTCCTCATTTAATTTGTTTCTTTTGATTTGGTAGGCTTCAAGGCATCACATGATACTCCAGGACTAAACTTTTTGGCCAATGTTCATCCTGAACTCCCCATAGCACTAATTCTAATTCATGATGCAAAATTATATTAAAAATACGGAAAGTAAATCTAACTACACGTGCAAAACAAGTGTTAGCTAAACACACCATACAAATCAAGTAGTTATATGTATAATTTGGACTTAGCACCATGCACATAGATAACCAAGTCCACCTGTCTTAATTTGGATTATGCTTAGAAGTTAAACAACCTATAAAATAGAGTATTTATATTTATTTTAAGCACCATGTTAAGCACAATCCCCTGCAGAAAATATGATTAGGCTAATCACAGCCTAACATCCAATCTACAATAATACATTATAAAACCAAATACACATCACTCCATGCACTGCCCCAACATAAAGCTAGAAGTTGTGACTTAATTTTAAAGTGTGATAAGGCTCGTGATATGCCTTTTAACTAAGCTTTGTTATAATTTTCTAAGTATAAAGGGTTGATTGATGATAATCACTTTAAATCGCTTAGTTGATTTGAGAATTTTTTACTTAGTGTTTTCTTTTATTTTATTTGACTTACACTTAACAACAAAGTGTTATAAAGAGAAGAAAAGAGAAGATTACTCTCTTTTATCCCTACCTTAAGTCACTTCTAAAGCATATCAATTAGACTTAATTCTCTTTAGTGAATGACTTATAATATATTTTAATTAATCCTAAGTTTAGGTTCATTTTAAATGACCTCATTCAATAAGAAAGACATCTTAAGATTAATTAGAATTAATTACTATCACATGACACATGTGTATTCATTTCTTTCCATCATATGTAACATGCACATGATTAAGTTCTAAGTATAGCTACACAAATAATATGTCTTTAGCACACTTAAATAATGGATATGAATGTGTATATTTAGAGTTTATAATTTTCTTTTGATTGAATTATTTTATCATATTAATTTAAAGCTTTATCTAAATTCTTATACAAAAATACATAGAGATGAAATTAAACAAGTATGTGTCATTGTTAACAAAGGAAGTGAGGTAATCAAATGACCTCCTTGGGGTTAACTAAAGCCTCATATTTTCGGGAAGTCTATACTCTATACCACTTGCATTCAAACATATGTAAATTTGTATACATGAATATAAGAAAGAGATATCCCAATAACATGATTAATTAATTCAACAACTTAATCATGCATGAATTTTTGATAAAAGAATTAGGTTCTAATTCCATAATCAAATACACACACATGTATAAGAGACATAAGCTATTTTATGTCATTGTTAACCAAAGAAGTGAGGTAATCAAATGACCTCCTTAGGGCTAACTAAAGCCTCATATTTCTGGGATGTCCAGACTAAATATTTATTTTTCTCAAATACATATGGATGTATACATAACTAAAGGAAGGAAAACCATGCAAAAGTTATATTTTTATTTGATTAAAATATTTATGCATATGGACCAACAAGAGAATGTTGGATTGCGTAATGGCCAATAAAAAAGAGAAGTAAGACTAAGTTAAGTGTTACAAAGATGAGGATGCTCGTGGATGAGTTTTTACTTAGAGATAAAATATGAAATGAGTATGTTCAGGAAAAGTTGGAGTAGTTTCTAGATAATATTAGAGAGAGTTTTAGATGGTTTGGCCACATAAAGCATCTCCGTCATGACCTTAGAGAGTAGATGCATTAGATTTGCCTTATGTTAAAAAGGTAGAGGTAGACCTAAAAATACTTGGTTAAGATGTATAAAAAATGACCTTAGTATACTTGAATTAAATGAGAATTTGACACATAATAGGACACAATGGAGACGAAGGATTCATATAGCCGGCCCCACTTAGTGGGATAAAGGCTTCTTGTTGTTGTTGTTATTGTTATTATTATTATTGTTGTTGTTGTATGGACCAAAGTCTTATATAAATTCTAGTATTGAAATACATAAGAATGAAACCAAATAGAGTACGTGATATTATTAAATCAAGAAAGTGAGGTAATCAAATGACTTCCTTGAGGCTAACTAAAGCCTAGTATTCCTGGGATGCCCAAGCTATATACCCATTAACATTCTTACTTATGTAAATCAATACGTGAATGAAAAAAAAGAAATTTTACTTTATACACTTAAGCTATAATCACATACATCTCCTATGTATTTATAACTAGCATTCATAGCATATATAATCATTCATTTATCAGTTTTGAAAAATAGATTTGAATTTAATAATGATAATAACCACACATATATTAATTTAAATCAACACATGCAAGCTTGACATAAAAAAAATTATTTTGATTTAATTAATTTTTGGAAAATATGAATGCATGAATCAAGTGATATTCAATATTTAATATGATTGAAAAGAAATAAAGAGACATAAGCACATAATTTCATTCAATCCAACTAATTTCTAGGGACAATCATACTAAATAAGCTTATTTAAAATAAATCAAAGTTTCTTAATGTCATTTTCAATCTTATGTTTAATTTGATTTATGAAGTGTGAGAAGAGGGTTTGCTAGTCCTAATCCCATCCCATATTTATAAGTTAATTTGATTTAATGAAAGATAATTAAGCCAATTTTAAGGATTAATTAAGTTAAGCCATGAATTAAATCAATTAATTAAACCTTATCTATGTTGCCTTAAAGTAATTAATCAAATGATTATGAGCTAATATAATATGCAAATGAATTGAAAGGTAAATAGCAATGATCCTATGAAATGAAAGGGGCCTAATACAATTAGCTTACAATCATTGAATAATTAAGCTTAAGGAACTCACTTAATTACTTTCATGATTTTCTCACACATGTGAGCTAACCATGATTTCACTAAACCTTTTTAGATTATTAAACACCTAAAACTCTACCCATGAATCAATTAAGAAAAATTAGATATATTTAAAATTTTACTTTAATTAATCAAGTCATTAATCCATTAATTTATTTATCTTTTAATTAGTTGCCAAGTTTGATTAACTATCTTTTAAAATGAAATGGGCTTATGGGGAGAAGGTTGGGAAAGAGGTTCCAACCTAATTCCATAAGCCTCTTACTTAACCAAACATGATTTAGTATGATTTGAGTTTCAATTTAACTAATTAAGTCATTAATTTTAATTAATCTTTAATTATCATTTTATTGAAAAGAGAAGAAAACTTTGGGGAAAGATTGGAGGGAGGCCCCAATCTTAAGTCTCACCATTGTTAAACAATGATTAAGGGATCTAATTTGTTGATTAATTGTTCACATGCTTAATTATCACTTAATTAAGTTAAAAAGGTAATTAGGGCTTAAACAATCAATTTTCCCAATTAATCAACCAATAAATTTCAAGAAAAATATGGGAGGCAAAAGTCATCTCCCTAAACATTCTCAAAAAGTTTGAAATTGATTGGCTAATTAATTAGGAAGTAATTAGACAAATTAAGTTTTCAATTAAACCTTAATTAAGCCAAAATTACTATTCAAAATTAACTAAGAATAATTTTAATGGATACCCCTCTGAAATACCTTTAAAATGAGTCATTATTTATGTTTTTTTATATTTTTCTATAATTAGTTATGAATTATTGAAGTTTCAATCTTAAAAATCTATTAATTAACCTAATTAAAGCCTTAATCCCGTCGGCGCCATGTGGCATGCTGACATTGCGTGCTTTCCACGTGGCGCCATGGGATTATCTATTTAAGTTGTCACATCTGCATGCTAAGTCAGCTGGCGGTGGACGCGATATTGATCTCCATCGTCCGATCTTGGATTAGATGGCGCAGATCAATCCCATGGCATAAAAGGAGAAAATTGAGGAAATTTAACGTGATTTGATCAAAGCCGTCCATTTTAATCATGTGGAACAGACAGTCTGTGATCCTTCTTCATACGAGTGACGAACAACGGAGCCTGTGATTATCTATTTAAGTTGTCACCTGAGCTCAGATTCACTCCAAAATCAACCCACACCTTCGCACGAGGGATCCACAAGGATCCAACGGCTAGGATGGGCTCACATGCAAATTTTTTTCACAAAGGACCAAGGAAAATTTCATATATCTACAATTTTGAGGAATTACGTCGTCAGAGCTTAAGACCGATGGTGGGATCAATGGATGTAGTTTCGTCTAGTAGAGATGAGGTCCTATTAAGCAGCAATTGGATTGGTTCTACCCGGATTGCTCGGAATGCCAAGGATTGAGCTTTAAATCTTCGGTCTTGATCGAAGTCTCTCCTCCGATGGCTTTGAAGCTTGTGAAACAACTTGGGTGGCTTCGACGACGTGCATGGAGGGTGTGTGTAAGAGGAATTGAAGTTTGGTTGAGAAATGAGCAAGCTTGGATCAGGATTGAGCTCCCCTATCTCGGTTGCACACGTGAGAGGAAAATTCGAAGTGGGGAAGGCATGGAATCACTTTGGGAGGTGATAGGGCATTTTCTTTCACTCTTGGTAGCTCTCACAAATTGAATGGTGTGATTTTCTGTGAGAATTGAGGGGGTATACCCCTCGATTTGCTGAGGTGGACAGAGGAGATTGCCTCCCATTTTTTGGCTGGCCAGCCACCATCAGAGCGTTGGAGGGGTTTTAATCAAGTTCACTTGGCTCGGTTTGGTTGGAGGAAGGAGTGAGAGGTGGCTCAAGGCTTGATCTTGGCTGATCTCTTTTCTTGGATTTTTCTCCGCTTGCATGGGAGGTGAGTTAACTCACATCCCTTTGGTTCATGGAAAGCCTAGCCCACTTAGGGTGGGCTAGGTGGCTTAAGTGATCCTTCATTTGGAAGCTTGATGGCTACTAAGGATGAGAGGAGGCTGAACTTTTCCATTAGAGGAAAGAATCCGTGGGAGAGGATCCATGGAGGATTTATAGGGCTTGGATCCAAATGTTAGTTGATTTTAGGTACATAGGATGGGTTTCATGGTTAGGTCAGCCTCCAAAGTCTCATGGGTTGGTTTTATGGGTTTTGGTTCAATTGGGTCATATGGGTTCAAATTGGGTCATGTTGGGTTAGGTTGGCCAATTGGTCAAATTTGGTTAAACCAAGGCTTGGATTAGATTCAAATGATGATTTGGAGGGTTTTTGTTCAAGTGGTTTTAATTAATTTGACATAGGTTTGATTTTGGCTCATTTAGAATCAAATGAGTCAAATGGGTCAAGTTGACCAATTTGACCAAATTGACCAAATTGAGTTGGGGTAGGTGTTCAATTGGTAAATTGAAAATGATTGTAAGCTTTTGTTTGAATCAATTTGGATTTAATTTGGATTTTGGCCAATTTAATCCTTTAGGTCAATTTGGGCTAGGTTGGGTCAAGTTGACCAATTGGTCAAATTTGGCTCAATTATGGCTTTGGTCAAGTTCAATAAAAAATTTGGAATGAACTTGATCCATTGCAATGAATTTGGTTAGATTGTGATTTGACCCACTTTGACCTTTTAAGCTAATTTGGGTCAGCTTGGGTCAAATAGACAATTGGACTTGGTTTGGCTCAATTGAGGGTTTATTCATGTTCAATCATTGATTATGGGTTGGTGTGAATCAATGGTTTCAATTTATTTGTGAATCAATGGTTTCAATTGATTTGGTGTATGGTGGGTTTTAGCTAGTTTAAGTTTCATTTGGGCTAAATGTTGACTTGGTCAAAGGACCAAGTTGACTTGGTCAAAGGACCAACTTGACTTGGTTTGACCCAATTCAAGGTAATTGATCATCCCAGGGTGATCAATGATCATGGTGTGAGGCTTGGATGGCCTTGGTTCAATCTAATTTGGGTTGGATTGGACCATGATTCATATAGGTTCTTTAGGCCACTTTGGGTCAAGTGGACCTAAATGAGTTAATTGACTTGACTTTGGATTGATTAAGGTTTAGTTGGATTTGTATATGAGCTTAGGATTGAAATATAAGTCCAACTGCAATCAATTTGGGCTATGATAGGTTTTGGTTCATTTAGAATTTTTAAGTCAAAAGGGTTAAGTTTGGCTTGACTTGGGTTGATTTCAATTTGGCTAGATAATTGTAGGTTTCATTTATTTAGATAGATGATTGAAGGAATGATTGATTCAAGAGAAAACCTATTGATTTTGGCTTGGTTTGGGTTGATTTTAAGTCAAGAAATTATCTTAAAGGGTATAAAGTAGGTTTTGGATTGATTTTGGATTTAGTTTTGGCCATTTGAATTTATATTTCATTTATATTTATGAATACAAATTAAGATATAAATAATTTATGAGAAATCACTTGAGTTTGGAGTGATTTGAAAGCAAATTTGACTAAGCTCATGCATGTAGGTCAAAAAAGCTAAGAAGAAAATCAATTTAGTTTGATTTAATTTTGGTCATTGAAAGGTGGGTTTCATTTATATTTATGAATATAAATGAAGGAAAAATTGATTTATAAACAAATCGATTGATTTTGGGTTGATTTGGGAAAAGATTTGGTTAGGCTTATGGAGGTAGGTCCATATGTCCTAAGAAGGGTCTTGGGTTGGTTTGATTTAGTTTGATTTTGTTTAATCGTTTGAGTATCAATTTCATTTATATTTGTGAATATAAATGAAGGAATGATTGATTTATAAAGAAATCAATCAAGTTTGGGATAACTTAGGTGAAGATTTGGCTAAGCTTATGAGAGTGGGTCATATGGCTTGGAAGGAATTTTGAAACTTGGATTTGATTTTGGGTTTCAATCATTTGGAATTGAGTTTAGATTTGGATTTGGTAAATAATTGAGAGATTGAATTTATCTTTGAAAATCAATTGAATTGGAATTGGATTGGATTTCACTAAAGTTAAGGCCATGGATTCAATCATAAAGTTTATAGAATTTTGAGCTTGGATTTGATCATGGGATTGATTATGAGTTTGAAAATTTAGTTTGGATTTGCGTGAATTTGAGGTTTGGTTTGAGGAATGGATTGAGTTTAGCTATGGGGCAGGCAAAATCTCCTAAATTCCTAAGACATGACCTATCCCTATGGTTAACCCTTCTAAGTCTCTAGGCTTAAGTTAAGTGTCACTTAATCACCGTGTCTTAGACCAAGAAGCTCTGGTCTATAAGAGTTCTAGATCTATGATGAAGAAGTTAAGAACTCACTCTAAAAGTGATGTCAACATCCTTTTTTTTATTTTAAACCCCTATGAGACTTTCAATTATGGATATATATGATATTATAAGCTGTTTTGAGTTCTTTCCAAGAAGATTTGGGTTATTTTCTATCTATTTTTAGGAGTACAATCTGTACACTCTAAAGTGTACTACAATTTTTTTAAAATTTTAAAGCACTCTGAGACTTCCAATTATGGATCTAATTGGTATTATAAGCTAGTTTGAGTTCTTTCCAAGAGAATTTGGGCTGTTTTCTACCTATTTTTCAGGAGTATAATCTATACAATCTAGAGTATACTCCATTTTTTTAATTTTAAAGCACTTTCAGACTTCCAATTATGGATCTAAATGATATTATAATCTATTTTGAGTTCTTCCCAAGAGAATTTGAGTTATTTTGTTGCAATTTTTTAGGAGTACAATATATACACTATAGAGTGTACAACATTTTTTAAAATTTTGAAGCTGCGTGAGACTTCCAATTATATATCTAAATGATATTATAAGCTATTTTGAGTTCTTTTCAAGATTATTTGGGCTGTTTTGATGCAGTTTTCCAGGAGTACAATATGACACTCTGGAGTGTACTCCTTTTTTTAAAAAAATTTAAATAATGAGGGACTTCGAATAATGGATCTAAATGATATTATAAGCTGTTTTGAGTTTTTTTTTTCAAGAGGATTTGGGCTATTTTTAATCTTTTTAGAGTACAACTGCATAATCGTAGTGTGTAATACTTTTTAAATTTTAAAGCATTATGGGACTTCCAATTATGGATCTAAATGATATTATAATCTATTTTGAGTTTTTTTAAGAGGATTTGAGTAATTATTGTTCAATTTTTCAGAGTGTATAATTTGTACACTCTAGAGTATACTCATTTATTTTTAATTTTAAATGATGTGAGGCTTCCAGTTATGGATCTAAATGATATTATATGTTGTGTGGAGTGTTATCCAAGAGGATTTGGGTTTATTTATATCTGTTCTTCAGAAGTACAATCTATACACTCTAGAGTGTATTCATTTTTTTTTTAAAATTTAAAGTACTAAGGGACTTCCAATAATGGATATAAATGGTATTATAATCTATTTTGAGTTCTTTCTAAAAGAATTTGAGTTATTTTCAATCTATTTTTCAGATTACAATCTGTACACTCTATAACGTAATCTTTTTAAAAAAAAAACTTTAAAGCACTGGGGGACTTTAAATAATGGATCTAAATAGTATTATAATTTGTTTTGAGTTCTTTCCAAGAGGATTGGAGCAATTTTACTACACTTTTTCAGAAGTACAATCTATACACTCTGGAGTATAGTCTTTTTTTAAAAAAAAATTAAATGATGGGGGACTTCCAATAATGAATCTAAACGATATTATAAGCTATTTTGAGTTCTTTCTAAGAGGATTTCAGTAGTTTTACTGTAGTTTTCCAAGAGCACAATCTGTACACTATAGAGTATACTTTTTTAAAAAAAATTAAAGCACCATGAGACTTCCAATTATAGATCTAAATGATATTATAAGCCGTTTTAAGTTCTTTCCAAGGGGATTTGGGTAATTTTGTTAAAGTTTTTCAAGAGTACAATATATACGCTTTGGAGTATACTCTTTTTTTAAAAAATAAATTTTAAAGATGGGGGACTTCTACTATTGGATCTAAATGATATTATATGTTATTTTGAGTTCTTTCTAGGAGAATTTGAGCTATTTCTATCTATTTTTCAGGAGTACAATATATACACTCTAGAGTGTACTCCATTTTTTTAATTTTAAAGCACTGTGTGACTTCTAATTTTGAATTTAAATGGTATTATAATCTATTTTGAGATCTTTCCAAGAGGATTTATGTTATTTTTCATTTATTTTTTAGGAGTACAATTTGTACATTCTATAGTGTACTCCTTTTTTAAAAAAATTTTGAAGCACTGTGAGACTTTCAATTATGAATCTAAATTGTATTATAAGCTAGTTTAAGTTCTTTCTAAGAGGATTTCGGTTCATCGTTATACATGTTATATAGATTTTCATAATACGTGTGTGTGTGTGTGTGTGTGTGTGTGTGTGTGTGTGTGTGTGTGTGTGCATGTGAATGCGGTAAAACATTGGTGCAATGATGAAGCTATTGTGTCTCATGAACCAATTATAGGCAAACTGATCGGCACTATTGTTCACAAAGAAAAAGAGGCATATGAATTTTAATATGATTATGTATATCAAACTGGATTTAGTGTTTAGAAGGATCATGCTAGTTATTGGCTGAACTAGAAGAATTTGAAATCAAAGGATTTCTTATGTGTAAAAGAAGGTTTAAAAAAGGTCTTAATCTAAACTCCGTAGTGAAATTTCAGAAAACAGATACTAGGACCGGTTGTCCCACAATGATTAGATTTTTTATTGATTTGGATGGGAATTGAAAGGTTAAGAAAATTATAGAATGTCATAATAATTCCTTAGCAAAGTCTAGTGACCAACATCTTTTAAGATCGTACAGAGGCATCAAGGAAGAGAAGACATTTGTGTTAAAGTCAATGACTGAGGCTGGAATTAGAGCAATTGATGCATTCAACTATCTTACTGAGGAAGTTCGTAGAGTGGAGAATGTTGGATTTACAAAAAGTGATGCTTTCAATTATATTCCAAAGAAAGAATAGCAAGGATTGTGAATGATGATTCTAATACATTAATACAATTGTTCAAGTAAATGCAAGCAGAAGATGAAATGTTTGCATGAGATGTCTAAATTGATGAGTCAGATCGTTTGGTGATTTTTTTGGGAGTGATGGCATGTCAAGGATAAACTATGACTATTTTTGTGATGTCATAATTTTTGATACAAGTTATCGACTCAATAAATATAATCTAGTTTGTGCACCTTTTGTTGGAGTAATCATCATTGTTAAAATATTTTATTTGAAGTAGCAATTTTTATCTGAAGAAATAATTGAATCATTCAAATGGCTATTCAAAATATTTCAAATAATGAATGAGGGGTATCCTATAACAATATTCACTGATCAAGATCAAGCAATGATGAGCGCTATTGAAATTGAATTATCTCATACTCGCCATTGGTTGTGTCAATCACATATTTCGAAGAAAGTTCCTTCAAAAGTACTCCGTTTTAATAGTAATAAAACTATACAAAGTCTCTTTTATACATGCATGAGTAAATGTGATTCAAAATAAGAGTTTGAATAGGCTTGGTCTAAGATACTAGAAGAAGAGAATTTGCATGATCATGCTTTGCTAACTGAGCTATATAGAATTAGAAGCAAGTGATCAACCACATTCAATAAAGATTTATTTTGCATGGGTATTTTATCAACGTAATGTAGTGAGTATACGAATAATGTATGCCATGGAATCTCTAAACTAACAAGTTCTATCACCGATTATTTTTTGGGATTGGAGAAGATTATGAACACGAATAATAACTATAACTCTTATTGAGTTTTTTCTTGAATGAATAATAATATTATTATTTATATCCATAATTATTAATAAAATTACTAATAATTTACTTAGTAATATTTTAATTATATCATTAATGATAAATTAAATTGTAATAAATTAGTATAAAATATAATTATTATTAAATTAACAATTATTAGTTAAATTATGTTATTTTTTAGCTATAAAACAAACTTGAAAAAACCAAATATAACCAAAGTAATGTAATAATATAATAATAAGTTTTAAAACAATTAAATCATCCCTACAATTGCATTCTTAAACTTGAAAATGGTGTCCGATCTAGGGTTTTTGAGGTATTTTTTGCAACCGCAAAGTTTGAAGTTCATTTTAATGGTGATTGTTAAGTGATTAGAAGTGTTTTATTAGTTTATATGTGTGATTAGTGAATGTATATGCTAGATCTTTAAGGTTGCATCTATGTTTGCAATTTTAGGCAAAAAATAATTATTTAAACATGGATGTGTGTGTTTTAGATTGTATGTGATGTTTGTTTAAATTAATTTCTAGGATATAGAGTTGTTTCATCTACTTTCTAAGGTGTTTTTTTAACCCTAAATTTGTAAATGACTGTTATTTGTGATTGTTGAATGTTTAAGTGTAAATTGTTAGTTTAAATGTGTGATTAGTAGGTGTAAATGCTAGTTGTAAGCTTAGAGGCTACGTTTGAGATTTTTGAGTAAAAATATATCTTTTAAAGTGGATGTGTGTTTAGAATCGTCTTGGATATGTGCTTAAATATTTTTCTAAAGTTTATAGTGGATCCATTTATTTTTGAGGTATGTTTTGCCACCTTCATTTGTATAGTTAATGTTATTTGTGATTGGTAAATGATTAGGTGTACATAGATAGTTTAAATTGTGGATTCATTTGCCATCATTTGAAAATAAATTTAATTTATTATTTGTCCATATGAGATATGAGATTGCCTGTGTTGTGGTATTTTAAGTTAAAAATGAGTTCATATACTATTTGCATAGTTCTATATTATGGTGGTGAATCGTAAGTGATGATTTTATTCCTACTTATATTGGTGAGAAAAATCGTGTAATACAAATCTCATGGCGAATTAACTTCATGGACTTACAGAGATGCATTATGAGGTCATTGAAGTTAGATCCAAAGAAAAGTTCGTGTTACTACTATCCGATTCCTATTAGTGTTGGATTTATCGCTCACATTATTAAGTGAGTCTATAATCAATGCGATGCGCTAGCCTATTGTAGTTTATGTTGAAGTTGGAGAGCTATCAAATGAAAAAATAGAGGTAGACAATACTGAGGAGTGTCAGAGAGGTCCAGTTGTTACTGAATACATTACACCAACATCTCAAGTAACCACTCAAGTCGAAGCATATGGATCTGCACCATCAGAACATGTCTACTTTGTTGGGACAAGTTCTCATTTTATGGGTGACTCTCAAGATGATCTCATAAATTCACTACCTTCTGAAGATGAGGGGTATGAAACTATGCCTACTGCAATAAGTAGTGATACTACTGCTGATGATGATGATGATGATTGTGATATAGAACGGGCTACTTTATTGGCCACAAAACCATCTATTAGGACTGAAGACCTAATCAGGGAATATTCAGTCAGAACAAATCATATTGAAGAGCACTTGTTATCTAACAATGAATATATGTGTTGTGCTCAAACAACCAGAGAATGGGATGAGGAGCTTACATTTGATGGGCCATCAGATGAGTCAGCATTTGAAGTAAAACATAGCATTCCATATGAACTACTAGAAGGTATGTGTTTTCATGATAAAAAATAACTTCAGTTCACTCTTCAAGGAAGGTTTATCTTAAATAATATTGAATATGTGATATATGCTTCAAACAAAACAAAGTTCACTCTACTATGCATGTGCTCACCCAATTACACATTATAAGTGGCGATTACATGCAAGCTCAAGTAGAAGTTTGGGTGGTGCATGGTGAATTGCCAATATTGGCTCACCTCATACTTGCAGTCATTCAGTGCTCAATATTGGACTTAGGCAATGCACATCTCAGTTTATCAATTATTTCATTCAACCTACAGTTAGGCATCAACTGGATTTGAAGCCTAGATAAATCATAGGCCGTATAAAATCTAAACTTAATATAAGAGTGTCTTACATGAAGGTTTGGGATGCTCGCCGCAAGGCGGTGAAGGCAATTTTTGGCAGTTTGGAGGAATCCTATCGAACCTTGGAGAAATTTATGGGTGTTGTATGTGTAGTTATATTAGGATCTGTATACCGGGTGCACTCTATAGAATCAAATAGATTCCAATTAGATTTAGAAATATAATGGATGATGCTAATACAAGTAGCATCAGGATATGTAATGTATGTAAAACTATTGTCCACAATAGAACAACATGTTCTCATAGTCGACACTGCATAATTTAAGCTAGTTCAGTGTTGTCTTATTTAGTTTAATTGTGCTAGGCTGTTGTACTGAACGTATACTGTATGTTTGGTGTTTAATGTACTGCTTACAATTTAGTCTACTTTTGCCGTGTTATTTAGTTTGCTTTTGTCAGGCTTATGTCATGAATTTATGATGTATGTTTGATGTTGAATGTATTGCTACGTTTTAGTCTACTTCGTAAAGATTTATTTTACTTGCGCTAGGCTGATGTTCTGAAATTTTGTTGTATGCTCGGTGTCTAATGTACCATTACTATTTAGCCTACTTCTGACGTCTTATTTAGTTTACTTGTGCAATGCTACTGTACTGAACTTACTTTGTTATTTGATGTTTGATGTACTACTACATTTCAATCTATTTTTGTAATATTACTTAGTTTACTCTACAGTCTTCGAGCAATGATGTTTTGAATACCGGGTACATATTTACTGATGCACTATCTATTTTTCTCACGCTATGTTATTTCTTAATACTATAATGCATGTAATTATGCTTTGTTATACTTTATTGCTCGGTTGTAATACATAACTTATTTATAGGAACAATGTTTGCCTGTGTTGTGGTATTTTAAGTTAAAAATGAGTTCATATACTGTTTGCATAGTTCTATATTATGGTGGTGAACTGGCTGTAAGTGATGATTTTATTCCTACTTATATTGGTGAGAAAAATCGTGTAATACAAATCTCATGGCGAATTAACTTCATGGACTTATGAGATACATTATGAGGTCATTGAAGTTAGATCCGAAAGTTACGTGTTAGTCTACTAAATTCCTATTAGTGTTGGATTTATTGCTCACATTACTCATGATGAAGTGAGTCTATAATCAATGCGATTAGCTATTGTAGTTTATGTTGAAGTTGGAGAGCGTCAAATGAAAAATAGAGGTGACAATCGAGGAGTGTCGAGAGGTCCAGGTTGTTCGACATTACACCAACATCTCAAGTAACCACTCAAGCATATGGATCTGCACCATCAGAACATGTCTACTTTGTTGGGACAAGTTCTCATTTTATGGGTGACTCTCAAGATGATCTCATAAATTCACTATCTTTTGAAGATGAGGGGTATGAAACTATGCCTACGCAAGTAGTGATACCAATGATGATGATGATGATTGTGATATTGAACGGCCACACAAAAAACCATCTATTAGGACTAAAGACTTAATGGGAATATTCAAATGAAACAAATCATAAGAGCACTTATTAACAATGAATATATGTGTTGTGCTCAAACAACCAGAGAATGGGATGAGGAGCTTACATTTGATGGGCCATCAGATGAGTCAGCATTTGAAGTAAAACATAGCATTCCATATGAACTACTAGAAGATATGTGTTTTCATGATAAAAAATAACTTCACTCTTCAAGGAAGGTTTATCTTAAATAATATTGAATATGATATATGCTTCAAACAAAACAAAGTTCACTGCATGCATGCTCACCCAATTACACATTATAAGTGGCGATTACATGCAAGCTCAAGTAAGTTTGGGTGGTGCATGAGAATTGCCAATATTGGCTCCCTCATACTTCAAGGCTCAATATTGGACATAGGCAATGCACATCTCAATTTATCAGTTATTTCATTCAACCTGTCATTAGGCATCAACTGGATTTGAAGCCTAGAAATAAATCGATAAAATCTAAATTTAATATAAGAGTGTCTTACATAAAGGTTTGGGATGCTCGCCGCAAGGCAATGAAGGCAATTTTTGGCAGTTTGGAGGAATCCTATCGAACCTTGGAGAAATTTATGGGTGTTGTATGTGTAGTTATGTTAGGATCTGTATATCGGGTGCACTCTACAGAATCAAATAGATTCCAATTAGATTTAGAAATATAATGGATGATGCTATACAATAACAACATGTTCTCATAGTCGACACTGCATAATTTAAGCTAGTTCAGTGTTGTCTTATTTAGTTTAATTGTGCTAGGCTGTTGTACTGAACGTATACTGTATGTTTGGTGTTTAATGTACTGTTTACAATTTAGTCTACTTTTGCTGTGTTATTTAGTTTGCTTTTGTCAGGCTTATGTCATGAATTTATGATGTATGTTTGATGTTGAATGTATTGCTACGTTTTAGTCTACTTCTGTTGCAGTATTTATTTTACTTGTGCTAGGCTGATGTTCTGAACTTTTGTTGTATGCTCGGTGTCTAATGTACCATTACTATTTAGCCTACTTCTGACATCTTATTTAGTTTACTTGTGCAACGCTACTGTACTGAACTTACTTTGTTATTTGATGTTTGCTGTACTACTACATTTCAATCTACTTTTCTAATATTACTTAGTTTACTCGGAGTCTTGTAATCGAAATGATGTTTTCGAATACTGGTACATATTCGTCTACTTCTGATGCACTATCTATTTTTCTCACGCTATGTTATTTCTTAATACTATAATGCATGTAATTATGCATTGTTATACTTTATTGCCCTGTTGTAATACATAACTTATTTATAAGAACAATGTTTGCTGAAGACCTTGCACATAGGAGGCGACACGAAGGAGATTGTTGTGAACTCCAGAAGTTCACCACCAAACTTACATCGCTCAGTGGGAGAGTTGACGTGATTCAGTTGTGGTAGTAGGTTCATTCCAGCAACATGGTGAGCCAGCGATCAACCGATACATGAGTGATATCGGTCTTGGGCTTCACTCTACATGTTGAAAGCACCAACAATTCCCCCGAACACTTATTACCCTCAAGAACTAGGAGAGCGGTTAATGGTAAGCTTATTTATTACATAAAAACTGTTGCTTATATATAATGATCTGATCCTAACTAATTCTACTTTTAATGTAGCATGAGCACATCCTAAACACTGAGGATGTATTCTAGCATTATTTTGGGAAGGATGAGGACACAAAATTTTAGCATTCTATCAATTAGCACGAGGAGTTGTGTAGAGAGAGGTGGTGCAATATGCATATCTCTAATAGTAAGTAAGACCACATTTCCTTCATCATCGAAGATGGGCGACTATGGATCTTTGGTCCTTCCGCACGAGTGGTCGACCTCTACATATACATTCTCCGCGCATTCAAGAAACTATGTGGACTATGGGATGGGCGACACCGCCCTCCCATATATGGGATCGTCATTCCATATGATACCCCATGGAATGTACCGTTCTCGCTCCCAAGCTTCAAGCATTGTACTTTGTGTTACATCCTTAGGTTACGCGACAATCGCCAAGAAGGTTGAGGAGGAGGATCGAGAGCATCATCTAGACGCACGCTACCACCGACATTACACTCCCAGTAATTTCGCCATGCATGCATCATTGGTGATACCACGTATTATCTCATATAGTAGATACCATTTAGTTGTAGTTGATTATTTTGGTTATTCATTTTGTTTTAATGTTGGATGCTCATTACCTATTTATTCTTTGTTGTTGGTTACTATTTGCACAATAAATGATTAATCATTTCTTGTTTTGGTTGGATTGCAACAAAGATCAACTCTATATTCATATCTTCTTGCTTTAGTTCTACATGTTCTACTACACATTTACAATAGGTTTACATATCTTCTAGCTTTAGTTTTGGATGTTCTTACTACACATTTCTAATAAGTTCACAAAGAGCTGCAGTTGGACAACACTCATCCTTGCATTTGCAAAAACTGCAGCATACCAGGCCGCATTCGTAGTTTTTGGTAAAAATATAAGTCATGGAGAATTTTGTTCTGATTCCAACGATACTAAGCTCGCATGATTCCGATGCTGAATGAGTCTGATACGGCAAAAATATCGCGGCTGGTCCGATATTCCAACTAGGCACAGCGGTTTTTGTGAGCATTTGCAAAAGCTGCGGCTTACCGAGCTGCATTCGTAGTTTTTGGTTAACAAGAAAGTCGTGAAAAATTTTGTTACAATTCCAATGATACCAAGCTCGCACAATTCTGATGCCGGATGAGTCCGATCACCAAAATACCACTAATATTCTAACTAGGCACCTCGGTTTGAGCATTTGCAAAAAAAATGCGACATACCGGGTTTCATTCACGCTTTTGGTCAACATCATAAAGTCGAATAATTTCTACAATTCCAAGATCGTTCAATTTGAAGCGGATGAGTTTGATACAACCAAAATACCGCGTCTACCTGAACTTTTATATTTTAAAAATTAAGCCGATGATGGTCGGGTGACTAGCGCTGACGTGGATGCCACGTCCTTCTGGAGCTGATGTGGATGTCACGTCGTCATCAGTCGCCCATTGAATGGATGACTGGGCCTATTTTTTAATTTTTTTTTGCCTAATTATATAATTAAACTTTTAATTAAGCTTATTTTACAAATTTAGCCATTTAAGAACTATATGCAAAAAATTTATTTATTTCAGCAGAGGTTGGATATCTGCTATTATTTTTTATAAATTTTAAATCAAACTTAATGCGTAGAAATAAATTACGTAGAATAAAAGTTTATGCCTTAGCTTTGTTGGAATCCAACACATGAGATATTTGAAGAATTAATAAGAAAGCTAATTTTTTATGTGAAAAACCAAAAGAGAGAAAAAATCACAAGACAAGAAAAAAATTTCCGATGTATGAGTACAAAATTTTCCCGATAACGGATTACATAATTATAGAAGGGTCGATCATGAGAATCCCATAATCGCAACACCATATAACCATGGTGAGAGTAAATAAATTGTAGTAGTTGATGATGGTAAACAATGGGGTCGGGATGGATGGATGGTGGTGATAACCCGGAGATGGCGACGGTCCAGGCGGACGGCGACCATATCGCGATGGTGACCAGCGACGGTGATTGATGACAATGATGATTGATGGTGGTGGCCAACGACGGCCAATGCAGGCAAGCAACCGGCGACGATAATCAGCGATGGCGGGGTACGGATGACCGACGAGATGGTCAGCGATTTCGCGTGGCAATCGACGACGCCGTGAGCGACCGCAACGGTCGATGACAATGATGATTGATCTTGGCCGGCACACGGCGGCCGGCGATAGTAACCGCGGCGAAAAGGCCGGATAACAGCCGAATGGTCGACGATGACCCATGACCGCGATGATTGCAATGCTCAACAGTGGGAATGGTATTCAGCAGGACCCGGCAACGGAGATTGAACGATGAGACGGAGTCGGACGCAGGGCCGGCAGTGGTTGCGCCAACGGAGGTGGTCGGCGACGCCGAGTGTCGGCACGATTATGCTTATTTTCAAGCTTTAGAGCTCTCTCCTCTTTAGTTTTTTCCTCTCATGTGAAGAATGAGGCTATTTATATATTAGGAGTGACGCTTCGTAAAATACATGCAAAATTGAACCACTCCATTGACTCAAAATTATTCCTTTGATCATTTGATATATTTTAAGTGTTTGAATACTCAAATGAAGTCAGAATTATGAGATCTTGGGCTTGTTAGATCCCGGTCAAGATGCTCGATTTGACTATGACCCATATTTAAGAGCCATTGATAATAAGCGATCCGGATTAGTCTTGATTCGTAAATCGACATTACTTTCGACATCAAGATTCGTCCGACTAGAATTTTCAATGTCATATCAAAACTAATGAAATATATCTGTAAAAGCTAAATTTTGAAAAATCAAGAATCACTTTCTATTAAAGGATGAGAACAATAATATTTATAATTGCTAATTAATAATAATACATCATAGACATCAAATTAAGAGACGGATTAATCTAAATTGCTAACTAAATTTTTATTGATTACAACGGATTACTTCATCTTCGACCATCTTGCCCCAAGCTTTTCTACCGACTCAACAGATCGAGATAAGCCACACCAACCGAATCGATCTCCGCTTAGTTAGCCTACTCTTACATTACATTAGCGTTATATGAGTAAATTTTAAATTAAGTATCTTTTAATTAATAATTATAAGTATCCGTAAAAAATTTAAATATAGTACCACCCAAAAGCGATTACCACCACGCCGGGGTGCCGACTTATCGCATCGCACAAGCCGCCGCCCGATTAGTTAATGACCGTTGACGGATTGTGCCGCTAACTTATCGGCGACTAGCGTAAGTTCGGCTAGTCGCCCGATAAGTGGGAGACTGGCGCATTCTAAATACGGGCAGACATACTCTTCTAACTTTCGCTGCTACATGATCAAACACTGGTTGGCACGACGCGACCCTCGAAATTGATGGTCAAAGTTAGTCGGGTAGCCACGATCACGTAGTACAAGAACACAATGGAGAGCGCATCACAAAGCAATCGCTGTGTAGTAGTTGTAAATCGGCCACCATTACCGGACGTCATGCCCACATAACCCTTCTAAGTAGTGAGTTTAGTTTGTGTTTAGATATATCCTAACCGAATATGCATATTTTTCTTTGTCTCTTCAATTATATCGATTTCTAATAAATTTCCATTTCTTCTTACGTGAGCCTTCTAGGCCGCTGACGTCGCCAGGAGGGGCATCGAGCTAGTTGATGACTTTGGACCCGCATCTGAGGTTCATCCCAGATAGCCTTACCGTAGTAGCGACAAGGCGACATCCGCATACGATATTAATATACTATTTTTTTTTTTATGTTTTCATTTGTTACGTTAATTGACCCAACCTTTTCGCATCGTGACTATTTTGGAGGCGCACCTTCTTATGCTTTCGAGAGTGGCCCGCCACGCGATTCTTCTCGCCTCCACGGACTTTATTTTGCTATATGAGGTACATCGGACTTATCACATGCCGACAAAGACTAGTTGGTCACCCTGCACCAACACATTTCATTTGAGAGATGACGTGACATTGCGACGCAATGATCCCGGTTTGCGTATGAGACCACCGGTTGTGTAGGCAAGCGGCGTGAGTTGGCCCTGCCGACGAGCTTATAGTGGGCACCCGATTAATCGTATCATGACCCGTTGACCCCGATATTCGATATCGTGATGGGTCGCACAGCATGCCACCTGTGGTTACGTTGGACATTTTTCGTGAAGCACAGAACCTCAGTTGGACTTCATCGTGCGAGCCCATGTTTTGTTCCTTCTTGGGAGTTTCTTACCGAGCATGTTGGGAGGTGCATTTGCGGTATCTCCCATTCTAAAGGATCTTGACACATTCGACTCTATCATGCCGTCTTATATCTGGAGTTGCATGAGGCCTAAAGTGGCCAACATGGTCTTCAATTGCTACAGATCTGGTCTTGGGAGCGCCTGCATGTTGGTCGACCGACATTACATGTCCCCTACCCTAGAGATCTCGATGGGCTCAGCATCGATTTCAGGTAAGGAAATTAATATCTTTATAGTCGGCTTTAACATAATGACATACAACTGCCTGACTTGTATATGATATTTTTTTTGATCAGGTGGAACGAGATATGTGCCAAATGTCGCTGATATCGATTTTAGGATGAGTTAGATGGGCTTTTACTGAGCCAGACACTTCTTTTAATTGTTACATATCATTCTTAGCAAATGCTGTCAAACAATTGTCTAACATGCATTGACACATACAGGTGACTTGGGAGCCATACGACCTTCAGATCAGAGGTCGCCTTGTTGATATTTGCCTGGCTGATGAGGACATCTGGTTAGCACGGGTTCCACTGATTAGTTGGAAGAGGGTGGAGTGGCACCTTCCTGATAGAGTCCTTCGCTTGTCACTGGTCAACACAGATGTAGCCATGGACTCCAGCCATTAGAGTCAATGGCAGGAAAGGAAGCATCTGAGGTACCATCAACAAGACATTGTTGGGAGGCCCGCAAAGATCCGTTGTCGTATGGATGATGATACCGGCGAGTAGCCTGCAAGACATGATCTAGTTTAGGCGCATCGTACTGGCGCAATCCAATTTAATCACACTACCCAGAGCACCACCGCGAGCATATGTTAAGATAACTCTATAATTTGCATATTTTCTTAGTTATTATTTCCACATATTTATGGCAACATTTTAAACTGGTTTACTGTAGGCGGAGCATATTTTGGCGACGGAGGATCTTTTTCGGCCTTTCTTTGGACGTTCAGATGACGTCGATTATCAGTTCGCCATCAATAAGTACGAGCATATGGTGCGAGCCACATATCGAGATTGCTCGTGGGCAGAGCATATATCCAGGATACCGCATACAAAACATGCGGCCATCCACCTATCTCGATCCGGACCGCCTTCTTTCTAGAGCACCACCCGCACCATATGGACAAGCAGACGCCACAGATTGGGTATCTCTACGAGACCGCTGTGACATTGGATCGATGATGCGAGCCAGCTCATCACCGCTGATCGTCGACCAGAAAGCACTATACTCGAGTGCTGATAGCCTATGGCCGTCGACAATAATGTTTAGAGGTGTATTTATTTTGTACTTGTTTTGTATAGATGTTGCGATAGTTTATTTTTGGCTTTTGTATGAAATTTTTTTGTATCGTTTGATTACTAGTACATTTGTATGCTTGATCTATTTTATTTTTTTATCGGTATCATTTGTTCACTTATTACATAGATATGTTGCATCTGTTGCATTTCCGTACATCGTAAAAAATAGACATCTTGTTTTTAAAAAAAATTCAATGGAAAATTATTTATCGGCCACAAACCAAAGCCGGCAATGTAATCGGTTAGTCTGGCCGATCGATTATCGAGCGAGCTTAAGTGTAGCGCCTCGGCAGGCGACGCCAACCACCTTGGTGGTGAGGTGGCCGGCCAGTCGCCCACTTATTGGATGACTATACCTATATTTAAATTTTTTTTTACGGATACTTAATCTGTTAATTAAGTTTTAAAACATACTTAAATTAAAAATTTCATCTTCTTGCATCCACCTGTCCATCTCTCCCGGATTTTTCTCCTCTCTAAATACATGTTAATTTTATCTCACTATTGATCTCTCAACTATTTATAAAAGATCAAAATAATTTTAAATCAAATAAAAAGATCAATTTATTCTCTTAATTATTTTAAAAGAGATCAATTTAATTCTACCATCGAGAATGAATGAACATTCCAAATAAAATGATACAACATAACAAAGGCTTCTTATAAACGGCAATAGCAACAAGCTTAGTTTGGGCAACTGATGTGAGATTCATCAATCAAGCCTCAACTTAAAGCCATAACTAGCAAATAACATTAGAATCAGGCTTGGCTTCAACAAGTTACTAACTAATTACTGTTTTAAGTAGATTTCATAACTAAGATTCTCTGCTAAAAAACCTATGGTAAGAGCTACAGCAACTTTCGTCAATTACTAACAAATTACTGTTTTAAATATTCTAATTCATTGAGCATTAATTATAACCTCAAATCTTGTCTAATCATATTATCATTTCCTTCATCAATTACCACTCTTTAATTTCTCATTTTCTAAACTACTAACTAAGAAAGCAAAGATGGGAAATGAAATTTATTTATTTGACTACTTTGTGCATATCTTATAATATAAATTTGCCCATTTTCAACCAACAAGCCCATCAATCTCTCTTACAACAGCTTCTAATGCTACAACACCTCCTTCCTACTACAGAAAAATGTAAGGTTTGATTGTCATCAACATGGTTGTAAGCCACATTACTAGACCTTGATCTAGCTGAAGACCAAGACAAGTAGAAGCTCGATTGCCGAGAACTCATTTTTGCTTAGATCAAGCAATTGAAGCTGCTTGGTTGTGCTGATCCCAACTGATAACTCATGTATCAGCTGAGACCATGTCGAAGGATTTCGCTTTAGAACCATCCTTTGAAGCCTCATCATCTTCACCTGCTGTCGGCAACTTCAAGCTCCTTGCATGTTTCATTAGTATTGCATAGTGTCTTAGAAGTTGCAGATGTATCTGTCTTAGGGTGATGGTGGTACTCTAGAGCTCTCTCATTCTGATATTGTGTTTCCAGCAAGATGGAGCTCTTCCAAAGATTCATTTCCTGCAAGAAAACACATGAAAGTGTTAAGAGGACATAGTTGAATGTTTTTCAATTTTGTATAAACATCCATTTTCTTTGTTTAAAAACAAATCAATAATGATGCAAGAAAACACATGAAAGTGTAAATAACTTTTTTTTTTATTAATTTCTAAAATTTGGAAGAAAGAATATCCCAAATCTTGTTATAACTTTTTAGGTGTATGCAATCAACGATGAATAAAAAAGCAATCAAGTTTAATTTATTTCTGTTTAAACTTAATTTGAAATTGAAAACAAGGGCAAAAGAAGATTGATGAAACTTTTAAACAATTAAACTTCATTTAAATCTTTTAAAATGAAAGGACATAATTTAGAACTAAGTTTCAAGCAACCTTTAGCTCATTGGCTGAATCCACCTTTAGTTGCCACTCTTAAGATGGCTTTTTCAGGGATTTGATCTTTTATTTTACCTAAATTTTATCATGTGAATTTTATCTCTTTCTCCCTTAAATAAATAAATAATCTAAAGAGTTGCTCAAGATAAACTCTTTGGACAACTAAAATGCATATAAATTCAACTAGTAATTGAAGATCAAAGGAAAAGGAATTCATAATGTGTCATTTATATGGATGAAAATACGAGTTAGGTTATCATCAAGCATAGCATGACTTAGGTGACTAGATCAATTGAAACTACACTCAATATTGTGCCCAAAATAAGCTCAATCACATGAGAAACACTAGGTCGAAGTTCAACTAATGAATTGGGTTGAGTCAAGCACTCCACAAATACATCATATTATCATGCCAAGACTAAGAAAACAAGAAGTGGACTTATCCAACCTCTCTAATAGCTTTTTAAAAGATGAGATCTTTATAATAATAAGCATCAACATAAGAAAAATATGAGTTCATGAGCACAATTCTACTCTAGAGAGTCCAAGGTTAGGAGCACTTGATGATCACCTACAAAGATACATCGAAATATATTTGACCACAATGTCAAAACAAAACAAAACAAAACAAAAAAAGATTCAAACCTTTAGGATCAATCTCTAGATATAATAAAGCATTCTAAGATAAAATTTGAGAGATTTTCTCCTTAATATATTTCGGACATTAAAGATTAAGCCAATAAAACAACTAAAAAATTCACAATAAAAAATATTTATATGCAGTCATATTTTTCTAACTCTAGATTGATATATGAAATTAAAATTTAAATAATTTAAAAAATAAACGCTCCCCTTCGCTTGATGCCCAAATCTAAAATAGGCAATAAAAAATAATTTTAACATAAGCATGTGTAGGGTTGTGATAGAGACTCAAAAAAGCATTAATATGACTATTGACATCAAGAGAAATACAATGATAGAGCTTTTGCTAACATAGCACTAAGGTTGTACATTTTTTATCTATAACTACATAAATATAAGATGCCAAGTATATGAACTGATGAAATTTTGATGACTCAACAAACATAATAATAACAAAAATATGAATATTGCTTGATGATTTGATTAAAAGTGTTGGTTTGTCCTTTAAAAAATATTAGTTATAGATTATTCATGGACACAAGATTATCAGCATCAAGATTCATGCTTACATAATCTCTATGCAATAATGGCAGGACAGAAAGCAAAGACTTTCTAAATCTACATCATTAAATCATTCCAGTATTCATAGTGATCCTTCAATCACGTCAAAGGGAATTAACACTCATCTTAAAACCTCAACAAAAATAAGATAGCTGAACGTAGATTTTTCCAACACTAATCTCAAAGCTTAAAAACCTCACCTATTTGGCCATTACCCTAAGACGATGTTTGATTATATGTTTTTAAAGTTCGGAGATATTATAAATAAAATATAAATTAAATGTATTATAGAGATTATTTTTCTCTAGTGTTTGGTTGGAACTAACAAAAAAATTACAAATTTTTAAAAAAATAGACTAAAACTATGACATTGAGAAGAGCTAGGATGGATACTTCTCATGATGCAACTTTTATTTGGCATTGATGCCATGTTTTGATGTTGAACGAGATTATGTTGAGGTAGGTGGTGCCAAGATATGAGGATGAGACTGAAGTGACAAAATGACATCAAATCAATAGAATCTATGGCAACACAAGAGAAGAGAAAATAATGAAAGGAGATTGTGAAGTGAGGAAATCATGCAGGGGTCGATGACATGTGAAGACGAGGTTGCAATATGGAGCTCATGTCATTCAACTTCTTGAAACAACTGCTTTGGATTTACTTATAAGCAAAACAATTAAATTTTCAAAACCTCTATATGTGAAATGCTATACACTCAAAATTAGAAGTGTCAAAAAATTGACTGCACTCTAATTGATAAAATCAAATTTGAGTTGACACGATTAACTTTCAGGTCAAACTTGAGTCGAAGAATTTGACTTGTTTAATTTTTTCATGTTGAGTTAAGATTGACACATCAATACAAAATGACCCACCAATTAAAATTTGACTCAATATTGACTTGATTAACCAAAAAATACATGTTCGATGAGGCCAAGTCATGTTTAGATCAACCGTTAAAGGCGTTGAGTTTGAGTTAGATTTTAACCCATTTAATAAATTCGGATCATGTTTATTCTAGACGGTCAAATTCGATCAAACCCAAATTTGGCCAAAACAATCATACAATAATATTAAATAAAAAATATTTATATCCTCAACCTTTCAATTAACCAAAACTAAAATAACCCCAAGGGGCATTTTCATCTAGCATAGATCTCGAGATGAAATTATTAAGAACATAAAACTTTGGGCACTTCAAATATTTTAACATATGTTGATATAGAAATATCGAAGGCAAATATTCACGAACAAGTTTAAGTTTACAAATCATAAAGTATGACCTTAATGTGTTTCACTAACTCTAATCCCTCTTGGCTCATCCTCAACATCTAGTATCGAATTCGAGCTTCTAGGTTACAACAACAAGAAGCCTTTATTATCCCAATTATTTTGAGACAACTACATGAATCTTTTTTCTCCATTGTGTCCTATTAAGTGTCAATTATTATACATTCTAACTAAATCTTTTTAAATTTATATATCTATTTCTTAACATAGTAATCTAATACATAAAGCATTGTAGGTCTCAACACCATCTTATAAAATTTGATCTTAATTCTAAGTGATAATTTTCGATCACACAATTGGCCTCATGCATTCCTCCACTTCAACCATCCAGCTTGAATTCTACTAATAACATTCCCAAAGTTGAGCTTTGAGGTTCTAAAAAAAAGTGAGCAATGACATCTAAGGACTGGGAGTGAAGATAAACATGTGCAATAACAAGAATCTCAAATATTGATAGAGGCAAATCAAGAATTGTCATTACAAGAAAAAACTATATATATATATATATATATATATATATATATATATAGTATAAGAAGCCTCATGATAAGATATATCTAATAAGAAAGATTTATAATCTCCATAGTAGTATAACATATCATTATTGAGTCCAATATGATCACAAGTCAAATAAAATCAATTCATATTAACTTTGAAGATGAAATTTGTGTTTTAAGCTTATTATCAATGTTTTTGGAAAGCTGGTACAAATTTGTGACAATGAACGATAGACCCCTATAAGTCTACTAAATTGAAGCTCAAAGATGCATGTGACTTGATCATAAGTGAGAATATTAAGAGCTAAGAGCACTTTTTCTTGTAGCTTTGAATCATGGAAGCAAAGCAAGAATTGCAATGAGATAAAACAACAAAGAAAAATTCAAATCTTAGAGTAGCCAAACCAAAATACATAGTGGTGCTTGTTGGCAATGTGGTAAGACTTGTCATACTAGGAGAGGAAGGGTGAATAGAAATTAGATAACACTAATGAACTTGTGAATGTTGTTACATAGTGAGATCTACATCAATAGAATTAGTCCTGGAGTCCTAGATCTTGAAACTAAATCAGATGTTTCAGTTTACTCCACATGAAATCTATCAATAATTATTCTATAAGAAAATACAAAAAAGCTCATCTTGTTAATATTTCAACTACCAAATAAATATATTTAAAATGCTATAATTTATGTTCATTCATATTCAAGGGTTATAAGATTAGTAATTTTAAGCCGATCACACAATTTCCAACATGAAACACATAAGAAAAAAAATCAAATTGAGGTTGGTTCACTTGGGATTGGCTAGGCTAAGCAGTGAAGCTTTCTAATTAGACAACATAGATTAGAACATAAGCTTTCAAAACATCTTAAAACTATCAGATAAAAAAATTTGTACCAAATATAAGGAAAGTAGACATGAGATGAGTCGTTTGTAGAGACTGACTAGTTGGACCACACAGATTACTATTGTCACTGTTAATTAAAGGCTTGAGAACTATTATATCCACAGTCGATTTAAGACACATGGATTGTGCTTTCCCATCATTAAGTAAAGGCTTAGGGATTGCTATATCCACCATCTAAAGTCGATGAATTATACTTTCTCAAAACTATTTAGAGGAAATTTCTCAAATAAAATATTTTATTTGGAATGTTTCCTTTATGTGCTTCCTCCTCAGTCTAAAATTCACCAATCTCTCTTGATGAAAAGAGTGGTTTTAAAGTGCTTGTAATTTTCTAAAGGATGAGAAAGTAGATAAAGACTACCTAGATTGGCCCCTCATGAGAACTTTAGATCCTGCCTTTTCCCATGCACAAGCTCTATTAATTACCCTCACAAGAAGAGAGAGAACTTCGACAAATATCGCTTAACGATATAGAATATAAAGATGAGTTTTAGAATTTAGATTATAAAATTCATCATTTTAGCTTAAACGATTTGGGAATGATGACGCATCTAGATCCCATTCGTCATCCTATCGCTCCTCCCCTTACCATAGATAGCACCCAACCCCACGAAGGATCCTCATGAACATAATGCTACGTCATTCCAAGAAATCCTTGTGACTGGTGATGCAAAGGACAATCTTAAGCCTACCCAATGTAGAAAGTTTTTTATCAAATATACCATGATTCACAACTCAAAGAAGAAAGTTTAGGGAGCATACGCCTAGCGATCGTAATATAATCTAATGGTCAAACCACCATCGAGGACTCATAACTATTTCATCTTAAGTCACCAGCCACGCTCGTAAGGACACGGGTCTTATTAAAGATTGATTGAGTGCAACATGTAACATTTGATTGACATCGAATTTCAGCTAAAATTTTACGAATTTGTCACCTCTAAAACAAATGAAAGTATGGGATTGTGTTTTGATTTAAGTTTTAATGATGATTCCATTTAAATAGGATTGAAAATTAATTAATTAAAATATGTTTAAGAGTTTTTGATCCACTCCTTGCTATGCTAACGAGGATTAGATCCTTATCACCACGTGTAATCGCTTAAATATTTCACGATTTGAAACTCTTATTATAAGTTTTTTAGATTTTGTTAACTTCTACAATCATAAGACAAAGAAACAACTTGACAATATCCTCGACACTTCAATTTCGATTTTGCGAAAGCATGCGGTGAGATTTAATAATTCAAATAATTTTATATTTGAATTAAGAGTTTCTAGATCTTATCAACTTTTTAACGAGGATCAAATCTATTATCACCGAGAATTAATTTTAGATATTTATTGATTTGAAACCTCTTATTATAGGTTTTAGTTTTGTTAACCATCCAGCCCTAAGACTAAAAGGGAAGCAACTGCGAAGATTCTTACACTTGAATTTAAGCATTAAGATAATGTTGCACATGGATGTTTATAGTTAATTTCATCTAATTAATGAAACCATTAATTTTGAAAATCATAATTAGAATAAAATTCCTTAATTTTTTATCAAAGAAAATTTTATGATTTCTGTAGATTTTGATTTAACAAGACTTCGTAGTTCTGAAACAAGAAGACATTTCAATTTAGATTATGTTTTAACACATTTCTTGTTTTGTTGGGTTTTGTAATTCTTCCAACTTAATTATACTCAATCTACATCAATTTTGATAAATTATGTCGATTTCAATATTTGTTGCTTTACCCATGCGCTTATTATAGATATGACACTAAAAATTACCAACAAGCACGAATCTTGATGTCAAAAGCAAGTTAATCCTCAATGAATCAAACTAGATCAAACACTTAAAATATCATTTGAAACTTTGGGATATCGCTAAATCCATAAATAAATTTTTAAACACTGAAATAGCCAACAGTCTGGCGATCTAACAAGCCCAAGATCTCATAATTTCATTTGAGCATTCAAATACTTAAAATACATCAAATGATCAAAAGAATCATTCTGAGCCGTCCGATGAAGTGAAGTGGTTCGGATTTTGCATGTATTTACAGAAACGCCACTCCATTCTATAAATAGCCTCTCATTACTCATATGAAGGGACCCGAGACAAGAGAGAGGAGAGAGCTCTAAAGCTTGAAGATCTTCCAAGCATAATCGTACCACTGACTCCAACCACCGTCTACGGCCGATCCTCGCCGCCGCCCATCATAACGACTTCATCATCACGTCTCGCTATTCACCATCATCGCTACTAACAATCGCACACCAACATGACTACATAATTGTTGTTCCTCTTATATACAATCCGAATTATCTGAAAATTTTGTACTCAAAGATACATAGGAAGATTTTGATGCCAGCCCCGTGATTTTTTCCTCTTTCGATGTTTTCCACGTAAAATTTCTGAGTTTTCTTGTTCACTCTTTAAATACTGTGGTGATTTTATAAAGCGATAAACTTTCACTCTACCACCGATTTTTCAAGACGAACAAGATAAGAATCACCTTCACATTCATATAAGAGTTATTAAACTCAATTTTGATTTATCCTTAGATTTGAAGTTTATTACAAAGATGTTGCAAGTTTAAGATACCTCCTAAATTCTAATTAAAGTTGTTAATTTTGAAATTGTAAAGAGAACTCACTTCAATTTAAGTCATAAGATTTCAATTAATTTGTGAGATTAACCCCAAAGTTATGAGTTTAATATTAACCTCTCCCAATTTCACTTAAATTTTAAATGAATATTCTATTCTTTTAAAATTTGTTTTAAAAGATCCCCTTTTTCTTGTTTGACGCTTTTTAAAAATTACAAGTTTTTCTATTTAAGACCCTGTTCATTTTACCTCCTTTTTCTAAGTTAAAAGATTTGATGATAGATTTCAACCTCCTCAGATCATCCCCATGTGGTCAGAGTATTTTCTCACTACACGCTCTCGAAGGAATCAACACCTGTCATGACACCACGGTTCTCAGCATAAATTATTTCATACCGAAAGAATACATGCAATGCAATATATAATCATCCCCTCCCTTTTTAAGTCCTGAAATTGATAAAATTTCTAAGAACATTTCATCTGGTGAGCATCTAACAATCGTCAGACTTTGGTGAGATGAGAGATCTTGCTCTTATGAACACAACGGTTCAAAACCTACAAAGAACACAAGATATATATATTCACATTCACAATCCCACAAGCTCAAACATTTTCGACACGTGGTTCTGCAGAACAAGGTTAGATGATTGGGAAAGAACTGCGGCCTTAATCGAAATAAATTAAGCCTCATGGCGATGTTAACTAGGTCGATGAAGCTGGCGGAAGAAGCCGGGGTGTCTGGCCAGAAAATCGAAAGAATTCAGATGGCGATGTTTTCCCAGATTCAGCGACGAAAGCGGAAGAGCTACAGGTGTCTTCACCTTAATCGAAAAGAAGAATTTCTTATGTGAAAATGTTCTTCTCCGATTCCGCGGCGAAAGCGGAAGGGCTACGGGGTGTGCGACGTCGAAAATCGAAAGAAGAATTCGTCTCATGACGATATTCTTCCTCCAATTCGTGATGAAGCAAAAATTGGAAGGGTTATAGGGAGGATTGTGTAAAATGGGCTGAGTTTGGATTAGTTTGAAAGCTGGACAGGCCAAGGAAGGGCTAGCGCGCGGGTCAGGTGCAGGAAACGGTCGGTCACGCAGATCGACAGGCACAGGTGAGCTGGACAGTGCGGGCCACGGGCGCGGGTCGGCAGATCGTGCGGAGCGGGCTAGCAGAGTGTGCGGCGGAACGCCGAGTGGGCCGCGGGCGGGGATTTCGGGTCTGGGCCGGACGACAGAACGGGTCTGGTGGATTGAAACGCGGGCGACGGAGCGCCGAAAACGGAGCGGTGGCGGGCGGCTGAGCGGACTGCGGCATGGAGCTGCACGTCGACGACAACGGGCTGGGCCGGAGGAACAGCAGACGCGTGGGATTACGTTCGGTTGGCGGGCAAGCGACAGCGGAACTGGGTCAAAAAACGGCGGAACAGACCGGCGAGAGCAAATTTTGCGGAATTCCGTCCGAGCAGCGCGTGCGAGATCGCGCCGGACGGTGGAAATTGAGAGCGAGGGCAGGATTTTACCTTGTGCTTTCTCTTTTCTCTTCTTCCGACGGGAGAGAGCGACGAAAAAGGGAGTGGGGAATTGGAAATGAGGAGAGGGAGTTTTCAGGAGAAAAAAAACGAATGGGGAGAATCAGGAGGAAACTGAAAATTCAGAATCCGTGGCAGTGGGTGAGATGATAGGAAAAAAAAATGCAGAATGGGGAGAGTAGTTAGTGGAAAAAGAGAGGGAGTAAGTTTTTCTTTTCATTTTTTTTTTTTAAATTTTTAATTAGAGTAGTTTTTTCAGAAAACTGAAAATAGGGGAGAAAGATTGCTGCGTGAGGGGCAATTTGGAAATTTTTTAAATTAATTTAAATGATTTTAATATGGGTTTCGCATCGATAAATGCACATAGTCGATATATATATCAATTTAAGATAATTTCCGTTTTACGACGCGATCGCTTTTTTCTATCGGGATTTGGTTCGAGTCATCTTAAATTGAGTCAATTTTAGTTAAAATGCGGTGTGCTTTGCTCGCTTCAATGTTTCGCGACTTATCTCGAATTGAGTGCACGATGTCTTATTTGATAGATTTTGGCATTTGAAGCCGATGACATAATCAATTTAGCGACGGAGGTCATTTGCGTCGGCGCCTCCCCGAGCTTCGATATATGTGCAGGCATGTTCATAATTTGAGCTTAATCGATGATCGTTAGATTTTATATATCATATTCGATCAATTTCGATGTTCAGAACGCGACGGCGAAATCCGTTTGTCGATCGGAGGTCATTTCGACCATTTTTGGTGACGCCCAGTGCATTTTGAACCTCGATTCGTGCACTGTCGCTTTCGAAGTCCATTGAATTTAACTTGTGAGTTTGTCTTGATATATGACATATGTGGAGGTCAACACTCCCTCTATAAATTGAGCCCTCAAAGTAGGGATACAAATGAACTGAACATTCGATAAGTTACTCGTGACTCGGCTTGATTAGAGCTCATTCAAGTAATCAAACAAGTTTGAACACTTTAATAAATACTTGATTGCTAAACAAATAAGCTGGAACAACTTGTTTTAGCTATGCACTTTTCCATGTGGAATAATCCTTAAATTAACCTTTCATCATGTGTAGTCAGATATATGGAAAATAATGGCTTGGTCAAGTACGACTACATAGCCCATGCAAATGTAGATTTATAGCTTCCTAACTCACTATATTGATAAAGTTTGCATGATACAATAATTAATTATTTACTAAGATTCCAAATAACAATAGTTCAAGGTAATGAAGATATTAATATGATATGCCTTAGAATTCTCTTGTTGTGCTACAATTTTTTAGTATTTTAATGAAAAATATTTTCTTAATTTGTTTTCAATTGTATCACTGCTCTTATACAAGTATTTTCCCCAATAAAATATATTAGAGTCAAAGACTTAGACTGAGAACAAGTGGTTCATATGATTTGTTAATTTCATAGGTTTTGACACCCTTCCACCATGATTAAGGTTTAAGAGTAGGTAATACTGATGACAAAACCATGTGCTTGAATGACTCTTGGTGTGTGCCACTTGATTATGCTTCTTTCTAAGAGGGAGTGATGATTTATGTGACAAATTCTCATGTGATAAGAGATTGTCAAGACTCTTGAAACTAGAAACTTTAAGTCAACCTAAATGTGTAAATGACTCGAGTATAGCTTGAGTCATCCCAAATTTAATCTTGAGCTTAAGATTGATGAACTAATCAAATTTTAGCAAGAGCCTAAAGTCAGTTCTATAAGTTCGAGTCAACTCACAATCAGCCTATGTAATATGAAAGTGAAGAGACAATACCAATCTAAGAAGCAATAGTAAAAAATGTTAAAAATAATAATGAAAAATCAAGTTGAGACAAAATAACTAAAATCATAAGTTTTTTTAATAATTTTATACATTAAACCAATAAATTCTGATAAATTTTAAGCATATTTTATAAAAAAATTATTTAACTGAGTAGACTTTAAGCCGTTGAGTCAAGCCAAGCTAGTTTAAGGTTAGCACAATAGATCATTTTATACAATTCATGCACCAATTATTGACTTAAGCTCTAACTAGCTATTAGCTAATGAGCTCAACTATACTCTTTGAGTTCATCCAATGTCAAATAATTAAAAACATATATTGATGTAGAAGTACTAAACAATTGATGCTCACCAATAGACTTAAGTTTTCGAAGTAAAAAGGGGTTTGAGTATTGATGGATAACTTCAATTTCCCTTTGGTTCATCCTCCCAAACAGACGCATTTCCCCCCATCCATCTTGTGCATTGCCAAAAGTACCAGACTGCTAGCCATCCGAACGATTATAAATACCCCATCCCAGAAGAAAGGTAAGGTCATTTTAAAATCCTCTCATTCTTTAGAGAAAGGCTCAGCCAGGTCATTTACATCCGTTCCCAAGCTTTTGAACCTGCTCACTAACATAAATTTGGAGGGTCTTCCCAAAATATTATTCAGAAAAGACTCAATTATCTCTTTATATGTGTGTGAATGTAAACGAAGCAAATAAATTATATGTATGGCATACCCTAGAAATCTCTTTTGACTATAGATCATTTCCAGCAGGTAACAAATACAAAAAAGACATGACATACTGCAAAGTTTAGAAGTTAATAAAATAATTTAGTTAAGAAATATATACAGTGATCATGCAAAATTCAATGAGAAACTACAACATTTTTTATTACTCGATGAAAATGGACCAAAGTTAATTTAAAAAGTTCTGCTAATCTTAAATAAGCAGGTGAAGTGATTAAAATTCAACATTTTGTTATCTTAATAAGAGAGCAATAGTCTGATTTTGTATTATTCCAGCATGTTGTTGGATAACGAAATGTTCTGAATTCTACAGACCTGCCAAAGCAACGACAATTCGAAGTATTCCACCAAGCCCAAGATGGCATCTATCCAGAATAAGAGATTTGACACTGCATTGTGGATCAGAAAGCATGCATTCCAATGCATAACAACCCTGTAATGCATTTTAACCTCAAAATACGAATATGATTAAAATTAGGTGAAATATAGAAAACAAAATAAGGCTTTTGAAATAAAAAAGATAAAAACCTCATCACCAATGGAATTTCCTCCAAGGTTCAGCTCCACAATACCATCAATCTGAACAATATTCGCACAAATTTTGCCAATAGCATCAGAGGTAATGCCACAGGTAGCCAGATCCAACTTCTCCAACTCTTGTGGTCCACAACTTAATGCCTCAGTTAACCTCACTGCCCCATCCTACAATTACAGAAAATAGATATTTATGTTTTTTTTATGGTAGAAGTTCCAGAATATTAAGGGCTGATAAAGGAAATTAACTGACAGCTCCTATACAGGTTCCTCCAAGAAACAAAGCAGAAAGACTGGCTGACTTGGCAAGTTGGCAAAGCCCTTCTACCGCAGGTTTGTTTAACTTTATACCAGTAAGACTAAGCTCTGAGAAACTGCAAGTCAAAGAAGAACTTAAAAGTTCCATGTATTAAATGAAAAGAGGCATGCTACAAAGGTCTTTTAGCCATATACCAATTCAAAGATGAAAGTTTGGATAGCAGATTCACCATTGTATTTCCAGAGATAGGATTATTCTTTCCTGTAAGACTCATAGATTTGAGGCATTATAATAGGATAAAATGAATTAAAAAAAAAAATCTGTTTCTCAATAGAAAACTTTAAGGAGTACCTATTGAAAGATGTGAAAGGCCAGATCCACCATGCAAGCAGTCTGTTAGCTTCTGAATTGTTCTAGATGTTAGAGAACATTGTTCTATTTTTAAGTTGTAGAGTGCTACAAAATAATACATGAAACTAAATAAGAAGATATTGTACAAAGGAAGATGTCTATGTCAAATAGTTTGCCACACATATTGATCAGAACTAAAAAGCATTCATATTAATATGATTAATCAGAAGTTATAATTTTATTCGGTCTAAATACATTGATCTATTAGATATTAGAACAAGTAAAAGTAATCATCACCGGAAAAAATAAAATTGCCACACATTGTCAAAAACTGTTATATAAAACCAAACTAGATTAGCATATTATTACGTTGAATGCAAATATACTTGCATGTAATTAAGTAATTCATATCATTTAACAAGTAAGACTTTATGATAAATGTCGAGTATCGCAATACAACAATATGATGCAGTCCACGTAATGATATATGAGGTCAATGCCGCAATCCAGATGACAACAATATGATTCTCTTCAATTTCTAAGTTTTATTATCAACAATCAATTGAGAAAAAAAAGCTCAGGCATCCATTAAATGTTTACAGTCAATTATAAGAACCATCTAACTTGCAATCACCAGATCTCATACTAGAATGGCCATGTCAATGAATCCATATAAATCCATTAAATATTAATAAAAAACCACAGCTCGAAAAATAGTTTTTCAAACCTTTGCAATTTTCTACGATGGTAGAAAGGTATGAACTGCAAGCATCTGTCAGACGGTTTTCAGATATATTGAGCACTTCAAGGCGTTTGAACATGATTGGGCATTCACATATCTGTTTATAAAGGCAATGGCTACTCAAGCAAAGAAAAGGATTGGGAGTTCAAGTAATATAAATTTAAGCTTGGTTGCAGATTTGTCGTGAAAAAAGTATAAAATAAAATCAAAATCTAACCGCTCAGTTAACTTTTTTATATTTTGTAGTTATAAAAACACTATATCGACATCAGAACATGTATAAATAACAGTCGAAACTGGTAAAATAAAACCTGGAATAAAGCAGTTGGTCCAAACCGATTGCAATGCAAATCTAGAGTTAAACCACCATATTTTTGGTTTGAAGAGGTAAATATCTGTTGGATTTTCTCCATTGTCTCGTTACCTGTAAGGCAAAAATAAAGGAACTATGGGAGCATTACACAAAGTTATAACAAAAATCACGTGGAGTAACACAGTATGAAACCAGTTATGAAATTTATACATTAGCAAAGCTATATTAAAGAATCATACCTAAAGAATTATGAGAAATGTCTAAGAATGCAACTGTTTTGTGGACCTCAAGAGCATGTAAGAAGGATATAATTGATCTATCCTGTAAAGCGCAATCTGATACAATGACTTCATCCTCTGAAACCTAGTTTAAGCTAAAAAAATTAAAAGAGCCGTCTCTTTTTTTCATAATTGCATCATCTAAAATGAAACTTATAAAGACCAGATACTCACCTCCAAATTGTACAATTTTTTCAGCAACTTATGGCTAGCTGCTTCAGTCAACTTATCACAGAAGTCCATATACAACTTCATAAGACGTTTTGGCACCCATTCTATAAAAGAAAAAGTGAGCACTATCAAAACCAGAAAGCAAAAGCTAAGAAAAATAAATAAAGAAGCATTGCTCTAAAAAGGGCAATAATGCTTCACAAAATCACGTGGAATAAATTTGAATAGTTTGAATATCAGAATATGTATCTTAAAATATCAAATAAATGCAACAAACTATAAACATTCATAAAGAGAGCTTCAATTTGACATCATACTTTTTATCGTAGACTTATTAAGTAGGGTATCAAAAATATAATCTTACTTAAGTCTATGATAAAAGTATGATGTCATAAGCTAATCAAACATATCACCGACTGTGTATGAATGGCATCCAACTATACGTCAAAGCTCAAGTTCATCATCACCATCATTGTAATTGGCATAAATAAAATAAATGGATCCAAAAATGTCAAGGAACGAGTTCATCATCATCATTATAACCATAACCCAATTATTTGAATTCCGAAGACCAAATTAAAGAATAGAAAAGTTTAAAAAAATGCAGAATATTTTAGTTTGATCAAAATAGCATAAAGATTTAAAATCATACTTATTACATTGTTATATATATATATATATATATAGAAAAAAATCAAAATGATCTTTCAACTATTTGTATTGGAGTCATTTTATACTCAACTCATCAAATATGATTCAAAATAGTCACTCAATTAAATTATTTTAAATCAATTTGATGAATTAAAAAATATTTAAATTAAATTTGAGCAGTTAAATGATTAAATTGGATACATTAGATAGTTCAAAGACAATTTTGCCTTTTTCTCAAATCATCAAGCTTAAAGAAGCATTAAGCTCGTGATTGTTGACTGAGAAGCACAAGCTTCATCATTAAAAGCATAAACTTCAAATACATCTACATATATCAAACAAAGCTAGAGAAGATAGAGAATAGCTGATCTTTTTAAATTCACCCTTCAAAATCATTATGATGCAAGCCTAATCCAAAGGGAAAAAGTTTCTTTAATTACCAAGGAGCATCCAAGTGGCTGGAAATAACAGAAATTAAGTATATTTTTAGGTTTTCAGAATTTTGTGGGGTGCAATGAAGATTTACAGGGAGTGAGAAGAGTAATTGTAGGATGTATCAACATTCAAAAGATTAGATAATGCTAGAAAATTCTCACCACTTATAACAACTTCAATGCAAACCTCTTGAGAAAGTAGGTATTTTATATCTTCGATTGTCTCCTGAGAGCGTAGAACTTTCCCACAGCATGCCAGCTGGTATATCACAGGAACAAGGCCTAAATATTAAAGTTCAATTAGTAAAATAAAATAATGTTCTTACATCACCCTCTGAACATTAAAACCATGATATGATGAAACATAAGCATGAACTCTATATTTAAAATTTAATTAAATAGAATGAACAACTTCAGGGAAATAATTTGGGAATTAAAAATGCATTTAATTAAAAAGCTGCTTGAATTTCCACCTATGGTAAATCACATTCATTAATTGTTTCCTTATAATATATGTCGTCAATTAAATTTAAGTTCTGTTCCTTTAAAATTTATAATATATTTAATATTTTGCTTCAATTTTAAAATGCTCATTCTTTTTCTCCTCCCTTTATCACCTCAAAATCCAAGACAAAACTATTTAAGCTCCTCTCAGAATGTTGAGGGTAATTAGAAAAATTAAAATCATAATCGAAGGAAATTTCGACTAAATCATTTTCATATATATACATATAAATGTGTGTGTACGTATATGATAAACACTACAAGATTTCATGCCAATAAAGATGTAATAGATGCCCTTTGATCGAGTGGTTAGCCTGATTATGATAATACTATTAAATTACAATCATAGTCTAAGTTAACATATTTCCTTAATGGTTAAGTCTATGATTCTCGCGCAATATGACACTAATACGCTCTCAGATGACCAAGAGGGTATCTATGATCATAAGAAGTAAGAAAAAAGATCATAGTGAGGTTAGAGTAATACTTGCTGTTTGTGGAATTCGATTTGCAAAAACAGCAGCTTGGCGGCTGAAAAAACACTGGGACAGCAGTTGCACGATTGTTCGAAGGCCTTGGAATGAGAAAAGAAGGACTTGGGAGAGATCCACCACCAAATCTACACATGATACAGCCCAAGGCACCACTTGCGAGGTTTGGATACAACTAGAAAACAAAAAATCAGAAAAAAAATTCTCTAATACAAAACGGCAATAAAAACTGAACCCTAGAAATAATTAAGAATCTATTTATATCAAAGACTATTAACCCTAGAGGTAGCAAAATCGGTCCCAATCAAGGCCAAACAAAACAGTCCAATTTAGAAACGAAACGAACTTGTGTCCGTGACCGGAAAAAATCTAGTCTGCAACATGCGATATTAATCGCATTGGCAGAGAGCATTCCGCATCATTCCCCTCGAGTTAGAGAGATATCACCTTTGCCAATTAGATTCATGGTATCCTCATAATATGGAAATGTTATAAGCACCCGATAGATCAATCTTATAATCATTATCATTGATTTTTTTTTATGATTCTGAATGGATTATCTGCTTTGAATTTATGCTTTCCTAATGAACCTATGAGAAACCTCTCCTTCCTCAATCTAATTCACACTAAGTCACCTTCTTTAAAAACCTATAACTTTTAGAACTTATTTGCTTGCTTCTAATACTTATTATTTTGCTTAGTAATTTTTTCATTGATCTGCTCATACAAAGATTGAATTTCCTTCACTCTAATCTCAACTTCGATACAAGGTTCAATGGTTGGAAGTATAAAAACTAACTCTAATGGAGTGAGGGGGTTCCCTCCCATAAACTATCTCAAAAAGATTGCGACATGTCAATTGATTCGTGGATCTATTATAAGCAATCTAAGTTAGGAATAATTAAATTCCACTGCCTTATATTTTTTATCCCCACTAAACATCTGAAAAGATTTACCAAACTGCGATTCACCACCTCCGTCTATCCATCAGTCTAAGGTAGGGGTATAAGTGAGTCAGGCTGGCTCGTAAGCTGACTCAAGCTTGGCTCAATAAATGGCTTATGAGCCAATCTCAATGAGCTAACAAGTTAAGCTCAAGCCAATCCCGACTCGACTAAAGATTAGCTCATGAGACAACTCAATTAATAAATATACTTAAAATATATTAAAATTTAATAATTTAAGTATAAAATTATTTAAAAATTTTAAAATTACATATCATTCTCTTACATCAAGTTAGTTTTTAATATTTTTTTTTATAATTTCATAATTTTTTATTATTTTTATCATAATAATTGCTTTAATTAGAACTAGTTTATCTCTTCCACACTAAACGAGCCGACTCATGAGCCAATTCAAACTCATAAAATAAAACTTAAGCTCAATTTGAAGGTGGAGCGAGCTCAACTCGACTCGTTTATACCCTTAGTCTAAGGGGTAAGCTACTGAAGTGAACTAAAGCTTTGTATGTAACTTGTCCCATAAAGTCCTCCAAAAGTGACTAAGAAATTTTAGATCTCTGCATGAAGTGATGATACAGAGCACACCATAAAGGCAGACTATTTCTCTGCATTAAGTGATCCTTCATTTGGAAGCTTGATGGCTGCTAAGGATGAGAGGAGGCTGAACTTTTCCATTAGAGGAAAGAATATAATGTGGGAGAGGATCCATGGAGGATTTATAGTGGGCTTGGCTCCAAATGTGGTTGGGTTGATTTTGGGCTGACCTAGGATGGGTTTGAGTCAAGTTAGGTCAGCCTCCAAAGTCTCATGGGTTGGTTTTATGAGTTTTGGTTCAATTGGGTCATATGGGTTCAATTGGGTCATGTTGGGTTAGGTTGACCAATTAATCAAATTTGGTTAAACCAAGGCTTGGATTAGGTTCAAATGATGATTTGGATGGTTTTTGTTCAAGTGGTTTTAATTAATTTGACATAGGTTTGATTTTGGCTCATTTAGAATCAAATAAGTCAAATGGGTCAAGTTGACCAATTTGACCAAATTGATCAAATTGAGTTGGGTTAGGTGTTGGTTCATGTTCAATTGGTAAACTATATGTTTGGTGTTTAATGTACTGTTTACAATTTAGTCTACTTTTGCTGTGTTATTTAGTTTGCTTTTGTCAGGCTGATGTCATGAATTTATGATGTATGTTTGCTGTGGAATGTACTGCTACATTTTAGTCTACTTCTGTTGCATTATTTATTTTACTTGCGCTAGGCTGATGTACTGAACTTTTGTTGTATGTTCGGTGTCTAATGTACCGTTACTATTTAGCCTACTTCTGATGTCTTATTTAGTTTACTTGTGCAACGCTACTGTACTGAACTTACTCTGTTATTTGGTGTTTGCTGTACTACTACATTTCAATCTACTTCTGTAATATTACTTAGTTTACTTGCGCTAGGCTATTGTACTAAGCAATGATGTTTTTGAATACTGGTACATGTTAGTCTACTTCTGATGCACTGTCTATTTTTCTCACACTATGTTATTTCTTAATACTATAATGCATGTAATTATGCTTTATTATACTTTATTGGAAGCATAATGTTTGCTGAAGACCCAATATGACCCACACGTAGGAGGCAACGGCGCACAGAGGAGATTGTTGTAAACATAAAAGTCATGGAGAATTTTGTGATGATTCCAACAATACTAAGATCACATGATTCCGATGTTTGATGAGTCCGACAAAAAAAAATACCTACCGGTCCGATATTTGAACTAGCATGGTTTTGCAGCATTTCAAAAGCTGCGGCTTACTGAGCCGCTTTCGTAGTTTTTTGTTAACATAAAAGTTGTGAAAAATTTTGTTACAATTTCAACGATACCAAGCTCGCACAATTCCGATGCCGGATGAGTACGATAATAAAATACCACGGTATCCGATATTCCAACTCGCTTTTTGCGAGCATTTGCAAAAAAAATGCGGCATACCGGGTCTCATTCGTAGTTTTTGGTCAGCATAAAAGTCGTGGGGAATTTCGTTATGATTCCAACGATACCAAGCTCGCTTCGATCAAGTCGGATGAGTGATGACCAAAATACCGCGGCACCGAACTTTTTTATTTTAAAATTAAGCGAGATGATGATCGGCCGACGTGACAAGCCACGTCCGTCTACGCGATGTGGATGTCATGTCATCATCACGACATCGAATTGAATGACTTCTATTTTAATTTTTTTATGCCTTATTATATAATTAAACTTTTAATTAAGCGTATTTTACAAATTTAGCCATTTAAGAACAATATGCAAAATTTTATTTATTTTAACAGAGGTTGAATATCTGCTATTATCTTTTCTAAATTTTAAATCAAACTTGTTGCATACTAGGAAATCAGTTACGGTAGAATAAAAGTTTACGCTTGGCTAGTGAATCCAAAGACATACATGATATTTAAGAATTAATATAAAACCCGAATTTTTACTGAAATTTTGGTTGACAACGATGATGATTGATAGTGGCGATGACTACGGTTTACGGCGGCTCGAACGATGACATGGTGATGATTTAATGCGATAATGCTGGAATTACCATATAAATTGACTCGCTTAAAAAATAATAGCAGTTCAATCACGTGTCACAGAACAAAAGCGGAACTATCATTACAAGAGCAAAGCCACTTTCCATGACGCTTTTAAAATTATCTTACGAGCAAAGCACAGAAAGTTCCTTCAAAACTAAAATATTATTAATTTAACATATTATATTTATAATCGATATGATCGTGTGCGCCTATATATATAAATATACTCACGAGACTTTTATATACGTATTTGTTGATCCTTAATATTATTTTATTTATTAGAATAAATAAACAAATCATGAAAAATAGAAAAAAAAAACCGAGCGCTGCTCACACACACGATCCCAACTCTCGATTCCATCCCCTCTCGGTTCTTTCTCCTAAAAACCGCAAGCTCTCGCAATCACCCCTCCCCGTCTCCGATCGAACCACAAGAAACCGAAGGCATCCTCATTTCCCCCTCCCGGCTCCGTCTCCTCAACCGCAAAAAGAAAACCGCACGCAAGTTTTCCCCCTCTTCTGTTGTTCTCCCCGTCTCCTCAAGCCTCAGATCACCATCTGGGTTCGTCCTCCTCGAGGTACACAACCCTCGACTATTTCCTCTCGTTCGTTTGTCCACACCACAGCCAAACGAACACCTTGTCCGTCCCTCTTGGTCGAAGGAGCAGCCGCTCGACTTCCCCCTCTTTCCTCGGTTCGAAGCATCGAACCGTAGTCGAGCAGTTAAAGGGCTCAATTCCTGCTGTACCTGTGAGCAGCAACCAGCTAGCTTATCTTCCTCCTCCTCGTTCTCCTTCCCCGACAGCCCAACCGCAGGAGATAAGCTTAATTAAGAGAGTAATTTGATCCTTAATTCTTTTACATAAAGTTCCAAACAAACCCTTAGAACATTCCAAATAAAATGATACAATATAACAAATGCTTCTTATAAACGGCCATAGCAACAAGCTTAGTTTGGGCAACTGATGTGAGATTCATCAATCAAGCCTGCAACTTAAAGCCATAACTAGCAAATAACATTAGAATCAGGCTTGGCTTCAACAAGTTACTAGCTAATTACTCTTAGTTAAGATTGATTTGATCAAAGTTTGAATTGTTAAATGTTCAATTTGATTAAGTTTGTTTTAATTTAGAGTTAGATTAATATGTAGTTCTTTTATTTAGATTTTATTTAAGGATTTATTTAACTATAACTAATTTTATGAAGTTCATTAGGTTTTATAAATTTAACTAGCTTATGGTTTGACTAATGTTTAATTTGATATTTTTATTTAAATTTTAATTAATGATTTCATAATTTATTAATTTGATTATTTATTTGAGTTTATGTTGATTAATTTAGTTTAATGTTTATTTGGAGTTAATAATAATTTAATATGAATTAAAGATTTATAAGAATTTGGAGTTATACTTATTTGATTTGATTAATGTTTAAAATAAATTTATTGCAATTATTCAATTTCACATATTTTGATTGTTGGAATTTTTTTATGTTGCTTATTAAATTTTAATTTGATTAATTTAAGTTCAATTCACATTTATTTCATTTATTGAATTTGATTTTAAGATTTATTAAATTTTTATCATTCAAGTGATTTATGTTAATTTGATCAATATTTGAACTTTTCAACTTTACATTTTTAATTAAACTCAATTGATGTGATCATTCATCACAATGATTTGTGGATCATTTATTAAAAGTCATATGAGAATTTTGACCTAGTTTTTGGCTAAGTTTAATTCAATTGATTAAAATAAGTCAAGTTGGTTTTCTTAGTCTAATTAACTATTTTAGGTTTTTGCCGGTCCCAAGTCATGCGTGCAAGTGTCATAGGAATAAAATTTTTATTAAAATAATCACCATGAATCCTTTAAATCATTGTTGTGTTGTTATTGAAGTTCATTTGTGTCTTTATGTTCATTGTTTTATGTTTGAATTTGATTAGTTTCAACTGATTTAAGCTTGATTTTGATTCTAACTCAAATTAACCTATTTTGATCTAAATATGTTAAGTTGAGTTCAATTGAGTCAAATGATCAATTTGACTCAATCAAAGTATGTTTAGACTCAAATCATGTTTGAGTAAGCATTTGATATGCTTTGGAGCAATTAGTTTTGATAAATCAATTTAATTTTGATTTTGATCTAAATTGAACTTAATGGATTAAGATGAGTTCACTTGTGTCAAATGACAAATTGGTCAAATTAAATCTAAGGACTAGTTGAATCATTTGTTTAATTTCAATTAGTTTTAATTTAATTTGAGTTGGGACTCAATATAATCTATTTGGATCTATATGCATTAAGTGATCCAACTAATTCATTTGAGTCATTATTGGATTTAGATTTATTTAGATTTAAGTTTAGTCATGTTTGTTTGATGATTTTAAGCCTTGAGATGGCTCAATTTGATCAAGTTTTAATTAGTTGATTTTTGACTTAGTGGGACCCACATCAGTTAATTTAAGCAAAATAATATAGCTAGCCACTTTTTACTCCATTTAAATTCAATTTTGTATTCATTTATTTTTATACATTAATTCTATGCTTTTGAATTGATTTAATTTTAATTTAATTTGAATTATTTAGACTCAGGTGAGTAAAGCTTAAATGAATTAATTGAGTTAACCAACCCTAACCACCACAATCTAGACTCAATCGATTGTTAAATTTGAATTCATATTTATATTTGATTTTAATAAATTTGGACTCTATTGGGTTTACCTAGCCCAATTGAGTCAAATCAAATCCTCATGAGATCCACTAGACTAACCTAGGATTTCACATTAAGGTGTTTGGTTTCAATTTTGAGTTTGATTTCATTTTAATTGTTTGATTTTGGTTCTTGTTAATTATACACCTAATCACTTAGTGTAATATTGTAAGTGTCTAATTATAAAGTTTTTAATCTAAGATCAGAGATTCTAATTATTAAGATCACGATGAATGTCAACATTATTCAAAAATAAAGTCAACATACAACTTTTATTATAAAATTGCATAAATAATTTTTTAATTCAGCTAATTCTGATATATACAAAACCAAACTAAAAAAAAATCAAACTAAATTGTTATTTGATTTGTTTAGATTTTATATTCTATTTCCGATTCAATCTAGATGATTGTATATCTAAAATCAATTGATTTCATAATTACATCATCTAAATCATATATATATCAACTAAAAGCACACATTTAATGAAAATCTTTCATTTATTTATCTTTCTATTTTAGAGTTAAGTTCTAAGAATAGAGTTTTTGGAACAGAATAAGATCACTGCAGCAGTGGCTACAAAGAATGAAGCCGCAGCAGCTGCAACATGGTAGATCCATTTCCTCCACATTCTTTTACCATGCTCGGGCTCAGGAGGGTTTGCAGACTTCCTCTCTTGCTCTAATGACTCAACTATGTTCTCTATCTTCTCCTGAATTTCATCTTTCTCTTTATGGAGAGAGAGCAGCTGCATTTCCACGGCGTTCAGTTTGGCAGCGGCCTACTCAGCCTTCTTGATTACTGCAGCCATCTCTGTGTTCCCGCGTGAGGTGGCTTCAGCGAGGGCAGAGGAGATGACGAGTCTGATAACATCGCGTTCCATATCGGCGAGGATATCCTGCTCGGCGGTCTGTGAAGCCAACTCAAGGTTTAGCTGTTCAATCTGTTTCCGGAGCTCTTTCACTTCTTTGATTAGTTTGTTATTTTGGGATTTCTGCAGCTCAAGACGGAGCTGCTCGATCTATTTCCGGCTCTCTGCCACTTCCCGCAGCACAGACTCTGGCGGTGCCATGCTTCTTCTTGCCCATTTGGAGAGAACTGTATGAGTGTTTGAAAGGCTTCTTCTTCTTCTTCTTCCACAACGAAGAGAACAGTTGGGTTGAGTAATTTAGAATGTAGAAAAATCGAATGCCGTGCCCTTTGTTTATAGATAGTTTCGGGGAGGGCTCGCCGCTGAATCCGTTCTAACCTTGCAGAGAGAGATGGACGGATTTGTTAGCCGATTATCCTGAGACGGCGGTTTTGCATCCGTCCCAATAAAAAAAAAAAATCTAAAATTTTGAATTGAATCACACTATGGGAGTTCTGATCAATTATTATTCCTCTACAACGGCCTCTCGCTTCCTCTCCGGCATCTTCGGCTTCCCCAAGCTATTCGGCCGCCGCCTGAAGAGATGGAGATAAGCGATACTAAGCGTTCTAATATCTATCATTCTACTTCTCCGGGAGCTTCCTCCTCCCTATTTGTAGGTTAATTTGAATTGCGTTATAAAAATTCTAATTTTTAATTTTTATTGACTAAAACGGACCCCTTCTCATCTCCGCCATCTTCGTCTTCCCCAAGCTTTTCGGCCCACCTCAACAGATCGAGATTTGAGATAAGCCACACGGAACCGGTAACTACACCTCCGACTTTGAATTTTATTTTATTTTTATTTTTTCACTGTTGAGCCCCAAGATAATATGCACCTGCTCAATACTGATATATTGAAAAGACCCTTTGAATTCCACTCTTCCTACATTAACATATATCCATCTCTCCATCTCTTTAGATTATATATATATATATATATAGAGATATATATATATATATATATATATATATATAAGAGAGAGAGAGAGAGAGAGAGAGAGAGAGAGAGAGAGAGAAATAAATAAAAAGTATGCACAAATTCTAAATCTTAAGTAAAATCCTCAAGATTATATATCACATTATATATCCTCAAGTTTGCCTCATACTTAGATGTATAATCATAAATTTTCATCTTTTAAGACTAATTAAGTAATTATTAATCACATAATTTCTTAACTTTAATTAATTTATCATATTTTAAGCTTAAGTAAAAAATCATAATTATATTAATTAATTTAAATAAATAAATAGTATTATATTTATAAATAATAATTTATAAAATTATTAAAGTTATAAAATAAAATTATTTAAATGTATAAATATCAAAATTTAAATATTAGTTTAGATAAATATAAGAATTTGTATGATATTTATATGAAATTTTTTTTATTTGATATAAACAACTATTGTAAATTTTACTTAAAATGCTGATTTTATGTGACGACTTTTACATTTTAATATTAAATTAATTGAATTTAAAAAATAAAATTAATAAATTTGCAAATCAATGATAACGGTATGAAATTTTTGCCGACTCAAACAATTATATGAATTCAATTTAAATTTTAAATTAATTAAATTTACAAATTGATAAGACTTATAAGCATTTGCAAAGGCTTAATTTTCAAATTAGGCCTCATTAATAAATTAATTAGCTAATTAGGCTATAAAAAAAATTTAAAAGTAGCCCCATTAGGTAACATCGGCTCTTTAGGTCGTAAATTCGCCCGTGGCCGACTACATAAATTATTTTTTAAAAAAATTTAACTAGAAGGTTTTGGTCATATCAGCTCATCGTGTCGGTTTGTTACTTATGTCGTTGGAAAGATAATGAAAAACTAAACATCTTTCATGTTGATAACTTTTGACGAATCTTGCCCGGTAGCCGCAGTTTTTGCGAATGTATGAATTTTGAAGTTGAAAGTTAAAGTTATTGTGACAGCCCCCATTTTTTGGCCATAATATAAGGATTGTTGAATATATATATGATTCTTTGGTAATATCAAACACTTTCAATATATTCTATATATAAATTGAGTTTTAATGGGTTTACTCATTCTTAAAAAAAATATCGACTTTTCTTATATTTGACGATATTATCTAACACTTGCTAATATTTACTTCTCTAAAACACATTAAAACTAATAATGTGAATTTTGACTCGAGATATACCTCCATTTGACTCTTTATCATAATAAATACATATATGACAAAAAGTTCTTAAATTAGATTTGAATATATGTAATTCCACAGTGAATCTTCACTCCTCGCATGTGAATTAACCAAAATAAATAAACATTAAACAACACTAGGATTATACAATGAGGACTAAACATAACAAACATAAAAACAGTTACAAGTACATGCCATCAACCGTATAAAAAAGATAATACATATATCATCGTCGATGCCTGCGTGGTGGAATCGCATCGCTACCAGGAGTGTAATGGGATGGTGGTCGCCACGGTCGATCACGTAGATGAGGCTGTCAATGGTCCTCCTCCTCTGCCACCTACTCCACGGTGTTGTGTTCAGAACATCTGAGGTATATCATAAGCTTAGTAGGCAATGAATACCCGTGGTACACTCCGTATGGCGGTGTCATATGAAATGATGGTGGACCATATGCCGGCGGGACAGCTGCGTGCCATGGGTGCATCTGAATTGATGTCTGCCATATACCTTTTAAAAATTTGAATGTCATCCGTGTTTCCTGCAATGTACATCTTTTGACATATGAAGTCAACATCACCTATGCCGAATTGTCTAACTGCTCTTTTGAAGTTCTCCCTCAAATGGCGCAGACAGAAGCGATGTGCAGCCCAGGGAAAGATCTCTCTGCATCCATGAACTAGACTTGCATGTTCTCGAGATGGCGAGATCACCCCTTGTAGATGGGATCAAGTCACATGTGTGTGCAAAACCATACCCATGACTCGATGCACTCTAATTCCACAACTGCGAAGGCCAGTGGGAACAAGCCGTTGTTCGCGTCGATCCCAACTGCACTAAGTAGAGTTCCTCTGTACTTATCCAGGAGAAAAGTCCCATCAAGGCATAGAACTGGGCGACAATACTGCCAACCTCTTATTGAAGGCTCAAATGACCAAAATAGTCTTTGGAATCTATTCGATTTTGTTGAGTGCACCTGATATACTAACCCTGGCATAGATGCGCAAACAACAGCCATGAATTTTTCCAATGATCTGTAAGATTCCTCCCAATTGCCAAATATAATCTTAACTGCCTTTCGATGTGCATCTCAGGCCTTCATGTAGGACACTCTTATATTGAACTTGGACTCAATACGACCTACAATTTCCCTCGGCTTTAAATCTAGTTGACGTCTTACTGCGGGTTGGATGAAATAATTAATGAATTGTGACATACATTGCCTGTGTCTAGCATTAAGCACTGAATGACTACAGCTATGAGGTGAGCCCGTTGAACTAATCCGCCAAGCACCACCCAACCTCTTAATTGATCTCACATGTAAGCTCCACAAACATGGTCTACCAGGGTTAGAATGGTGGTGCATAGTACAATGAATTTTAATTGATTTGATACATATGACATACTCAACATTGTTCATGATAGACCAACCAACAACAAATTATAACTTCTTGAATTGAAAACACATATCTTCAAATAATTCAGAATGCGTTCTCCTCCTTAAAGGCGAATCATCGATGGGCCATCAAATGTAAGGTCATCCCATTCTCTAGCGATTATTCGCAAATATTCATTGTTCTGTATCAGGTGCTCTTCCGTGTGACTTGTTCTAATTGAGTAATCGACAATCAAGTCTCTGACCCTGAGGGATGGCTCTGTGGCCTGTAAGTCAGCCCGCTCTGTGTCATTATCATCCTCCTCATCTTCATCACTACTAGCTCCACTAGGCATAGTTTCATATCCAACATCTTTGGGAGTATTCATGTCATTATCTTACGGGTCACCCATAGCAGAACTTGTCCCAGCAAAATAATCATGTTCTCTTGCTTCAGACCCATAGCATTCCACTGGAGTACTTAGCTGAGAAGCTGGTGTGATGTACTCAGTGCTCGTTCGAGCTCTCTGACATTCCTCTATATTGTTAACCTCCCTATCTCCACATGGCAGTTCCTCAACTTCAACATAAACCATAATAGGTTGCACATATGCTGCATTAAGTATAGCTTCACTAACTTCTTCATCATTAATGAGACTTGCAATAAATCCAACACCAATAGGAAAAGCACCGATTGACAAAAAAAAACTTTGTTGGATCTAGCTTCAACGACCTAATTATTTGTTTATGTAATTCTTCGAATCTAATCCGCCGTGGTATTTGGATTGGACGATTTTTCCCACCAACATATGTTGGAATAAAATCGCTTACTCTGAGTTCACCGCCATAATAAAGAATTATACAGACAGTATCTGAACTCATCACTAACTAGTAATAACAGAACACCAGTAATCTCTCGTCTCACCTGATCAATGCAGATAATTTAATTCAGGAGAAATACAATGAGGGGACTAAATGAACTGCTACCTATTACGCACAAAAATGATTGGATTAATAGAAGATATAGAAGATTGAAAAATATATTAAGATTTTTTATCCTAAATGGTATACTCTAATTTATCTTATATCCTAACATGCATATATGAAATTGTCAAATATAATATAAATTAAATGTAACTGATGATGAAAGTGCAAGAAATGCATTAAGATGACCTAGGCATCTAATTTTCCCTAAAAAAATAAGATAAAAATGCATGTAGACCCATGTAACTTAACCCAAAATTCATGATTTTGTTCACAATGAGAAACTCTACTTTTCTGAACTTCACATATGCATTTGTTTTAAATGGTGTGAAAAGCAATGAAGGGCCATATAAAAAACCATGAAAGCCACTATACAAAGAATTTAAATGAATACGATAAATTCTCTCTTCTAATACAAACATAAAAAACAATGTATTCTTTGACTCAGCATCTATCAAGTAGCCTATGCAGAAGAAATGGTAAAATCATGAATCCACAATGAAAATTCAAAATTGCACCACGATGGTAAAAACATGATTTCAATCAGTTTAAAATGAATTTCTTTAAACTAACTATTAAAACGATTGAAGAATATTTAAATTATATATATGAATTTGTTGAAGAGAAAAAAATGCAAAATATTTGCGACACTCGCCACATGTCTGAATTCAAGTACTCATAAAGTACTCATAAAAAAAATGGTACCAACTTAAAATAACATTGCAGGAAATGAGAAAGCAAATTTTTTTTAACCTAGGCATCTAATATTCTAATATATACTTTTCTAACCTTAATTTTTTTTTCATTTATAATTTGATGAAATGGCAGTTTAACACTTTAAATATTTTCTCTTTCTCTCTACTTTATTGTAGTATCAATAATTAAAAAATTCTCAAACTCATGAAGCTAAAATATGTCTTATTTTAATTTCATTGTCATTTAACCAACATCAAAAATGAATTTCCCCAAACATAGCCTTCAAATATCTGTCTTGATTATCTTTGCACATATGTAACAAAAAATATGCGCACAAATTAACTTTTCCTAAAAAAATAACACCACATACAAAATGAGATCTAACACAAATTTACCATGAAAATCAAACTAAATAAATTAAACATACCAACTATACTCATAAAAATAAAAATCTAACAATTTTTTTTGATTTAGGGTTAAAAATACCTAAATCGGCAAAACAAAACCCAATAAAAACCCTTCATAGCTTCTCCTTCACCGACGACGAGCTTCCTTGGCCGGCGATGAACTTGCTTGGCCGGCGAAGCGTGGCGAGACCAGCAGCGGTCGACGGGGAGGAAAAATGGAACCAAAATCGAGAGCGAGCTCTCGGTTTTCGTTCGACCTAAATAAAATTAGCCGATCCGATCAGTGACGGCACATATCAACGCCATCTACGATCGCTATTTTAATTTTTTACGGCCTAATTAGCTAATTAAGTTATTAATTAGGCCTAATTTGAAAATTAAGCCATTTGCAAATAGAAGCTAATAACATGAAATCTTTGTTGAATTAAGTCTTTAGAGATAACAATGGGGATAATTAAATATTTTTAAAACAAAATATTACAAACTTATTTTTAAAAATTTCGTATTTTAACACAAAATAAAATGAAAAGTTAAAATGATATTCAAAATATCATAATAATAATCCGTTTAAACTAAAAGATAAAAATGTTTCCTTCAATCTCAAAATCAAAATTTTGAATCACTTTCACAAATATAAAATAATAAATCTCTCTCACTTTATAAAGCTGATAATTATGAGAAAATATTATATGCAGTCAGGATATAATCTGTGCAATCATTTGGGCACGTGTCGAAGCTTAAAATACTAATTTCTGACTTTCACCTCGCGGTAACGGTGGGACCTGATGTCATTAATGTGTTGGGACCCGACCCAACCAGTTAAAACAATGAGATTGCACTGCACACCGCTTCCAAGCGCGGTCGGACGCCATTTGAATACGCGGGAGAAATTTAAAAGTAATATATAAATGGATTTAGGGCACTCAAACAAAGAATAATCATATTTAAATTTTTTTCAAACGAACTGGAGAGAAGAGAAACAAAAATCTCTCATTTAATTGAGAAAAAATGTGAAGATGGAGAACGAGCAGCAAAGTGGTTGACTTCATATGAAGACAAATTTAGAGGATGATGTCATAAATATGAATGCATCGGTAACTTTTCTACACAATTGTATATATATAGTTATTTTGAAACACTACTTAGTGATCTTCTTTGAAATCTTTTTTGAAATATAAATTTTCTACACTTTTTGAGTGCTTTCCAAGAGGATTTTAGTAGTTTTGTTGTAGTTTTTTAGGAGTACAATTTGCACACTTTAGAATGTACTCCTTTTTTCATATATAAAGCATTGCGCACTTCAAATTATGGATCTAAATTGTATTATAAGCTGTTTTGAGTTCTTTCCAAGAGGATTTAGGCTATTTTTTATTTATTTTTCAAGAGTACAATCTATACACTCTAGAGTGTACTCTTTTTTTAAAAAAAAAATTTTAAGGCACTATGTGACTTCAGTATGGATCTAAATGGGTATCTAATCTGTTTGAGTTCTTTCCAAGAGGTTGAGTTATTTTCTTTCTATTTCTCAAGAGTACAATCGTATATACTGAGTGTACTCTATATAATTTTAAAGCATAGTGAGACTTTAATTATGGATCTAAATAATATTATAAGCTAGTTTGAGTTCTTTCCAAAGAGAATTTAGGCTATTTTCTATCTATTTTTTAGGAGTATAATCTGTACACTCTAGAGTATATTCCCTTTTAAAAAAAAAAATTAAAGCACTCTCAAACTTTCAATTATTGATCTAAATGGTTTTATAATCTATTTTGAATTCTTTTTAAGAGGATTTGGGTTATTTTTTATCTATTTTTGAAATCTATATATACACTCTAGAGTGTACTCTTTTGTGGTGTTTATTTTTAGATGTTGTATGTGGGACATCACACAGATTTGAGGGGGTATTCATTGAAGTGATTGGGTACGACATTGAGGTATGACATACTATCTCGAAAGATAGGGACATCACCCTTCAATGGACCTAATCACCTAATGAGGACTCCTAAGGCATGATTGGTCTTTGAATATACCAGAGATTTTTTCCCTACTTTACATAGATGAATAAAGTAAGGTTTATTTAAACCGAGTTCTAAAGTTTCCTATGGGGGCAAGCCCCCATAATTAATTACATCCTAAGGAATGTGAATCTTTTAGGAATACTCTCGATTAAAGTAAGCAATGTTGTCTCCAAAGATTTCAATGGTAAGACTATCAATAAATTAGTTATATTTGGAAAATCAATTGAGATAGATCAAAAGAAAAGACTTATTATCGAAGCCAAAGGAGATGAGTAGAGAATGCTCATGACACTAGGATGCGTAGTGAGCATTCCAACCTATCATATAGTTGGACTTTATATATTTGAAATTGAAGAGAGTTATTTGTTTAAGTTGAATCTTATTAGATTGTTAGAGCTTATAATCCAATAATACAAGATTATGAAAATACCTTAGGGAGAATTTATGCTTGTAGCTTAAAGGAAACAATTAAATTCTAAATCTAGGGAGCTTTAGCATAAGCCAAAGCACGACCTAAATCTAAATGAAGATGAGCATATGGTTTACCTCCATAAGAAAGAGTAAATCACTCCACTGCTGGACTTATAATTGCCTGGAGTGGCAGCCAGCTTACTCCTCCTACACTTTAAAATCATGTGGTCAAGTCATATGATTTTACAAAATAGATGGGTTATTTTTATTTTGAAAGAAAACTAAAGTCCATGAACCCACTCTATAAGAGACAAGAGCATTAATGATATGAGAAATGACTTAGTCTAATACAAATCTTTTCAATTTTTATTTGATTTTGACTCTTCATTTTGACAAAAGGCCATAGGATTTTTGCATGCCTAAATATATGTTGAAATGAGTTATGGGTCAAATCAAGAGAAAAGAGGGTGAAGCTCTATCGGTAGGGGTTGCTCTCACAAGTCAAGCATTCCCTATATGTGTAAGGACGGAGGCCTTCATTTTACAAGAGTGGTATAATATGGTATGTATGGTGTGAGACATACAACATTCAGCTAAGGGGTTGCTAAATCTTTTAGTGATCTTAATTTAATACCTAGGCTTTATAGTGAGATCATGAGTTGCAGAAAATTTTAGTTATGAGTTATAGTTGGGTAGAAAAATTAATTTTTCTCTATGAGCCTAATCGGATCTAGACCACCCATTAAAGCATCATTTATTTAAGAAACTATAAAGAGGCATGCCATTCTTATTGCACAATTTTAAAAAAACATCAATCAACTTTATAAATCTAACAAAAAAAATAAAGGTAGGTATAACCATGAAAAAAAAGAGAAGTGGGTAGTAGCTCTAACCCTTATATAAATGAAATAATAATTATAATTTATAAATGATAAGCTATGGAGGTCTTCAAATCTTCAAGTCTTCATATCTCCTTCATTTCCTCATTTGATTTATTTCTTTTGATTTGGTAGGCTTCAAGGCATCACATGATACTCCAGGACTAAACTTTTTGGCCAATGCTCATCCTGAACCCCTATAGCACTAATTCTAATTCTTGATGCAAAATTATATTAAAAATAGGGAAAGTAAATCTAACTACACGTGCAAAATAAGTGTTAGCTAAACACATCATATAAATTAAGTAGTTATATGTATAATTTGGACTTAGCCATGCACAGATAACCAAGTCCACCTGTCTTAATTTGGATTATGCTTAGGAGATAAGCAACTTGCAAAATAGAGCATTTATATTTATTTTAAGCATCATTTTAAGTATAATCCCCTGCAGAAAATATGATTAGGCTAATCATTTAACATCCATCTAAATCATACACCCTGACATCAAATCTACAATAATATATCATAAAACCAAATACACATCACTCAATGCACTGCCCTAACATAAAGCTAGAAGTTGTAACTTAATTTTAAAGTGTGTATTAAGGCTCATGTGTGATATAATTAAGCTTTGTTATAATTTTCTACGTATAAAAGGGTGTTTGATGATAAGAAGTTGATTTCACTTTAAATCGTTTAATTGATTTGAGAATTTTTTACTTAGTGTTTTGTTTTATTTTATTGGACTTACACTTAACAACAATGTGTTATAAAGAGAAGAATAGAGAAGATTACACTCTTTTATCCTTACCTTAAGTCACTTCTAAATCATATCAATTAGACTTAATTCTCTTTAGTGAATGACTTATTACACATTTTAATTAATCCTAAGTTTAGGTTCACTTTAAATATAATATGTCTTTAGCACACTTAAATAATGGATATGAATGTGTATATTTAGAGTTTATAATTTTCTTTTGATTGAATTATTTTATCATATTAATTTAAAGCTTTATATAAATTCTTATATAAAAATACATAGAGATGAAATTAAACAAGTACGTGTCATTGTTAACCAAGGAAGTGAGGTAATCAAATGACCTCCTTGGGGTTAACTAAAGCCTCATATTTTCAAGAAGTCCATACTCTATACCCACTTGCGTTCAAACATATGTAAATTTGTATACATGAATATAAGAAAGGGATATCCCAATAACATGATTAATTAATTCAACAACTTAATCATGCATGAATTTTTGATAAAAGAAAGAGGAGTTCTAATTCCATAATCAAATACACACACATGTATAAGAGACATAAGCTATTTCATGCCATTGTTAACCAAAGAAGTGAGGTAATCAAATGACCTCCTTAGGGCTAACTAAAACCTCATATTTCTGGGATGTCCAGACTAAATATTTGCTTTTTTCAAATACATATGGATGTATACATAACTAAAGGAAGGAAAACCATGCAAAAGCTATATTTTTATTTGATTGAAATATTTATGCATATGGACCAACAAGAGAATGTTGGCCAATAAAGAGAAGCATAAGACTAAGTTAAGTGTTTATAGAGATGAGGATGCTCAGTGGATGAGTGGCTTTACTCTTAGAGATAAAATGCAAAATGAGTATGTTCAAAAAAAAGTTGGAGTAGCTCGGTGGAGATAAGATTAGAGAGTCGCCTTAGATGGTTTGGCCACATAAAGCGTCGGTAGATGATGGTTAGGAGAGTAGATGCATTAGATTTGTCTTATGTTAAAAGGTAGAGGTAGACCTAAAAGCCTTGGTTAAGATGTATAAAAAATGACCTTAGTATACTTGAATTAAATGAGAATTTGACACATAATAGGACACAATGGAGACAAAGGATTCATATAGCTGGCCCCACTTAGTGGGATAAAGGCTTGCTATTGTTGTTGTTGTTGTTGTTGTATGGACCAAAGTCTTATATAAATTATAGTATTGAAATACATAAGAATGAAACCAAATAGAGTACGTGCTATTATTAAATCAGGAAAGTGAGGTAATCAAATGACTTCCTTGAGGCTAACTAAAGCCTCGTATTCCTGGGATGCCCAAGCTATATACCCATTAACATTCTTACTTATGGAAATCAATACGTGAATGAAAGAAAAGAAACTTTACTTCATACACTTAAGCTATAATCTCATACATCTCCTATGTATTTTATAGCATTCATAGCATATATAATCATTCATTTATCAGTTTTGAAAAATAGATTTGAATTTAATAATAATAACCACACATATATTAATTTAAATCAACATATGCAAGCTTGACATAAAGAAATCATTGATTTAATTAATTTTTGGAAAAGATGAATGCATGAATCAAGTGATAGTTAATATTTAATATGATTGAAAAGAAATAAAGAGACATAAGCACATAATTTCATTCAATCCAACTAATTTCTAGGGATAATCATACTAAATAAGCTTATTTAAAATAAATCAAAGTTTCTTAATGTCATTTTCAATCTTATGTTTAATTTGATTTATGAACTGTGAGAAGAGGGTTTACTAGTCCTAATCCCATCCCATATTTATAAGTAAATTTGATTTAATGAAAGGTAATTAAGCTAATTTTAAGGATTAATTAAGTTAAGCCATGAATTAAATCAATTAATTAAACCCTTATCTATATTGCCTTAAGGTAATTAATCAAATGATTATGAGCTAATATAATATGCAAATGAATTGAATGGTAAATAGCAATGGTCCTATGAAATAAAAGGGGCCTAATGCAATTAGCTTACAATCCTTGGTTAATTAAGCTTAAGGAACTCACTTAATTACTTTCATGATTTTCTCACACGTGAGCTAACCATGATTTCACTAAACCTCTTTAGGTTATTATGCACCTAAAACTCTACCCATGAATCAATTAAGAAAAATTAGATATATTTAAAATTTTACTTTAATTAATCAAGTCATTAATCCATTAATTCATTTCTCTTTTAATTAGTTGCCAAATTTGATTAACTATCTTTTAAAATGAAATGGGCTTATGGGGAGAAGGTTGGGAAAGAGGTCCCAACCTAATTCCATAAGCCTCTTACTTAACCAAACATGATTTAGTATGATTTGAGTTTCAATTTAACTAATTAAGTCATTAATTAGTTAATTAATCTTTAATTATCATTTTGTTGAAAAGGAGAAGAAAACTTAGGGGGAAAGATTAGGAGGGAGGCCCCAATCTAATTTCCTTAAGTCTCACCATCATTAAATAATGATTAAGGGATCCAATTTGTTGATTAATTACTATTCACATGCTTAATTATCACTTAATTAAGTTAAAAAGATAATTAGGGCTTAAACAATCAATTTTCTCAATTAATCAACCAATAAATTTCAAGAAAAATATGGGAGGAAAATGTCATCTCCCTAAACATTCTCAGAAAGTTTGAAATTGATTGACTAATTAATTAGGAAGTAATTAGACTAATTAAGTTTTCAATTAAACCCTAATTAAGCCAAAATTACTATTCAAAATTAATTAAAAATTATTTTAATGGATACCCCTCTGAAGTACCTTTAAAATGAGTTATTATTTATATTTTTTTTAGATTTTTCTATAATTAGTTATGAATTATTGAAGTTTCAACCTTAAAAATCTATTAATTAACCTAATTAAAGCCTTAATTTCGTCGACGCCATGTGATGTGCTGACATTGTGCGCTTTCCACATGGCACTATGAGATTAGCTATTTAAGTTGTCACATCATGCGGTGTGGCGGTGGACCGCGATATTGATCTCCGTCGTCCGATCTTGGATTAGACAGCGTAGATCAATCCCATGGCAAAAAAAGAGAAAATTGAGGAAATTTAACGTGATTTGATCAAAGCTATCCATTCCAATCACGGAGCGGCCTGTGATAGACTGATCCTTCTTCGAGTGAGAACAACGAGCTTGTCCACCATGGATCACTCAATCCAAGCTCAGCTCAATTCACTCAAAATCAACCCACCTTCACCGAGGATCCACAAGGATCCAACGGCTAGGATGGGCTCACATGCAAATTTTTTTCACAAAGGACCAAGGAAAATTTCATTTATCTATAATTTTGAGGAATTACATCACGAGAGCTCAAGACCAATGGTGGGATTGATGGAGGTAGTTTTTAGTTGAGATGAGGCCCTATTAAGCAGCAATTGGATTGGTTCCACCCGGATTGCACAGAATGCCAAGGATTGAGCTTTAGAGCTTGATCTTGATCGAAGTCCCTCCTCCGATGGCTTTGAAGCTTGTGAAACAACTTGGGTGACTTCGACGACGTGCATAGAGGGTGTGTGTAAGAGGAATTGAAGTTTGGTTGAGAAATGAGCAAGCTTGGATCGGGATTGAGCTCCCTATCTCTTGGTTGTGCACGTGAGAGGAAAATTCGAAGTGGGGAAGGCATGGAATCACTTTGGGAGGTGCTAGGGCATTTCCTTTCACTGTTGGTAGCTCTCACAAATTGAATAGTGTGATTTTTAATTGAGGGGCCCCTCGACTTCGAGTGGACAGATGAGGTTGCCTCTCATTTTTTGGTTAGCCAACCGAGCATTGGAGGGGTCTTAATCGAGTTCACTTGGCTCGGTTTGGTTGGAGGAAGGAGTGAGAGGTGGCTCAAGGCTTGATCTTGGCTGATCTCTTTACTTGGGTCCTTTAGTTTCTCAGTTTGCATAGGAGGTGAGTTAACTCACATCCCTTTGGTTCATGGAAAACCTAGCCCAGTTAAGGTGGGCTAGGTGGCTTAAGTGATCCTTCATTTGGAAGCTTGATGGCTGCTAAGGATGAGAGGAAGCTGAACTTTTCCATTAGAGGAAAGAATCTAATGTGGGAGAGGATTCATGGAGGATTTATAGTGGGCTTGGCTCCAAATGGGGTTGGGCTGATTTTGACCTAGGTTGGGTTTGAGTGGGTTAGGTGCCTCCAAAGTCTCATGGGTTGGTTTTATGGGTTTTGGTTCAATTGGCTCATATGGGTTCAAATTGGGTCATGTTGGGTTAGGTTGATCAATTGGTCAAATTTGGTTAAACTAAGGATTGGATTAGGTTCAAATGATGATTTGGAGGGTTTTGTTCATGTGGTTTTAATTAATTTGACCTAGGTTTGATTTTAGCTCATTTAGAATCAAATGAGTCAAATGGGTCAAGTTGACCAATTTGACCAAATTGACCAAATTGAGTTGGGGTAGGTGTTGGTTCATGTTCAATTGGTAAATTGAAAATGATTGTAGGCTTTGGTTTGAATCAATTTGGATTTAATTTGGATTTTGGCCAATTTAACCCTTTAGGTCAATTTGGGCTAGGTTGGGTCAAGTTGAGCAATTGATCAAATTTGGCTCAATTATGGCTTTGGTCAAGTTCAATAAAAAATTTGGAATGAACTTGAGTCATTGGTTACAATGAATTTGGGGTAGATTGTGATTTGACCCACCTTGACCTTTTAGGCTAATTTGGGTCAACTTGGGTCAAATAGCCAATTGGACTTGGTTTGGCTCAATTAAGGATTTATTCATGTTCAATAATTGATTATGAGTTGGTGTGAATCAATGGTTTCAGTTGATTTGGTGTATGGTGGGTTTTGGCTAGTTTAGGTTTCATTTGGGATAAACGTTGACTTGGTCAAAGGACCAAGTTGACTTGGTTTGACCTAATTCAAGGTAATTGATCATCCTAGGGTGATCAATGATCATGGTGTGAGGCTTGGATGACCTTGGTTCAATCTAATTTGGGTTGGATTGGAACTTGATTCATATAGGTTCTTTAGGCCACTTTGGGTCAAGTGGACCTAAATGGGTTAATTGACTTGATTTTGGATTGATTAAGGTTTAGTTGGATTTGTATATGAGCTTAGGATTGAAATATAAATCCAACTGCAATCAATTTGGGCTATATGTTTTGGTTCATTTAAGAATTTTAAGTCAAAAGGGTTAAGTTGGGCTTGACTTGGGTTGATTTCAATTTGGCTAGATAATTGTAGGTTTCATTTAAATTTAGATAGATGATTGAAGGAATGATTGATTCAAGAGAAAATCTATTGATTTTGGCTTGGTTTGGGTTGATTTTGGTTAAGTTTAAGAAATTATCTTAAAGGGTATAAATTAGGTTTTGGATTGATTTTGGATTTAGTTTTGGCCATTTGAATTTATATTTCATTTACATTTATGAATACAAATGAAGATATAAATAATTTATGAGAAATCACTTGAGTTTGGAGTGATTTGAAAGCAAATTTAACTAAGCTTATGGATATGGGTCAAAAGGGCTAAGAAGAAAATCAATTTAGTTTGATTTATTTTTGGTCATTGAAAGGTGAGTTTCATTTATATTTATGAATACAAATAAAGAAATAATTGATTTATAAATAAATCGATTTATTTTGGGTTGATTTGGGTTAAGATTTGGTTAGGCTTATGGAGGTAGGTCCATATGGCCTAAGAATGTCTTAGCTTGGTTTGATTTGTTTGATTTTGTTTTAATCATTTGAGTGTCAATTTCATTTATATTTGTGAATATAAAAATAATGATGATTTATAAAGAAATCAATCAAGTTTGGGATAACTTAGGTGAAGATTTGGCTGGCTTATGAGAGTGGGTCATTTAGCTTAGGAAGGAATTTTGAAACTTGGATTTGATTTTGGGTTTCAATCATTTGGAATTGAGTTTAGATTTGGATTTGGTAAATAATTGAGAGATTGAATTTATCTTTGAGAAAATCAATTGAATTAGAATTGAATTGGATTTCACTAAAGTTAAGGCCATGAGATTCAATCATAAAGTTTATGGAGAATTTTGAGCTTGGATTTGATTATGGGATTGATTATGAGTTTGAAAATTTGGTTTGGATTTGCATGAATTTGAGATTTGGTTTGAGAAGGAAAACATGGATTGGGTTTAGGCAATAGGGTAGGCAAATCTCCCTAAGTCCCTAAGGCATGACCTATCTCTATGGTTAACCCTTCTAAGTCTCTAGGCTTGGGTTAAGTGTTCATTTAATCACCGAAGTGTCAGAGCTCTTAGTGTTATAAGAGTTCTAGATCTATGATGAAAGTTAAGAACTCACTCTAAAAGTGATGTCAACATCCTTTTTTTATTTTAAAGCTATGAGACTTTCAATTATGGATCTAAATGATATTATAAACTATTTTGAGTTCTTTCCAAGAAGATTTGGGCTATTTTCTATCTATTTTTAGGAGTACAATCTATACACTCTAAAGTGTACTACAATTTTTTTAAAAAATTTAAAGCATTGTGAGACTTCCAATTATGGATCTAATTGGTATTATAAGTTGGTTTGAGTTCTTTCGAGAATTTGGGCTATTTTCTATCTATTTTTTAGGAGTATAATCTATACACTCTAGAGTATACTCCTTTTTTTAATTTTAAAGCACTTTCAGACTTCCAATTATGGATCTAAATAATATTATGATCTGTTTTGAGTTCTTTCCAAGAGGATTTGAGTTGTTTTGTTGCAGTTTTCCAGGAGTACAATATATACACTATAGAGTGTACAACTTTTTTTAAAATTTTAAAGCTGCGTGAGACTTCCAATTATAGATCTAAATGGTATTATAAGCTATTTTGAGTTCGTTTCAAGAGTATTTGGGTTGTTTTGTTGTAGTTTCCAGGAATACAATATGTACACTCTAAAGTGTACTCCTTTTTTTAAAAAAATTTAAATGATGAGGGACTTCGAATAATGGATCTAAATGATATTATAAGATATTTTGAGTTTTTTTTCAAGAGGATTTGGGCTAATTTTAATCTTTTTTTTAGGAGTACAATCTGGACACTGTAGGGTGTAATACTTTTTTTTAATTTTAAAGCATTGTGGGACTTCCAATTTTGGATCTAAATGATAATATAATCTATTTTGAGTTTTTTAAGATGATTTGAGTAATTTTTGTTCAATTTTTCAGAGTGTATAATCTATACACTCTAGAGTATACTCATTTATTTTTAATTTTAAATGATATGAGGCTTCCAGTTATGGATCTAAATGATATTATATGTTGTGTGGAGTGTTATCCAAGAGGATTTGGGTTGATTTATATCTATTCTTCAGAAGTACAATCTGTACACTCTAGAGTGTACTCGCTTTTTTTAAAAAAATTTAAAGTACCAAGGGACTTCCAATAATGGATATAAATGGTATTATAATCTATTTTGAGTTCTTTCTAAAATAATTTGAGTTATTTTCTATATATTTTTAGGATTACAATTTGTACACTCTATAATGTAATCTCTTTTTAAAAATAAAACTTTAAAGCACTAAGGGACTTTAAATAATGGATCTAAATAGTATTATAATTTGTTTTGAGTTCTTTCCAAGAGGATTTGGGCAATTTTGCTACACTTTTCAAGGGTACAAATGCACTCGAGTATAGTCTTTATTTTTTTTAAAAAAAATTTAAATGATGGGGGACTTTCAATAATGAATCTAAATGATATTATAAGCTATTTTGAGTTCTTTCCAAGAGGATTTAGTAGTTTTCTATAATTTTTTGAGTACAATCTAGAGTATACTTTTTTTTAATTTTAAAACCGTGAGACTTCCAATTATAGATCTAAATGATATTAAAGCACACCATTTCTCCGATCATTCCTCCCTCCGACCACTCCCTTATTTCCCAACCCAGACGTTCCGTCGATGCCGCTTTGTTCGCCGTTGTAATTGTGTGTCCAGGGTTTTTGAGGTATTTTTTGCAACCAGTTTGAAGTTCATTTTAATGGTTATTTAAGTGATTATAAGTGTTTTATTAGTTTATATGTGTGATTAGTGAATGTATATGCTAGATCTTTAAGGTTGCATCTATGTTTGCAATTTTAGGCGAAAAATAATTAGTTAAACGTGGATGTGTGTGTGTTTTAGATTGTAGGTGATGTTTGTTTAAATTAATTTCTAGGATATAGAGTTGTTTCATCTACTTTCTAAGGTGTTTTTTTAACCTAAATTTTAAATGACTATTATTTGTGATTGTTGTGTTTAAGTGTAAATTGTTAGTTTAAATGTGTGATTAGTAGGTGTAAATGCTAGTTGTAGCTTAGATGCTCGTTTGAGATTTTGAGTAAAAATATATCTTTAAATTAGATGTGTGTTTAGGATGCTTTGATATGTGTTTAAATATATTTCTAAAGTTTATAATAGATTCATTTATTTTTGAGGTATTTTTTGCCACCTTCATTTGTACAATTAATGTTATTTGTGATTGGTAAATGATTAGGTGTACACATAGTTAAATTGTGGATTCATTTGCCATCATTTGAAGAATAAATTTAATTTATTATTTGTCCATATTAGATATGAATTTTGTTGTGGTATTCTATGTTAAAAATGAGTTGAATCTTTGTTTGCATAGTTATATTATGGTGGTGAACTGTAAGATGATTTTATTCCTACTTATATTGGTGAGAAAAATCGTCAATACAAATCTCATTAAATTAACTTCATGGACTATAGAGGCGCATTATGAGGTCATTGAAGTTAGATGAGTAGTTGTGTTAGTTTTTATTAGTGTTGGATTTATTGCATTTCATTCTTTGATGATGAAGTGAGCTATAATCAATCGACATGTAGTTAACTATTGTAGTTTATGTTGAAGTTGAGAATTGTCAAATGAAAAATAGGGGTGGACAATCGAGGAGTGTAGAGGTCCGATTATGAATATATTACACCAACATCTCAAGTAACCACTCAAGTCGAAGCATATGGATCACCATAACATGTTATACACTTTGGGTCAAGTTCTCATTTTATGGGTGACTCTCAAGGCGATCTCATAAATTCACTATCTTGAAGATGAGGGGTATGGATCTATTACATAGCGGTGTCTGATGATGATGATGATTGTGATATAGAACGGGCTATTTTATTGGCCACAAAACAATCTATTAGGACTGAAGACCTAATCAGGGAATATTCAGTCATAACAAATCATACTGAAGAGCACTTTTATCTAACAATGAGTATATGCATTGTGCTCAAACAACTAGAGAATGGGATGAGGAGCTTTTTGATGGGCCATCGATGAGTCTTGAAGTAAAAAATATTCGGATGAAGCGAAGGTATGTGCTTTCATGATAAAAAATAACTTGATTCAGAAGGTTTATCTTAAATAATATTGAATATGTGATATATACTTCAAACAAAACAAAGTTCACTCGATGTGTATCATGCTCACCCATTACACATTATAAGTGGCGATTTGCAAGCTCAAGTAGAAGTTTGGGTGGTGCATTGAATTATATAATACACTCTTTATACTTGATTATTTTGTTGGACTGTAAATTACATCGTTTATCAATTATTTCATTCAACCTATAGTTAGGCATCAACTAGATTTGAAGCCTATAAATCATAAGTATAAAATCCAAATTTAATATAAGAGTATCTTACATGAAGGTGCAGGATGCTTATGATGAAGGTAATTTTTGGCGTTTGGAGAATCAATAACCTTGAGAAATTTATGGGTGTTGTATGTAGTTATGTTAGATCTTATAAAGTGTACTACGAATCAAATATAGATTCCAATTAGATTAGAAATATAATGGATCTAATACAAGTAGCATCATGATATGTAATATGTAAAACTATTACAATAGAACAACATGTCCTCAGTCATTTAAATTTAAGCTAGTTGGTGTTGTTATTAGTTTAATTATATAAAATTTACTACATTATCTTGTATGTTTGGTGTTTAATGTAATGTTACAATTTATTCAACTTTTCATGTTATTTAGTTTGCTTTTGTCGGTGATGTCATGAATTTATGATGTATGTTTTCTTTAAATATACTACATTTTAGTCTACTTCTTGCATTATTTATTTTACTTGCTTAGATGTCTTGAACTTTTGTTGTATGTTTGTTAATACAATGCTTACTATTTAGCTACTTACGATGTCTTATTTAGTTTACTTGTGCAACGCTACTATCTGAACTTACTCTGTTATTTGGTGTCTGTTGTACTACTACATTTCAATCTACTTCCGTAATATTACTTAGTTTACTTGCTAGCATTTTCTTGAGCAATGATGTTTTGAATACTACATTTTGTTAGTTACTGATTCCGTCTATTTTTCTCACTATGTTATTTCATACTATAAGCATGTAATTATGCTTTGTTATACTTATTGCGGTTGTAATACATAACTTATTTATAGGAACAATGTTTTTGAAGACCGATGCATGCGTGAGAAGACGCCTGAGAGATTGTTACGAACTACCCCCAAGAAGTTCACCACCATAATTACATCGTATTGGGAGAGATTGATTGTTATTGTGGTAGATTCATTCCGACAATATGGTGAGCCGATCAACCGATACATGAGTGATATCGGTCTTGGGCTTCACTCTACATGTTGAAAGCACCAACAATTCCCCCGGACACTTATTACCCTCGAGCACTAGGAGAGCGGTTAATGGTAAGCTTATTTCTTACATAAAATTATTGTTTTTATATATAATGATCGATCTAACTAATTCTTTCAATGCGTGAAAATGATCCCAACAAGTATTCGTTATTTTGGGAAGGATGAGGACACAAAATTTTAGCATTCTATTAATGATGAGGAGTTGCGTAGAGAGATGTGCAATATGCATATCTATTAGTAATAGACATACACATTCGCTACTTCATCATCATTGCAACCGGATGGGCGTATGGATCTTTGGTCCTTCCCTATGGTGGGACCTCTACATATACATTCTCACCATGCGATATTCATATCAAATTATGTGGACTCGGATGCATGGGTGGTAGGCACCTCCCTCCCATATGGGATCCCATCATTCCATATGATATCCCCATATGGAATGTACCTTTACTCGCTCGACAGCTTCAAGCGTACTTTGTGTTACATCCTTAGGTTACTCATGACCGAGAAGGTTGAGGAGGAGGCAAAAGCATCATCTGAGACACCACCTACATTACACTCCAGTGATGCGATTCGACGATGCATCATTGGCGATAGTCATTGTGCTATTATCTTTTTTCGATAGTAGATACCATTTAGTTGTAGTTGTACTTCATTTATTTTGGTTATTCATTTTGTTTTAATGTTGTATGCTCATTACATATTTATTCTTTGTTGTTGGTTACTATTTGCACACAATAATGATTAATCTACTCTTTTACTGTTTTGGTTGGATTACAACAAAGATCAGCTCTATGTTCATATCTTCTTGCTTTAGTTCTAGGTGTTCTTACTACATACACAATGGGTTGTACGCACATATCTTCTTGCTTTAGTTTTGGATGTTCTTACTACACATTTCCAATAAGTTCACAAAGAGCTGCAATTGGACAACACTCGTCATTGCATTTGCAAAAACTGAAGCATAGCAGGCCGCATTCATAGTTTTATTCATGAAAAAGTGGAGAATTTCATTATGATTCCAACGATACTAAGCTTCGCATGATTAGATCTGGATGAGTCTGATCTTACGCGGCTGGTCCGATATTCCAACTAGACACGCAGTTTTTGCGAGCATTTGTAAAAGCTGCGCTTACCAGCTGCATTAAAGTTTATGGTTAACATGAAAGTCGTGGAAAATTTTGTTACAATTCCAATGATACCAAGCTTGCACAATTCCATGTGGATGAGTCCCATACAAAATACCACGGTTGGTCCGATATTCCAACTAGGCACCTCAGTTTTTTGCGAGCATTTGCAAAAAAAATGCGGCATACCGGGTCTCATTCACAGTTTTTGGTCAGCATAAAAGTCGTGGGAAATTTTGTTACGATTCCAATGATACCAAGCTCGCTCGATTCGGGATGAGTGATACGCAAAATCTGTCACTCGAACTTTTTTTTTATTTTAAAATTTACGTGATTCGACGCCGACGACGCTTAATGCCACTGGCGCGATATGGATACACGCCGTCATTAATCATTATCGAACGACTGACCAGCCTATCTTTTAATTTTTTTATGCCTAATTATATAATTAAACTTTTAATTGTTTATTTTACAAATTTAGCCATTTAAGAACTATATGCAAAATTTTATTTATTTCAACAGAGGTTGAATATCTATTATCTTTTCTAAATTTTAAATCAAACTTTGCACTAGAAAATCGCTATGGTAGAATAAAAGTTATGTTAAGTAATCCAAAATACAATACGATATTTAAAGAATTAATAAAAAACTTAATTTTAAATTTTGGTGGTTATGATGATGATGAACGATAATGCGGCCGGTAGTCGGCGGCAACCCGACGTGGTCGATAGTCGGCAATGCGAGATGGCGACTATTATTGACGGCTATATAAATCCAAACTCTTTTAAGTGATCTTGCGAAGAAATCATTCAGCGAGATAGTGCAATAACCATTATTAACATTATCTAAACTTAAGAGATGAATGATTTTTGTAATAACCAAATATTCAAATCCATGCAATATTGCAAATCTAATTACAAATTTATTAAAATTCAATTCAATTCTGTACAATGTAGGACCCTCCCTTAAAAATACACCATCTTCGATGCCTATGCCATCACCAAACTCATCATCTACTGTTAATTATTGATAAAAAATAGTTGTATTAACTTCTTCAACCATGTACCACTTGTTCTTAAGCGGGAGGTTAAAGTGTGCGGAGAGTTGCCTTTGCTTACCTGATCGAAGAATGGATACGTAGTAACTGACATGTGTGGTAACGACAACTGCTTGTTACATGTATATAATGACAAGAGAGTTAATTAATAATTTTTCAAAATTTTGAAAAACTGGAATTTCAAACACCATGAATTTGAAGTATAAACTTTTAAGTAATTAATAATAATTATGTTTATTAATTAAATTTTAAATGAAATATATATATATATATATATATATATATATATATATATATATATATATCTTATAAGAGTTAATAATCAAGCTCAAGATTTGACGAGGACATTATTTTGAATCGATATGGTTGATAGCAATTATATCGGTGTGTCACGAATGAATTTTTTTTAATCTAGCTGGATAGGGTAAGGATTATATATATATATATATATATATATATATATATATATATATATATATATATATATATATATATATAATATTATGGCATTAAATATCATTTTATTTGGGGCATAAATACCATATCTTGACATATAAAAATATAGCATGGATATGATTGCAGTGAATGCATTGAAGAGGTAATGTTTGTTGTACTTAGCTGAGAATGCATGATTCCAGCTGCAGCCCACCGCTTTGTGCCTGGTTTTGTACAAGTCGACAAAAACCTCTTCCTTTTTTCTTTGAGCACCCACTGATTGAAAGAGGAAGCTTTTTGTAAATAAACAAATAATAAAAAATGGAAAAAAAAAAAAAAAAAAAAAACGACCGCTGCTCACACACACGATCCCAACTCTCGATTCCATCCTCTCGGTTCTTTCTCCTAAAACCGCAAGCTCTTTCACCCCTCCCGTCTCCGATCGAACCACAAGAAACCGAAGGCATCTCATTTCCCCTCTCGGCTCCGTCTCCTCAACCGCAAAAAGAAAACCGCACGCAAGTTTTCCCCCTCTTCTGTTGTTCTCCTCGTCTCCTCAAGCCTCAGATCACCATCTGGGTTCGTCCTCCTCGAGCTACACAACCCTCGACTATTTCCTCTCGTTCGTTTGTCCACACAGCCAAACGAACACCTTGTCCCTCTTGGTCGAAGGAGCAGCTGCTCGATTTCCCCTCTTTCCTCGGTTCGAAGCATCGAGCCGTAGTCGAGCAGTTAAAGGGCTCAATTCCTTCTGTACCTGTGAGCAGCAACCAGCTAGCTTATGTTCCTCCTCCTCTTCTGACAGCCCAACCGCAGGTACTGCTCCTCTACCAAAACTCCAAGCTGCACTTTTTTCCCAGCTTATCTCCAGCCCAATCACAAGCTTCCCTCTCAGCCGAAATCCACTACAGTATCCGTTGAAGGCTGAATCCATCCCGTCTCCCCTCATCTCTCGTTTACAGAACTCCTAATGATTTAGCTTTGTCTGAATCCGTGAATGCATATGCCAACTGGGCTTTGTGAATCCGGCTTTTAACAATGCAAACTTGCTTTTGGGATGCCATTTTGCTGGATTTCAGTAAAAGCTCTTGCTTGAATTTTATTACTAAACAATCTTATAATCCTTCTTAACAGCCTCACATTCCTCCCTCGTACTCAGCAGCACACTCGCCTTCCTTTTCTGCGACCTAGAGTATAGAGACAACTGCCATCAGAGATTCCTCTAACTACTCTTTTCCCAGTCGAGAGGCAACTCTGTCATAAGATGGGTTCTCCTCAACACTATCTCCCACAGCTATTTCGTATCCCCTATTTGATTGGAGTCCAATTCCCTTTGCTGCATCCAAGAGAGAACTCCGCATCAAGCAGGTTCCTCTCGGTTTCCGGTGTTTCCCCCACCTGTTCAACTCAAATAATCAATTCTTTCTAGCCAAACTCATGCAAAATTATTATTATTGCTGTTGGTGGATGTGTAGAAATGGTTGAATGTATATATACATTGTCTTGATTTTTTTGCTTGAAGGCCACACGCTCATCACGAGAATAATGTAAGGTGAAAACACCAACCTGCCACTCATTAAGGTGTAATGAGTTGGCCCAAAATTATTGATGACCTAGCCAATTTTGACTTAGAAAAAAGAATCAAGATTCATCTAAAAGAAATCAATCACATCAAAATAAATAATATAAAATAAAATTTGTGTAGAAATTACATATATATATTTATTTTATGGATTGACACCGTATGCTCATCGGCATAAGGATTGAATCCGAGGTGTTTAAAACACCAACCGTACTCATTAGAGAGTAAAATTATTCCAATGTAGCCTACTACAATATAACGGAATACTATCGAAATCTTCAAATTTTACTAAATTTTGGACTTAAAAGGAGAAGAATGATAAAATCAATTCAATCATTTATGCTGCATGCAAGCTAATGAATGTCAAATGTTAATTAAAGTTAATGATATATATATATATTCCATATAATGTGATTACGTAGGCATAATCTTCTATGCTTGAAATAGAGTTGATAATGTCTACTAAATGATCAACTTTTAAATGAACTCAAATTACATTAAGATTATAAGACCCAATCCTCTATATTTGTAATAGAGTTCAATACAATGTCGTATAATATCAATTTTGTAAAAAAAATTAAATTACATAGTAACCATCCTCTACTAGTAAATAAGTAGAATTGTGGTCACCCAATGATTCGAGTTGAATGAAGATATCAACTGGAGGGGTAATTGTTATTAAAATATTTATGATATTATATTCAATATTCTCAAATTTAAAATACTCGAAATATAAATCTAGATATAATCCTCTATTATTAAGTAATAAAATTGATAAATCTGAAATAATAAACTAAATGATTAAGCGGAACTTATATATCCGATGATAGTTGATTGAAAAATCTCAAGAGATATTATCATCAAAAGATACTTGAGCTCTAAATTAATTCATCATAAAACTAAATTTCAACTAAGTAAATATCTGAACTAAATAAAATGTATCATTTAAATACTTAAAGTAAACATCCACCCATTCATCCACCCATCCACCATCGTTAGGGATGATGATTAAGAAAACTCTAATTCATAAAGAGTTAATGTCAAGTCAAATAAATCACTATATTCAAACTCAAATAATTTCATGCTAGGGCGTTGTCATTAAGTGGTTGCCAAGTTTCACTTATGATGTTTAATTGAGACCTCTGACGGCTACGCCAAATACCAATATTACAAATCACACCTATGATGTTCCACAAAAAATCAACCCTTTGAGTTATGAATCATAGGACATATTTAATAAGCACAAAGCCTTTTTGTTAGCAAAAGTGGACTTAAGTTTGTCTCTTACAAACACCCGTGCCTACAAGGATTTGACGACGAACGTATGATGATAAGGATCCTTTAATTTTACTATTTATAAAAGATCAAAATAATTTTAAATCAAAAAAAGATCAATTTATTCTCTTAATTATTTTAAAGAGATCAATTTAATTATACCATCAAATTAATAATTTGAGATATTAAAGGCTTGATTTTTAAAATTTTAAATTTTTTTAATTAATTTTTTTGTGCTATAGATATAATTATATTCAAGATGATTGGATTAATATTAATTAAATTTCTAAAAAAATTAAATTTTAACATAAATTCTATGTATTTTTTTATTATATTTAATATTATTATTATATTAACTTATTTTATAATTCTAATATTGCCAAACTTCTCCTTTACATGCCTATATATCTTCATTCAAATCCAAACAATTAGACCAAATTAACCCATTTTAAATAATCAAGAGACTAAAATAATCCTTCTATTTAATCTAAGACTATTTTAATCCTTCATAAATAATTAAGAGAGTAATTTGATCCTTAATTCTTTTACATAAAGTTCCAAACAAACCCTTAGAACATTCCAAATAAAATGATACAATATAACAAATGCTTCTTAAACGGCCATAGCAACAAGCTTAGTTTGGGCAACTGATGTGAGATTCATCAATCAAGCCTAACTTAAAGCCATGACTAGCAAAATAACATTAGAATCAGGCTTGGCTTCAACAAGTTACTAACGAATTAAAGTTAGTTAAGATTGATTTGATCAAAGTTTGAATTGTTAAATGTTCAATTTGATTAAGTTTGTTTTAATTTAGAGTTAGATTAATATGTAGTTCTTTTATTTAGATTTTATTTAAGGATTTATTTAACTATAACTAATTTTAAGAAGTTCATTAGGTTTTATAAATTTAACTAGCTTACGGTTTGACTAATGTTTAATTTGATATATTTATTTAAATTTTAATTAATGATTTCATAATTTATTAATTTGATTATTTATTTGAGTTTATGTTGATTAATTTAGTTTAATGTTTATTTGGAGTTAATAATAATTTACTATGAATTAAATATTTATAAGAATTTGGAGTTATACTTATTTGATTTGATTAATGTTTAAAATAAATTTATTGCAATTATTTTATTTCACATATTTTGATTGTTGGAATTTTTTATGTTGATTATTAAATTTTAATTTGATTAATTTGATTAATTTAAGTTCAATTCACATTTATTTCATTTATTGAATTTGTTTTTAAGATTTATTAAATTTTTATCATTCAAGTGATTTATGTTAATTTGATCATTATTTTAACTTTTCAGCTTTACATTTTAATTAAACTGAATTGATGTGATCATTCATTACAATGATCTGGATCATTTATTTGACCTACTTTAGGCTAAGTTTAATTCATTTGATTCAAATAAGTCAAGTTAGTTTTCTTAGTCTAATTAACTATTTTAGGATTTAGATTAAAGTTCATTTGTGTCTTTATGTTCATTTTTTTTATGAATTTGATTAGTTTCAAGCGATTTAAGCTTGATTTTGATTCTAACTCAAATTAACCTATTTTGATCTAAATATGTTAAGTTGAGTTCAATCAAATGATCAATTTGACTAAATCAAAGTATGTTTAGACTCAAATCATGTTTGATAAGCATTTGATATGCTTTGGAGCAATTAGTTTTGATAAATCAATTTAATTTTGATTTTGATCTAAATTGAACTTAATGGATTAAGATGAGTTCACTTGTGTCAAATGAAATTGGTCAAATTAAATCTAAGGACTAGTTGAATCATTTGTTTAATTTCAATTAGTTTTAATTTAATTTGAGTTGGGACTCAATATAATCTATTTGGATCTACTTGTATTAAGTGATCCAACTAATTCATTTGAGTACTTATTGGATTTAGATTTATTTAGATTTAAGTTTAGTCATGTTTGTTTGATGATTTTAAGCCTTGAGATGGCTCAATTTGATCAAGTTTTAATTAGTTGATTTTTGACTTAGTGGGGCCCACATTAGTCAATTTATGCAAAATAATATAGCTAGCCACTTTTTACTCCATTTAAATTCAATTTTGTATTTGTTTGTTTTTATACATTAATTCTATGCTTTTGAATTGATTTAATTTTAATTTAATTTGAATTATTTAGACTCAGGTGAATAAAGCTTAAATGAATTAATTGAGTTAATCAACCCTAACCACCTCAATCTAGACTTAATCGATTGTTAAATTTGAATTCATATATATTTATACACACATCTATATTTGATTTTAATAAATTTGGACTTGATTGGGTTCACTTAGCCCAATTGAGTTTGATTTCATTTTAATTGTTTGATTTTGGTTCTTGTTAATTATACACCTAATCACTTAGTGTAATATTGTCAGTGTCTAATTATAAAGTTTTTTTTCTAAGATCAGAGATTCTAATTATTAAGATCATGATGAATGTCACCATTATTCAAAATGAAGTCAACATATAACTTTTATTATAAAATTGCATAAATAATTTTTTAATTCAGCTAATTCTCATATATAGAAAACCAAACTAAAAAAATAAAACCAAATTGTTGTTTGATTTCATAATTTCATCATCTAAATCATATATATATATATATATATATAAACTAAAAGCACACATTTAATGAAAATCTTTCATTTATTTATCTTTCTATAAATATAGATCCATTTGAATTTGATTGTGATTTAGATTTGAAAATTTTAGTTTAATAATCCTGTTTTTTTAATTGAGTTTATCTAATTATTCATATAGAGAACTAAATATTTAATGAAATAATAACTATAACTTTTATTGAGTTTTTTCTTGAATAAATAATAATATTATTATTTGTATCCATAATTGTTAATGAAATTACTAATGATTTACTTAGTAATATTTTAATCATGTTATTAATGATAAATTAAACTTCAATCAATTAATATAAAATCTATTTATTATTTAATTAACAATTAGCAATTAAAATTATATTATTTTTTGCTATAAAATAAAATTGAAAACAACCAAATATAACCAAAGTAATGTAATAATATATTAATAAGTTTTAAAGCATCTCCAACATTGTATTTTTAAAATTTTAAATAATTTTTACAAATTAATAAATGAATAAATTATGAATAAAAATAAATAAAACTAGAAGAAACAAGAATCACTTTCCATTAATGGACGAGACCAATCAATAATATTTATAATTGCTAACTAATAATAATAATACATCAAGAGATCAAATTAAGCGACATATTAATCTAAATTCTAGAGCTAAGTTCTAAGAATAGAGTTTTTGGAACAGAATAGAATAAGATCACTGCAGCAGTGGCTACAAAGAATGAAGCCGCAGCAGCTGCAACATGGTAGATCCATTTCCTCCACATTCTTTCACCATGCTCGGGCTCAGGAGGGTTTGCAGACTTCCTCTTTTGCTCTAAAGACTCAACTATGTTCTCTATCTTCTCCTGAATTTCATCTTTCTCTTTATGGAGAGAGAGCAGCCGCATTTCCACGGCATTCAGTTTGGCAGCGGCCGACTCAGCCTTCTTGAATACTGCAGCCATCTCTGTGTTCCCGCGTGAGGTGGCTTCAGCGACGGCAGACGAGATGACGAGTCTGATAACATCGCGTTCCATATCGGCGAAGATATCCTGCTCGGCGGTCTGTGAAGCCAACTCAAGGTTTAGCTGTTCAATCTGTTTCCGGAACTCTTTCACTTCTTTGATTAGTTTGTTATTTTGGGTTTTCTGCAGCTCAAGACGGAGCTGCTCGATCTGTTTCCGGCTCTCTGCCACTTCGTACTCAAGTTGCTCATTGCGAGTCTTGAGGTTCTCAATTTCTTTGCTGCGGAGGCTTGCTTCTTCTTGCCCATTTGGAGAGAACTGTATGAGTGTTTGAAAGGTTTCTTCTTCTTCTTCTTCCACAACGAAAAGAACAGTTGGGTTGAGTAATTTAGAATGTAGAAAAATCGAATGCCGTTCCCTTTATTTATAGATAGTTTCGGGGAGGGCTCGCAGCTGAATCCGTTCTAACCTTGCAGAGAGAGATGGACGGATTTGTTAGCCGACTATCCTGAGATGGTGGTTTAGCATCCGTCCCAATAAAATAAATAAAAAAATCTAAAATTTTGAATTGAATCACACTATGGGAGTTCTGATCAATTATTATTCCTCTACAACGGCCTCTCGCTTCCTCTCCGGCATCTTCGGCTTCCCCAAGCTATTCGGCCGCCGCCTGAAGAGATGGAGATAAGCGATACTAAGCGAGAGAGAGAGAGAGAGAGAGAGTGGTTGATGGGAAAAGTACGCACAAATTCGAAGTAAAATCCTCAAGATTATATATCACATTATATATCCTCAACTTTACTGCCTCATACTTTGATGTATAATCATAAATTTTCATCTTTTAAGACTAATTAAATTATTATTAATCACATAACTTATTAACTTTAATTAATTTATCATATTTTAAGCTTAAGTAAAAAAATCATAATTATATTAATTAATTTAAATAAATAAATAGTATTATATTTATAAATAATAATTTATAAATTTATTAAAGTTATAAAAAGTTCATTAAATGCTTAATCTAGGCTAATTCTTGAGCAAGTGTAAATTTTAGTAAAATCTAACAAATGAACAAATGGGAATATAAAATTTAATCATTCAGATATTTAGATATTTAGCATAATTGCAAGATTTAACTATTTTAAAATCTCACCATTTTATTTGTATATTTTGATTTATATTATAAAAAAATATTTAATTTTTTTAAAATTAGTTTTTATATTTATTAATTTTAATATGATTAAACCTCATTTAAATCTTGCAAACAAACGAGTCTCCAAGATTTTCTTAAATAAATCCAAAATACTTTATGTATGATGCCCCCTTAAATTGCTTTACAAGAAGTTATAAAGGCGATTCATAAACTCAGAAAAGTAAAGTTAAAAGAGGTTATGATATAATAATATCATTTAAATTTATTTTTATTTTGCATCTTTTGATAGAGAATTTAAAAATTATAAATGAATTTTATCATGCATTATAAAGAAAATAATAAAATCAAGATATACATATTTTACATATGAATCCTCCTATTAAAAATCAGAAGAATAAATTTTAAAATTTTACTTTATTTGAAATCCAGACTCAGAGTATTTAAAGGGTAAATAGAAAACTCGAATTTTACTTAAAACCTAAAAGAGAGAAAATCACGGCATAGCCAGTAAAAAATCTTCCACTATATTACAAAGTTTTCTCAATACAAGATTATAGAGTTGATATAAGAAGGCGACAATGAGAATCCAGACAATCCTACATAGTCACGCTCGTCAAATGATTGAGAAATGAGGAGGACAATAACTGGCGAAAAATTCTACCAATCTCGAATCTTGATGTCAAAAGCAAGTTGATCCTCTGAAACTATGAGATCAATCACTTAAAATATCCTGAAACTTTGGGATATCATTAAATCCATAAATAGCTCTTAAGCATGGAGTGTTTATATAATCGAGCATCTGAGTCCATCTAACAAGCCCAAGATCTCATAATTACTTCATTTGAGCATTCAAATACTTAAAATACATCAAATGATCAAATGAATCATTCTCAGAATGAAGTGGAGTGGTTGATTTTGCATGATGTGAGATGCTCTCCTCCAATATAAATTCTCATTCCTCATATGAGAGGCTCAGCAAGAGAGAGGAGAGATTTTAAAGCTTGAAGATCCTCCAAGCACACCGACACTGATGCAACCATGGCCATGATCCTCATCGTCGTCAATTTCGTTTGCCTCCATCATGAAGACCTTAATCAAATCGTTGCTCGTTCACCATCATCTGCTACCACTGAAATGTTACTACCAACGCGATCGATATGCTGTTCTCTTCTCATATACCTATGTAATCCCATTATCGGGAAGATTTTGTACTAAAGAGATATATTGAATGCTCGCACGTGATTTTTTCCTCTTTTGAGATTTTTCACGTAAAAATTTACGGCTCTTATTCACTTTAAATACTTGTGTATTTTGGATTTCATAACAAGCTAAGAAATAAACTTTCACTCTATCACAATTGGTTCTCAAGACTAAAATAAATATAGCACATTTATACTTCAAAAGTGAATTAAATTTTAAAAATTAAGAAAAATAATGTTTTATTATAATAATAAAGATTGTCGATATATATAAATATCTCAATATTAGATATGTAAATATATAAGAATTATGTATGTAAATGCCTTTTTTATATTAATTTTGAGCTATTTATAATTCTTATATAATGATATATAATACTTAAATTTTGATATTTATATATATGATATTTAAATCTTTGATATGGTATCGAAAATAATTTTATTATTATCTTTTAAAATATTTAAAATCTAAATATCAAAATTTAAATATTAGTTTAGATAAATACAAAGAATTTGTGTGGTATTTATATAATTTTTTTATTTGAGCAAAACAACTACTTGTAAATTTTGACTAAAAATGCTGATAGCCTACGTGACGACTTTCGTTACATTTTAATATTAAATTAATTGAATTTTAAAAAAATAAAATTAATAAGGATTTGCAAATCAATGGTAACGGTATGAAATTTTTGCGGATTCAAACAATTATATAAATTCAATTTAAATTTTAAATTAATTAAATTTACAAATTGATAAGACTTATAAGCATTTGCAAATAGAGAAGATAATAACATGAAATCTTTGTTGAATTAAGTCTTTAGAGATAACAAAATGTAAAGTTAAAATGATATTCAAAATATCATAATAATAATCTGTTTTAAACTAAAAAGATAAAATGTTTCCTTCAATCTCAAAATCAAAATTATGAATCACTTCCTCAAATAAAAAATAAAAATCTCACTCACCTGATAAACAAGCTCATAATGATGAGAAAATATTATGTGCGGATGTAGCATCCGACGCCAATGATTTGACACGTCGTGCTTAAAATACTAATTTTGACTTTACTCACTAATACGGGACTTGATGTAACGTGACCGAGACCCGACCCACCCATTAAAACAACAAGATTGCATTGCACGACGTTTCCAAGTGCGGCTGGATGCCGTTTGAATGCACGAGAGAAATTTAAAAGCAATATATAAATTGATTTATGATACTCAAATAATGAATAAGCATATTTAAATTTTTTCAGACGAACTGGAGAGAAGAGAAACAAAAATCTCTTATTTCAAATGTGAAAAAAAAATGTGAAGATGGAGAACGAGCACCAAAGTGTTTGACTTCATATGAAGACCAATTTAGCGGATGATGTCATAAATATGAATGCATCGGTAAATTTTCTACAATTATATCAAATAACTAAGTATCTTTCACCATTGTATGGCGAGTGATGCGTCGATGAGCATCGCGATCAACACTAACTTCTTAGGATGAGAATAAAGATGAACGCTTTTAAGCAATAATTAATGTCTTGATCAAGAATGAAAATTTCTTTGAAGTAATGATATAATTTTTTATTAAAAATATAATTAATTTTATTTTAAAATAAATAATATTTTAATAAACTAGTTATGATAGTTAAAATCAAAGTATCTTGAAAGAAATCCCTAAATATTGAACTAATTTAAAAACCTATAGTGCATATAATATCTATGCTTCATTTTATTACTATATAATTATTGACAAGATATTATTTTTTGTTAATTGATTTATTTTTATTTATTTCACGGGATCAAAAATTACAATAATATCTTTAACCTTCATCTATGACTTGATTTATAAGCCTAAATTTTAAATAAAATAAATTTCAATGTGAGTAGCGTCCTTCAATACATTTTAATTTTAAATTATTTTATTTATAATTCAAAAAACAAAAAATATTTTATTAGAAAATATGAAAAATTTTATAATTTTAAAATCTTTGAATTTCAAAATCACATTTAAAACCATCTGTAAAATTTTATTTATTCCAACAGAGATTGAATATCTGCTATTATCTTTTCTGAATTTTAAATCAAACTGATGAAATATATCTATAAAAGCTCAATTTTGAAGGATCAAGAATCAGATCGAGATTCGTATAGGTAAGTCTTATGTTTATACAAGATAACAAGATTATTGTTTATTTTAAAAAGAGATTAAGTCCTTAAACTCACTTCCTAAGAAACTAGATCATGTAAGGCATGAAAAATGACCTAAATCTAATACAAAACATATTATATTTACTTTCATTTTTGGACAATCATTTGACTTAGGCTTATATGATTCATATGCGTAATGCATGAGAAATAAAATTATTAGCCAAAATCAACGAGAAGGGAGGAGGTTTATTTCCACCATAGCTCTCAAAGGTCAAGCCAAGTTTCTCTGACAAAGATGGAAGCCCTCCAATCAAGAGTGAAACAAGATGCTTTTATGCATGATGTTATAAAAGAAAGACTCATCCTGCTAAGAGATTGCTAATTCTTTTATCTTGATTTTAACTTAAGCTTTAAATGAGGTTATGAGTTCTTTATTTTAATTTTGAATTGTTAAATTTGGTAAAAGATTTATTTTTCCCTAAGAGCCTGATTTGAGTTTGACTTGAAAGAAGGAAGTGAGGAGTTAGTTCAAGTTATATAGACAAATTTTCCTTAACACCCCTAAGGCATGACCTGCTCCTATGGCTAAATCTTTCTAAGTCTCTAGGAAGGAGTGTCCACCTAATCACTAGATGTGTCTTAAGACTAAAGAACTCTTAAAGTCTAAGAGAAGTCCTATGTTGGAGGGGTCGAGAGCTCATCCTAAAAATGAGATTAATAACTTTTTTAAGTCAATTTGGGTCAACTTGGGTCAAATGGCCAATTGGACTTGGTTTGTCTCAATTGAGGGTTTATTCATGTTCAATCATTGATTATGGGTTGGTATGAATCAATGGTTTCAATTGACTTTGTGTATGATGAGTTTTGGCTAGTTTCAGTTTCATTTGAGCTAAAGTTTGACTTGGTAAAAAGACTAAGTTGACTTGGTTTGATCCAATTCAATGTAGTTGATCATCTTAGGGTGATCAATGATCATGGTGTGAGCTTGGATGGTCTTGATTCAATCTAATTTGGGTTGGATTGAAACTTGGTTCATAAGGGTTCTTTAGGCTATTTTGGTTCAAGTGGACCTAAACGGGTTAATTGACTTGGTTTTGGCTTGATTAAAGTTTAGTTGGATTTGTATATGAGCTTAGATTTGAAATATAAGTCCAACTGCAATCAATTTTAGCTATGATAGGTTTTGGCTCATTTAGAATTTTTAAGTCAAAAGGGTTAAGTTGGGCTTGACTTGGGTTGATTTCAATTTGGCAAGATAATTGTAGGTTTCATTTATGTTTGAATAAATAATTGAAGGAATGTTTGATTCAAGAGAAAATCTATTAATTTTGGTTTGGATTTATTTTAGTTAAGTCCAAGAAATTGGCTTAAAGGGTCCAAATTGGGTTTTGGTTTGATTTTAGATTTAGTTTAGGCCATTTTGAGTTTATATTTCATTTATATTTGTAATGTAAATGAAAATATAAATGATTTATGAGAAAATCACTTAAGTTTGGAGTGATGTGGAAGCAAATTTACCAAGCTCAAGGATGTCAAAAGGGATAAGAAGGAAATCAATTTAGTTTGATTTATTTTTGGTCATTAAGGTGGTTTCATTTATATTTATGAATATAAAGGAAGGAATAATTGATTTATAAAAAAATTGATTGATTTTGGGTGATTTAGGTTAAGATTTAGTTAGGCTTATGGAGGTAGGTCCATATGGCCTAAGAAGGGTCTTGACTTGGTTTGATTAAGTTTGATTTGGTTTTGATCATTTGAGTATGGATTTCATTTATATTTGTGAATATAAATGAAAGAATGATTGATTTATAGAAGTCAATCAAGTTTGGGATAACTTGTGGAGATTTGGCTTATGAGAGTGGGTCAAATGGATTATGAAGGAATTTTGGAACTTGGATTTGGGTTTCAATAAATTTGGAATTGAGTTTAGATTTTGATTTGATAAATAATTGAGAGATTGAATTTATCTTTGAGAAAATCAATTGAATTGGTTTGGCTAAGGTTAAGGCCATGAGATTCAATCAAAAGTTTATGGAGAATTTTGAGCTTGGATTTCATGGGATTGATTATGAGTTTAGAAATTTGGATTGGATTTGGAATGAATTTGAGGTTTGGTTTGAGAACGAAAGCATGGATTGGGTTTAGGCTATAGGGTAGGCAAATCTCCCTAAGTCCCTAAGGCATGACCTATCTCTATGGTTAACCCTTCTAAGTCTCTAAGCTTAGGTTAAGTGTTCACCTAATCACTAGAAGTGTCTTGGGACTAAGGAGCTCTTATTATCTATAAGAGTCTTAGATTTATGATGAGGAAGTTGATAACTCACTCCAAAAGTGAGGTCAACATCTATTTTTTTATTTTAAAGCACGACTTTCAATTATGAATCTAAATGATATTATAAGTTATTTTGAGTTCTTTCCAAGAAGATTTGGACTATTTTCTATATATTTTTAGGAGTACAATCTGTACACTCTAGAGTGTACTCCAATTTTTTTTTAAATTTTAAAGCACTATGAGACTTCTAATTATGGATCTAATTAGTATTATATGCTGGTTTGAGTTCTTTCCAAGAGAATTTGGGATGTTTTCTATTTATTTTTAGAGTACAATCATATAGTCTGAGACATTTCTATTTTTAAAAAAAAATTTAAAGCACTCAAGACTTACAATTATGGATCTAAATGGTATTATAATCAATTTTGAGTTCTTTCCAAGAGAATTTGAGTTATTTTTGTAGTTTTGAGTATAATATGTACACTCTAAAGTGTATTATTTTTTTTTAAAGACTCCAATTATGGATCTAAATGTTATAAGCTTGAGTTCTTTCCAAGAGTATTCTTTTATAGTTTTTAAGGAGTACTTTGGGTATTTTTTTTTTAAATTTAAATGATGGGGACTTGTGGATCAAAATGGTATTATAAACTATTTTGAGTTTTTTTTTCAAGAGGATTTGTTTTTTAATATTTTTTCCGTGAGTACAACTGCATAATCAGAGTGTAATCCTTTTTTTAAAAAATTTTAAAGCATTGTGGGGCTTTCAATTATGTATCTAAATGGTATTATAATCTATTTTGAGTTTTTTTAAGAGAATTTGAGTAATTTTGGTTTGGTTTTCTAGAGTGTATAATCTGCACACTCTAGATTGTACTCTTTTTTTTAAAAAAAAAATTTTAAATGATGTGGGCTTCTAGTTATGGATCTAAATGATATTAGATGCTATGTGGAGTACTATCTAGAGGATTTGGGATGATTTTATCTATTCTTCAAGAGTACAATCAGACACACTCTAGAGTGTACTCGCTTTTAAAAAAATTAAGCAGAGAGACTTCCAATAATGAATCTAAATGGTATTATAATCTATTTTGAGTTCTTTTCAAAAGAATTTGGGCTATTTTTATCTATTTTTTGTATTACAATATGTACACTCTAGTGTAGTCTTTTTTTTAAAAAAAATCTTTTAAAGTTGTGGGGAGTTTAAATAATGGATCTAAATTATATTATAATCTATTTTGAGTTCTTTCTAAAAGGATTTGGATAATTTTACTACACATTTTAGTACAATCTGTACACTCTTGAGTGTACTTTTTAAAAAATTTAAATGATGGGGACTTCCAATAATGAATCTAAATGATATTATAAGCTACTTTGAGTTCTTTCCAAGAGGATTTCGTACTATAGTTTTTTACAATCAGACAGTAATCTCTACTTTTATTTTAAAGCATCGTGAGACTTCCAATTATAGATGTAAATGATATTAAGCCATTTTAAGTTCATTCCAAAAGAATTTTGATAGTTTTGTTAAAGTTTTCTAGAGTACAATCTACACTTTGGAGTGTACTATTTTTTTTAAAATTTAAATGATGGGGACTTCCATTAATGGATATAAATGATATTATATACTATTTTGAGTTCTTTCTAAGAGGATTTGAGCTATTTTCTTTTTTAATAGTACAATATGTACACTCTAGAGTATACTCCATTTTTTTAATTTTAAAGCATGACTTCTAATTATGAATCAAAATGGTATTATAATCTATTTTGAGTTCTTTCCAAGAGATTTGGGATATTTTTATCTATTTTTCGTGAGTACAATCAGACACTCTAGAGTGTACTCCTTTTTAAAAAAAATTTTAAAGCACCGAGACTTTCAATTATGAATCTAAATGATATTATAAGTCGGTTTAAGTTTTTTCAAGAGGATTTGGGTTCATTATACATGTTATATAGATTTTCAATGTTTGTGTGTGTGTGTGTGTGTGTGTATGTCTGCATGTGAATGCGATAAAATATTTGTGCAATGATATTATGTCTCATGAACCAATTTTAGGCAAACTATTTTGACACTATTATTCACACAATGAAAAGGAGGCATATGAATTTATTATGATTATGCATATCAAATTGATTTAGTGTTTGAAAGATCATGCTAGTTATTGGCAAACTAGAAGAATTTGAACTTAAAGGATTTCTTATGTGCAAAAGGATTTTAAAAGGTCTTAATTTAAACTCCTCAATGAAAATTAAAACAAACTCACCAGTTATCTTGTAATGATTAATTAATTTGGATGAGAATTGAAAGGTTAAGAAACTTATAGAAAGTCATAATTATTCTTAGAAAAGTTGAGTAACCAACATCTTTAAGATCTTATGAGCCATCAAGGAAGAGAAGTGTTAAAGTCAATGATAGATGAAATTAGAGCAACGATGCATTCAACTATCTACCGAGGAAGTTGACTGAGCGGGAGAATGTTGGGTTTACAAAAGAGATGTTTTCAATTATATTCAAAAAAAAAGAAGGATTGTGGATGATACTAATACATTAATACAATTGTTCAAGGAAATACAAGCAAAAGATGCATATTTGTAAGATGTCTAAATTGATGAGTCAAATAGTTTAGTTTAATTTTATTTATTAGTGTTTATTTTAGTTTATTATTATTTTATGGATTAGTTATGGTTTAGTTTATTAGTTAGTTATTTTAGTTTATTAGGGTTTAGTTTTAGTTTAGTTATTTATTAGTTTAGTTTTAGTTTATTAGTTATGTTTAGTTTCTTATTATTAATTTTAGTTTATTAATTTTTATTTAGTTTATTTAGTTATTACTAGTTATTTAGTTTGGTTTTAGTTAGTTATTAGTTTTATTTAGTTTATTTTGGTTATTACCCAAGGTAGTTTTTTTGGAGTGATGACATGTCAAGGATTGACTATGACTATATTTTTTGTGATGTCATAATTTTAATAAAAAATTATTGACTTTAAAAAAATAATCTAATTTGTATATTTTGTTGGAGTTAATCATCAAAAAAATATTTTATTTGAGTAACATTTTATCCCAAGAAACAATTGAATCATTCAAATGACTATCCAAAATATTTCTCATAATGAATGAGAGGCATCCTATAACAATAATCAAGATCAAACAATGATAACTATTGAAATTGCATTACCTCGCCATAATTGTGTCAATGACATATTTCAATAAAGCTCTTCAAAAGTACTGCTTTAATAGTAATAAGATTGTTGAAAGTTTCTTTTATACATGCATAAGTAAATGTGATTCAGAAGAAGAGTTTGAATAGGCTTGGTCTAAGATGCTTGAAGAAGAGAATTTGTATGATCATACTTGGCTAACTATGCTATATAGAATTAAAAATAAGTGATCAACCACATTTAGTAAAGATTCATTTTACATGGGTATTTTATCAACACAACATACATAAATAATATGTCAAAATCTCTAAACCAACAAGTTCTATCATTTTTTTGGGATTGAGAAGATTATGAACACGAATAATAACTATAACTCTTATTGAGTTTTTCTTGAATAAATAATAATATTATTATTTGTATCCATAATTGCTAACAAAATTACTAATAATTTACTTAGTAATATTTTAATTATGTCATTAATGATAAATTAAAATTTTAATCAATTAGTATAAGATATAGTTATTATTTAATTAGTAATTATTAATTAAAATTATGTTATTTTTAGCTTAAAACAAAATTGAAAACTACCAAATATAAACCAAAGTAATGTAATAGTATATTAATAAGTTTTAAAGACAATTAAAGAATCGCCAACATTGTATTTTTAAAAGTTTAAATAATTTTTTATAAATTAACAAATGAATAAATTTCTGAATAAAATCACTAAACCAATTAACATTTAAGTTGGTTCATATCAAATACAAATAAAATATTATTTATTTATTTAAATATTGAAATAAATAAATATAAATGATTAAATATAAAATTATTAATATTCTATATAAAGATCAAAATATTTATTTATGACATAATAATATATATCAAAATATCATTATTGCAAATAACTAAGTATCTTTATGTATGACGTGAATAGATTTGATATATCGCACTAACTTCTTAAATAAAGAATAAAGATAATGCTTTTTTTAACCAATAATTAATTTCTTGATCAAGAATGAAAATTTCAAGTAATGATATAATTTTTTATTAAAATATAATTAATTTTATTTTAAAATAAACAATATTTTAATAAACTAGTTATGATAGTTAAAATCAAAGTATCTTGAAAGAAATCCTTAAATATCAAACTAATTTAAAACTATAGTGCATATAATATCTATGCTTCATTTTATTACTATATAATTATTTACAAGATATTATTTTTTGTTAATTAATTTATTTTTATTTATTTCTTGAGATAAAAATTACAATAATATCTATGACTTGATTTATAAGCCTAAATTTTAAATATAATAAATTTCAACGGACTCATAATCCTGATCTAGTGACTTTATGCCTTCAATGATTTTAATTTTAAATTATTTTGTTTTCAAGAAAACAAAAAAAAAAATTTATTAGAAAATATGAAAAATTTATAATTTTAAAATCTTTGAATTTCGAACTCACATTTAAGAACCATCTGAAAAATTTTATTTATTTCAACAGAGATTGAATATCTGCTATTATCTTTTTTGAATTTTAAATCAAACTGATGAAATATCTCTGTAAAAGCTCAATTTTGAAGGATCAAGAATCACTTTCTATTGAAAAACGAGAACAATAATATTTATAATTGCTAAATAATAATAATAATACATCAAAGAGATCAAATTAAGCGACAGATTAAATTAATTTCTAGAGCTAAGTTCTAAGAATAGAATTCTTGGAACAGAATAAGATCACTGCCGCAGTGACTACAAAGAATGAGCCGCAGCAGCTGCAACAGGGTAGATCCATTTCCTCCGTATTCTTCCACCATGCTGGCAGGAGGATTTGCAGACTTCCTGTTTTGCTCTAAAGATCGAAGTCTTAAATCCCTCTCCCAACTATGAGCTTTATCTCCTTTGAATCGAATCCTTCTCTCTATCAAGAGAGAGCAGCAGCCTCCTCATCTATGAGCTTAATCTCCTTTTGAACCGCATCTTTCTCTCTATCAAGAGAGAGCAGCCGCATTTCCACGGCATTCAATTTGGAAGCGGCCGACTCAACCTTCTTCTTTATTACTGCAGCCATCTCCTTATTCCTGTGCGCGGTGGCTTCAGCAAGGGCAGAGGAGATGGAGAGTCTGATAACATCGCACCCATATCCGCAAGAATATCCTTCTCTGACGTCTGAAGCAAACTCAAGGTTTAGCTGTTCAATCTGCTTCCGGAGCTCTTTCACTTCTTTGATGAGTTTGTTATTTTGGGTTTTCTGCAGCTCAAGACGGAGCTGCTCGATCTGTTTTTGGCTCTCTGCCACTTCGTACTCAAGTTGCTCATTGCGAGTCTTGAGGTTCTCAATTTCTTTGCTTCCGGAACTTCCCGCAGCACAAACTCTGGCGGAGGCATGCTTCTTCTTGCCCATTTGGAGAGAACTGTATGAGTGTATGAAAGGCTTCTTGTTCTTCTTCTTCGGCTTCCCCAAGCTATTCGACCGCCGCCTCAAGAGATGGAGATAAGCGATACTAAGCGCTCTAATATCTATCATTCTACTTCTCTGGGAGCTTCCTCCTCCCTATTTGTAGGTTAATTATAAAAAAATTTTAATTATTTTTCTTTTTGGGGATTTACATGCATATTATACAATTCTTATGTATTTATAAATCTAACAACTAAATTTTTATTTATATATATAACCTTGTGCAAGAAGCTGCTGAAAGTTCGAAGGTATCTCATAAGAACTTCTCAATGAGTAATAACAAACAAGATTGAACTCATGTAGATCTACTTTCTTACTTCCTTTCTAGATCTTATGTAGAAACATCGCCTTTGTGCAAGAATGAAAGTGCTCTCTTGCTTTCAAGCATTGACTCACAGTAGCTCTCTATCTCTATGCCTAGTGGTGCTCTCTCATTCAGTTGTGTAGTTTAGCTTGGTTGGAACAAAGGGAGATCCATGGCGTTGAACAAAGTCTCATTCTCTAATTGTCTAAAAGATGTTGGAGAGGATTTGACCAAATAGTGCACGTAAGGCTATTCTTTTGAATATATTAGCAATATGGTTTCCATCACAAAAAATTAAGATTCGGTGTAAAGGATATCATGCCTATCTAATTGACAAATTAGCGGTTTCCTTGCTTTGATTTGGAGGAGAGCTACTTGACATATCATTGCACCATGATAGTATACCCAACATATAGCATGAACTTTGGTATCGTGAAAATAGAAGAATGAGACAACTTTTTCTCCTTTCAAAAGGTAAGCCTTTGATCTTTGTAAGTCATGTTTGTGATATCACTCATACACCCCTACTTTGTGTGTTCAAAGCATTAAAATAGGAGAGTCTCTCGACGATGATGGGGATCCACCACAACCAATCCAACCGAAGGGTTTTGTAGATGGTTACCATCTCCTTCATTTTCATTTGTCTTCCTGTCTTTTCTTTGTGCATAAATTTTGGTTGGTAGGGTCCCAATTACCCATGTGAATCATAGTTTGGTTCCTGTGAAAAGAGGGCTGAGCAATAAGTTAAGCTCTTTTCATTAGTGAACGGTTAAGCAATATTTCTATGACCTTTCTTTTCTAACTGTACTACTTGAGTAATGAAAGCAAGAAAATGGATAAGCGTAGGAGAAAGGTAGCTAGAATATTTGAATTACCGTAAAAAATGAAAGATAACGGTATGCGATAAAGAAGAATGTATCATAAAGGCTTTCAGACTGCATGGTATAATCTATAGATTCTTCTCATAGCATGATCTAGCTCTATTTCTCCTCTTACTCATCTATAGCTATAGCTTTATCAAGGTATGAAATCTCGAACTCTTTTCCCACTACTTTTAGCATCTATCATCTATTAGAAGAGTATAACAAGGTGGATGAAAACTGATTGCTCAAGAAAGTGTATTCACTATACCAAGCACCAAGCACCTCTCTTCCTTCTACAACCAACCGTTTCACTTTTCTAACAAAACTTTGTTCAACACTTACTACGCTTTCAAAACCTTAGATGAAATGAAAGAAAAGGTGTGGAATTTCCCAAGTAAGAAAGTGAATATTTTGTAAGTGGGAGCTACTGATTGAAAAGCAAAGATACGATATGGATCTATCCACTAAAAAAAGGGAACTCGTAGATCCTCTTCTTTTCACAAGATAGACAAGAAAATGAGAACTAGTTCAAGTGAGCGCTAAGTAAGCATAGTTAGAATCGAGTGTAATAAACGTCATTTTTTGTGGATCGAAGTGGAAGTCATAAAAAATAGATTTCTTTTCTCTTTGCACCTGAATAATAGGAAAGGTAGCTTGTCTTAGCCTATGTATGTATATGATGATGATGATGAAAAAAAATGTGAGTTCACTACCGTTTCTTTGTAAACCCTACTAAAGACCTGACGGCCTTTGATGAATGAAAGAACATGAAAATTTTCTTTTCATTTCAAAAAAAGAAAATAAAGCCCACTACAGATAAAGCGTTGAGTTCCTGACTTTTTTTCTTTTTAGAGGCGAAATATGAACAAGACGCTTAGTGAAGAGAGCGTGGCATACAATTCTATTCTACTAGATGCAAAGTAACTTAGCGACGTCGTGAGAGTCAAGTTCGACATAAATAGAAGGAAGAACCGATGCATTACTTTACTAAGGTATACTTTCGCTCTGTGAAAGTGCTGTTCACTTATGAACCAATATCCTATTTGGGGAACTTTCCTTTAGTCGATCGTGATGTCGGTCTATTATTCCTTCCTTTCATCATAGGTAAGGCAAAGCGCTTTCTTTATGCATATGGTTCCATCTTTCTAGTTCACCTTTTCTAAAGTGCTTGTAGTAATAAAAAGTCTTTCTTAATTTTCTATTAGCATAGCATTACTTGTAAATATTTTACACTGTTACCATACTATACATGCAAACATAACAAAGAAAACAAAAGAAAGCCACGCATGAAAACACACTATATATATAACACCATAATCTTCAATATCATATCAAAAATATCACTTTATTCACTTTTTAAAAATAAATAATATGTATGTAAAAGTGCGCTCTTTAAAATAAAAGGATTCCCAATTCTCTAGCTTTGCTTTTAAGTAATGAACAGATCGATTGAGATAAGCACAACCGGAACTACACCTCCAACTTTGAATTTTATTTTTATTTATTTATTTTTACTGTTGCATACCAATACAAGATATCATCATCAAGATAAAGCCCAACCAAGAGACCACTTTGAATCAACCCACTCTTCCTACATTAACATTCTCATATCCAATTGTCCATCTCTTGGGATTATATATATATATATGAGAGAGAGAGAGAGAGAGAATGAGAGAGAGAGAGAGAGAGAGAGAGAGAGAGATTGAGGGTTGTCAATTTGGGTTTGTGGGTCTAATCATCAACTCGACTCAAGTTGAAAATATTAAACCCGAACCCGACCCAAATTTAAAAAACGAAGTTCAAATTTTAACCCAAACCGACACCAAATGGTAACCCAAACTTATTGAACGGTTCAAATTTCTAACCAACTGACTAATATGAACGGGTTCAATTTATATGCTATTGAAATAGTTTGGAAAATAGAGATTTGTTGTAGGATACTTTAGAAAATACACATATAATTTCATAAAATGTTAAGAAATTGAATATGTGATAATTTTTCCATTCGTTTGATGGACAACTCTATAGTTCGAGTCATCCAATTTAGATGCAAAAAAGCACTGTAGATAGCACTATCAAGCATAATAAAAGTTAATTCCACATAGTAGGAAGATCTTGTCTTAATCCCTTTTTCATCAATAAAACTTGTTTAGCATTCCAAAATTTTGCTACCTTGCTTGAGAACCTTTCACATATTTAATACTTTCATAACCTTTGATCGAAATATCAATGTCTTTTAATCCTTCTTGAACAATCAAATTTATGATATGTGCACAACATCGTATGTGAAAGAATTCTTCATTGCAAAGTAAGTCACCTCTCAAATTTAAACGATTTCTCATGAATTCAACAGATACATTATTAGCTGAAGAATTATCTAAAGTAATGTTAAAAATCTTTTTTTCAATCTCCCAATCAAATAAAAAAGTTTGAATTACTTCAAATAATGCAAGACCATCATGTGGAGGTGGCATAAAATTGAAATTTAAAAAAAAAAATTTGCAACTTCCAAGCATTATTAATGAAATGTGCTGTTAAACAAATAAATCCATAAGTATTAGTTTTCTTTCTAAATAATAACAACCCAACTTTCTTGCAAAATCATATGACGACATGATTTGAAATATGAGTTAGTCTTTGCCACTCCATTATAAGTCTCATGGTGGTTTACTCTCTGGAGGTAAACCATAGCCCATCTTCACTTAGATTTTGCTTTTTGGCTATGCCAGCTACCAATATTTAGATCGAGGTTTTCTTTTGGGCTACAAGCATAAATCTCTCCTCTTGGCATTTCTACAATCTTGTATTATTCTATTATAAGAACAATCTAATAAGATTCAACTCAAATAAATAACTCTCTTCAATTTCAAATATATCCCTAACCATATGATAGGGAATGCTCACTAGGCTTTCTTGTGTCATAAGCATTCTCTACTCATCTACTTTGGCTTCGATAATAAGTCTTTCATTTTAATTTATCCCAATTGATTTTCTAAATATAACTAATTTATTGATAGTCTTACCCTTAAAATCTTTGGAGACAACGATTGCCTACTTTAATCGAGAGTATTCCTAAGGGATTCACATTATTTAGGATGTAATTAACTATGAGGGCTTGCCCGTAGAAACTTTAGACACGGTTTAAATAAACTTTACTTTTCATCCATGTATAAAGTAGGGAAAAATCTACAGTATATTAAGACTCATCATGCCTTAGGAGTCCTCATTAGGTGATTGATTTGAATGGTGATGACCTTATCTTTGAGATGGTATAGTACTGATCTTTGAGGGGCAAATGATCCCACGAAAATATTAAATTTATGTAATGTGATGAAGAATTTTATAATTTGCACATTTGCGACTAAAATATTAATTTTATTCAATTAGATATGAAGTTTATAATTTTGCCCACCCATCCTCGAAATAATTCCTTAAGAATAATTTTTGAGATGAATATAACAAATAGTATTATACACATCTTAAAATGAATTTCATTTTAACTTATTATAATCTCATGTAATCAATATTTTTTAAACTAGTTATAAACTATATTTTATATTTTATAATAATTTTAAATCATAAAATTTTTAAATTTTTTTGTTTTGTTAGTTATATTCTTCTTATAAATTATATTTATATTTATATATTAATATTACAATTTTTTAAAAACATTTAACATCCACATATTAATTAATATTAATATTAATTAAATTCATAAATTGCTTAAATTAATCTACTTCATATAAATTTTAAAAAAAATTATTTTGTACTTAGTATTTCAAAATGGATAAAGAGAATTTTGATATTTTATTAACTTTGTAGTCTTCAAATAATTTAATCTATAAATCTTGGTAAAATTAATTTATATATTTAATCGTAAGAGGTGAATAAACTATAAATTATAGGCTATAATTTTCACATTTTTTATCTATTTATAATTTTCTCTTATAAATTTGATGATTTTATCTTACTAATTATTTGTATTTTTCTAAAATTTAAAATATTATATAATTTTATTTATTTAATCATACTTATTATGATTATTATTTAATTATTATATTATTTTATTATTTAAAATATTGCCCACCAAAAAATGTGTTGGTTCGCCCACTGTACTCGATCACTTGATAAGAAATCAGTTTACGTGATGTCCCCCATATGACATCCAAAAATAAACACCACAAAGGAGTATGCTCTAAAGTGTATAGATTGTACTCCTGGAAAATAGATAAAAAATAGCTCAAATCTTCTTGAAAAGAACTCAAAACAGATTATAATATCATTTAGATCCATAAGTAGAAGTCTGAGAGTGCTTTAAAAAAAAATTTTTTAAAAAAAACAAAGGAATACACTCTAGAGTTTACAGGTTGTACTTCTGAAAAAATAGATAGAAAATAACCCAAATTCTCTTTGGAAAGACCTCAAATCAACCTATAATACCATTTAGATTCATAAATGGAAGTCTCACATTGATTTAAAATTAAAAAAATAAGTTGAGCACACTTTAGAGTGTAATGCATTGTACTCAAAAACAAATATAAAATAACTCAAATTCTCTTGAAAAGAACTCAGAGATTATAATATTATTTAATCCATAATTGGAGTCACTGATTGCCTTAATTTTTTTTTTTAAATTAAAGAGTACACTCTAAAGTGTACATATTGTACTCTAAAATATATATAAAAAATAGCCCAAATCTTCTTGGAAAGAACTCAAAATAACTTATAATACTATTTAGATCCGTAATTTGAAGTATACAATACTTTATATATGAAAAAAAAAATACATTCTAGAATGTACAGATTGTACTCTTGAAAAACTACAACAAAACTACTAAAATCCTCTTGGAAAGCACTCAAAATAGTGTGGGATTTATAATTCAAAAGATTTCAAAGAAGATCAATAAGTCGTATTTCAAAATAAATAAATAAATAATATATATATATATATATATATATATATATATATATATATATATATATATATATATATATATATATATATATATATATATATATATATATATATATATAATTGTGTAAAAAATTTACCGATACATTCATATTTATGACATTATCCGTTAAATTGGTCTCCATATGAAGTCAACCACTTTGGTGCTCGTTCTCCATCTTCACATTTTTCTTCACATTTGATTATATATAAATCTAACAATAATATATGTGTTGCAATCATTTAATAGTATTTCTTGAAACAAGTTGCAAGTCATGCAAATAATGTAAAAATTCTTTAAACTGATTCAACGATTGAAAAGGTAAATCATGCATAATAATGCAAGTGGTAAGCAAATCATGAAACTCTTGTTGGTTGAACTTAGCATTGCACATGAAAATAGATGAATAAAATTACTTTGCAAAATACGTTGGCTTTATATCATATTTCCTTTTTTTTGCAAGTTTGTAAGTGGCGTTTCAAATTGCGGTGCCAAATTTTTATCACATATGTAGTTTTGACACTTTTACATTTGCATCTTTATTTCTCATCATTTCCAATAGGTAATAAATCAAAATATCCCCAAACAAATGATAACATTCTTCTCTTCTTTCTAGCATGTCTATTGCTTTTCTCTTCATCAATTGTTTGAATTTCATTCTCAGCAATATCCCCATGAAAAAAAACTTCATTTTCTTGAGCATTACTAATAGTATTGGAATCCTCCATCTAAATTAAAAAATTGATGATGAGAAATTTATAAATAATACATTATACATGTATTAAACCCATCGATACAACCACTTACAAATAATACATGTTTTATTAAAAATAATGAGTAGATAAAATAAATGATACTCAAATGATATTAATCAACACAGTCGGCTTGCCATAATATTCAAATGAATAGAAATAGTAAATGATACACAGTAAACGAATTCCCCATACAATATTCATCTCAACTTCTCAAGATAGTCGGCCTGCCACAATATTTAAATGAGTATGTAAAGTAAATGATACATAGTAAACGAATTCCCCATACAATATTTATCTCAACTTCTCAGGCTAGGCTGTCGGTCGCCACAAATCTAAGAATTCCCCATACAATAAATAATAAACTCATATGTTAAACTCTAACAGCATGTCCATTCATATGTGCAATGCAAACAAATAAATGAATAAACAATCATCAATCACGAATAATGAGAGAATAACGAAAAAGCCCACTCCATTCTAAACCAGTACCGTTAAACATAAAGATGTCCTCCATTTTAAAGTCTTAAACAGCTTGTAAAAAACATTTAACGGATTACGGATCATCAATAAACACTAAACAACATGGCCATTCATACTATTACAAAGCGATCACCAAACATGGGCACGAGAAGGATTGATTTAGATCTATCATGGCTCTCGAACAAAGGATTACATTACCTCAGAATAAGAGAAAGATTCAGCGGAAGGGTGACAAAGAGTCGAGAAAGAAGATGTAAATGATGGCACGTCGAGGAGGGATTGACTTTTCGACGCCGTGGTTCAGAGGCCATACCACGAGTCGAGAAGAGCCATGGCGAAGTATGAAATTAGGACTTCAACTTCTGTCGCTTTCCATTCCAACATTTTATTTTGGCTAAAGGAATTTATGAATGATCTGGGCCGTCAAAATGATCGAATGGCTTACTCTTCGTGGACAGCGTGGAATCAGAACAGTCATTGGTCATTTCGGTCGATTTGGTTTTTTTTGGTCAACACGACCCAACTTCATAAAATTAATTTGTGTCAACTATTACGACACTAACCCGACTCAAAAATCTATTTTACTGACCCAAACCTGAATTTTTTGAGTAGAGTTATCGCGTCGAGTCATTTTTTACCATGAGAACCATAGAATCGAGAAGAGACATGGCGCAAAAAAAAGTATGAAATTATATTTACGGCTTTCCATTCCAACATTTTATTTTGGCTAAAGGAATTTACGAATGATCTGGGCCGTCGAATTGATCGAATGGCTTACTCGCCGTGTCCAGGAATCTCCGGTCAGTCATTCGGGTCATTTGTTTTAAGGTCAACGAACCTGCAAATTAATTCGTGTCAACTATTACGACACTAACCCGACTAGAAAATCTATTTTACTTACCCAAAACTAGATTTTTCGAGTCGAGTTCGAGTCGAAGTTATCGTGTCGAGTCATTTTTTGACACCCATAGTTGAGGGGACAAGTATGCACAATTCCTAAATCTTAAGTAAAATCCTCATAATAATATATCACATTGAGAATTTTACCTCATACTTAGATGTATAATCATAAATTTTCATCTTTTAAGACTAATTAAGTAATTATTAATCACATAATTTCTTAACTTTAATTAATTTATCATATTTTAAGCTTAAGTAAAAAAATCATAATTATATTAATTAATTTAAATAAATAGTATTATATTTATAAATAATAATTTATAAAATTATTAAAGTTATAAAAAAGTTCATTAAATGCTTAATCTAGGCTAATTCTTGAGCAAGTGTAAATTTTTAGTAAAATCTAACAAATGAACAAATGGGAATATAAAAATTAATCATTCAGATATTAAATCCAAAATACTTTAGTCAGTATGTAGTTAGATTAATATGTAGTTCTTTTATTTAGATTTTATTTAAGGATTTATTTAACTATAACTAATTTTATGAAGTTCATTAGGTTTTATAAATTTAACTAGCTTATGGTTTGACTAATGTTTAATTTGATATTTTTATTTAAATTTTAATTAATGATTTCATAATTTATTAATTTGATTATTTATTTGAGTTTATGTTGATTAATTTAGTTTAATGTTTATTTAGAGTTAATAATAATTTAGTATGAATCAAAGATTTATAAGAATTTGGAGTTATACTTATTTGATTTGATTAATGTTTAAAATAAATTTATTGCAATTATTCTGTTTCACATATTTTGATTGTTGGAATTTTTTTATGTTGATTATTAAATTTTAATTTGATTAATTTAAGTTCAATTCACATTTATTTCATTTATTGAATTTGATTTTAAGATTTATTAAATTTTTATCATTCAAGTGATTTATGTTAATTTGATCATTATTTGAACTTTTCAGCTTTACATTTTAATTAAACTCAATTGATGTGATCATTCATTACGATGGTCTGTGGATCATTATTTGACCTACTTTTAGGCTAAGTTTAATTCATTTGATTCAAATAAGTCAAGTTAGTTTTCTTAGTCTAATTAACTATTTTAGGATTTAGATTAAAGTTCATTTGTGTCTTTATGTTCAATTTTTTATGTTTGATTTTGATTAGTTTCAACTGATTTAAGCTTGATTTTTATTCTAACTCAACTTAACCTATTTTGATCTAAATATGTTAAGTTGAGTTCAATTGAGTCAAATGATCAATTTGACTAAATCAAAGTATGTTTAGACTCAAATCATGTTTGAGTAAGCATTTGATATGCTTTGGAGCAATTAGTTTTGATAAATCAATTTAATTTTGATTTTGATCTAAATTGAACTTAATGGATTAAGATGAGTTCACTTGTGTCAAATGACCAAATTGGTCAAATTAAATCTAAGGACTAGTTGAATCATTTGTTTAATTTCAATTAGTTTTAATTTAATTTGAGTTGGGACTCAATATAATCTATTTGGATCTACTTGTATTAAGTGATCCAACTAATTCATTTGAGTACTTATTGGATTTAGATTTATTTAGATTTAAGTTTAGTCATGTTTGTTTGATGATTTTAAGCCTTGAGATGGCTCAATTTGATCAAGTTTTAATTAGTTGACTTTTGATTTAGTGGGGCCCACATTAGTCAATTTAACCAAAATAATATAGCTAGCCACTTTTTACTCCATTTAAATTCAATTTTGTATTCATTTATTTTTATACATTAATTCTATGCTTTTGAATTGATTTAATTTTAATTTAATTTGAATTATTTAGACTCAGGTGAGTAAAGCTTAAATGAATTAATTGAGTTAATCAACCCTAACCACCTCAATCTAGACTTAATCGATTGTTAAATTTGAATTCATATATATATTTGATTTTAATAAATTTGGACTTGATTGGGTTCACCTAGCCCAATTGAGTCAAATCAAGTCCTCATGAGATCCACAAGACTAACCTAGGATTTCACACTAAGGTGTTTGGCTTTAATTTTGGTTTCAATTTTGAGTTTGATTTCATTTTAATTGTTTGATTTTGGTTCTTGTTAATTATACACCTAATCACTTAGTGTAATATTGTAAGTGTCTAATTATAAAGTTTTTAATCTAAGATCAGAGATTCTAATTATTAAGATCACGATGAATGTCAACCTTATTCAAAAATGAAGTCAACATACAACTTTTATTATAAAATTGCATAAATAATTTTTTAATTCAGCTAATTCTGATATATAGAAAACCAAACTAAAAAAATCAAACCAAATTGTTGTTTGATTTGTTTAGATTTTATATTCTATTTGGCCGATTCAATCTAGATGATTGTATATCTAAAATCAATTGATTTTATAATTTGATCATCTAAATCGTATATATATATATATATATATATATATATATATATATATATATCAACTTAAAGCAGACATTAAATGAAAATCTTTAATTTATTTATCTTTCTATAAATATAGATCCATTTGAATTTGATTGTGATTTAGATTTGAAAATTTTAGTTTAAATTTATTTATTATGTTTCATTTAACTTAAGTAATAATCCTATTTTTTTAAATCGAGTTTATCTAATTATTCATATAGAGAACTAAATATTTTGAAATAATAACTATAACTTTTATTGAGTTTTTCTTGAATAAATAATAATATTATTATTTGTATCCATAATTGTTAATGAAATTACTAATAATTTAGTTAGTAATGTTTTAATCATGTTATTAATGATAAATTAAAATTCAATCAATTAATATAAAATCTATTTATTATTTAATTAGTTAGCAATTAAAATTATATTATTTTTTGCTATAAAATAAAATTGAAAACAACCAAATATAACCAAAGTAATGTAATAATATATTAATAAGTTTTAAAGCATCTCCAACATTGTATTTTTAAAATTTTCAATAATTTTTACAAATTAATAAATGAATAAATTTATGAATAAAAATAAATAAAACTAGAAGAATCAAGAAGAATCAAGAATCACTTTTCATTAATGGACGAGATCAATCAATAATATTTAGAATTGCTAACTAATAATAATACATCAAGAGATTAAAGCGACATTAATCTAAATTCTAGAGTTTAGTTCTAAGAATAGAGTTTTGGAACAGAATAAGATCACTGCAGCAGTGGTTACAAAGAATGAAGCAACAGCAACATGATAGATCCATTTCCTCCACATTCTTTTACCATGCTCGAGCTCAGGAGGGTTTGCAGACTTCCTCTCTTGCTCTAAAGACTCAACTATGTTCTCTATCTTCTCCTGAATTTCATCTTTCTCTTTATGGAGAGAGAGCAGCCGCATTTCCACGGCCATTCATGAATGAATGAATTTTTGATAAAAGAAAGAGGAGTTTTAATTCCATAATCAAATACACACATATTTATAAGAGGGCTAGTACATGCCATTGTTAAGTAATCAAATGACCTCCTTAGGGATAACTAAAGCCTCTAGTTTTAGGATGTCCGGACTAAATATTTGCTTTTCTCAAATACATATAGATGTATACATAAATAAAGGAAGGAAAACTATTCAAAAATTATATTTTTATTTGATTGAAACATTTATGCATATGGAGTAAAGTCTTATAATAATCATAGTATTGAAATACATAAGAATGAAACCAAATGGAGTACGTGCTGTTGTTAAACTAGGAAGTGAAATAATCAAATGACCTCTTTGGGGCTAACTAAAGCCTCCTATTCAGGATGCCCAAGCTATATACCCATTAACATACTTATGTAAATCAATATGTGAATGAAAGAAAATAAACTTTACTTCATACACTTAAGCTATAATCACATACATCACCTATGTATTTATAACTTGCATTCATAGCATATATAATCATTCATTTATAAGTCTTGAAAAATAGATTTAGATTTAATAATGATAATAGGCATACATATATTAATTTAAATCAACACATACAAGCTTGACATAAATGAAATCATTTAATTTAATTAATTTTTAGAAAAGATGAATGCATGAATCAAGTGACATACAATATTTAATATGAATAAAATGAAATAAAGAGACATAAACACACAATTTCATTTAATCCAACTAATTCTAAAGACAATTATACTAAATAAGCTTATTTAAAATAACCAAAGTTTCTTAATGTCATTTTCAATCTTATGTTTAATTTGATTTAGGAAGTGTGAGAAGAGAGTTTGCTAATCCTAATCTCATCCCATATTTATAAGTTAATTTGATTTAATGAAAGGTAATGAGGCAAATTTTAAAGATTAATTAAGTTAAGCCATGAATTAAATCAATTAATTAAACCCTTACCTATGTTGCCTTAAGGTAATTAATCAAATGATTATGAGCTAATATAATATGCAAATTAATTGAAAGGTAAATAACAATGATCCTATGAAATGAAAGGGGCTTAATTCAATTAGCTCACAATCATTGTTAATTAAGCTTAAGAAACTCACTAAATTATTTTCATATTTTCTCACATATGAGCTAACCATGATTTCACTAAACCTCTTTAGGTTGAACACCTAAAGTCTACCCATGAATCAATCAGAAAAATCAGATATATTTAAAATTTTAATTTAATAAATCAAATCATTAATCCATTAATTCATTTCTCTTTTAATTACCAAATTTGAGTAATTATCCTTTGAAATGAAATGGGCTTATGGGGAGAAGGTTGGGAAAGAGGTCCCAACCTAATTCCATAATCCTCTTACTTACATGATTTAGTATGCTTTGAGTTTCAATTTCACTAATTAAGTCATTAATTAGTTAATTAATCTTTAATTAGCATTTTTGTTGAAAAGAGAAGAAAACTTAGGGAAATATTAGGGAGGCCTCAATCCAATTCCTTAAGTCTCTACCGTTAAATAGTGATTAATGGATCTAATCTATTGATTAATTTTCACATGCTTAATTATCACTTAATTAAGTTAAGAAAGTAATTAGGGCTTAAATAATTAATTTTTCAAATTAATCAACCAATAAATTCCATGAAAAATAGGAGGAGAGGTCATCCCCTAAACATTCTTAGAAAGTTTAAAATTGATTGGCTAATTAAGTAATTAGGCTAACTTTTCAATTAAATCTAATTAAGCTAAAATTACTGTTCAAAATTAATCAAGGAAAATTTTAATGGATTCCCCTCTGAAATACCTTTAAAATGAGTTATTATTTATATATTTTGGATTTTTTTTATAATTAGTTATGAATTATTGAAGTTTTAGCCTTAAAATCTATTAATTAACCTAATTAAAGCCTTAATTCCATCTGCCATGGCATCTTGACGTACTTTTCATTGGTGCCACTCGATTGACTATTTAAGTTGTCACATCCACGAGTCGTTAGCGGATCTTGATCCGATGTCGATCTTAGATCGATGATGATGCATCAATCCGTGGCATAAAGGGAAAAATAAAATTTAGTGTGATTTGATCAAAGTCATCCATTCCAATCATGAAGATGGCTGTGATCCTTTCTTGTCTGAGCAATGAGCGGCAGCGTACACCATGGCATCGCTCGAGCTCACCGAGCTCAATTCACTCAAAATCAACCCACACCTTCATGCGAGGGATCCACAAGGATCCAAGATGGATGGCTCACATGCAATTTTCTTCACAAAGGACCAAGAAAATTTTCTATATCTAAAGTTTTCAAAATTACCTCAAGAGCTCGAGGCGATGGAGAATGATGAAGGTAACTTCTTTTAATAGATATGAGGCCTTATTAAGCAGCAATTGGATTGGTTCCACCTGAATTGTTTGGAATGCCAATGATCAAACTTTGGAGCTTCGGTCTTGATCGAAGTCCCTCCGACGATGACTTTGTAGCTTAGGAAACAACTTGGGTGGCTTCGATAATGTGCGTGGAGGGTGTTTGTAAGAGGAATTAAAGTTTTGTTGAGAAATGAGCAAGCTTGGATCGAGATTGAACTCCCCTATCTCGGTTGCACACGGGAGAGGAAAATCCGAAGCGGGGAAGGCTTGGAATCACTCTAGGAGGTGCTAGGGAATTTTGTTTCACTCTTGGGAGCTCTCCAATCGAATGGTGTGATTTCCTATGAGAGTTGAGGGGGTATACCCCTCGGTTTGTTGAGGTGGACGGATGGGATTGCCTCCCATTTTTTGGCCAGTCAGTTACCGTCAGAGCGTTGGAGGGGTCTCAATCGAGTCCCCTTGGCTTGGTTTGGTTGGAGGAAGGATTGAGAGGTGGCTCAAGGCTTGATCTTGGTTGATCTGTTTGCTTAGATCCTTTGGTTTCTCGATTTGCATGGGAGGTGAGTTAACTCACCTCCCTTTGGTCCATGTAGCCTAGCCACTGGGTGGGCTAGGTGGCTTAGGTGGTCCTTCATTTGGAAGCTTGATGACTGCCAAGGATGAGAGGAGGCTGGACTTTTCCATTAGAGGAAAAAATCCAATGTGGAAGAGGATCCATGGAGGATTTACATTAGACTTGGCTCCAAATGGATTTGGGTTGATTTTGGGCTAACCTAGGATGGGTTTGGGTTGGGTTAGGTCAACCTCAAAGTTCCATGGGTTGGTTTTATGGGTTTTGGTTCAATTGGGTCATATGGGTTCAATTTGGGTCATGTTGGGTTATGTTAACCAATTAGTGAAATTAGGTCAAATCAAGGCTTGGGTTAGATTCAAATGATGATTTAGAGGGTTTTGGTTTAAGAGGTTTCAATTAATTCAACCTAAGTTTGATTTTGGCTCATTTGGAGTCAAATAAGTCAGATGGGTCAAGTTGAACAAATTGACCAAATTGAGTTAGGTTAGGTTGGTTCATGTTCAATTGGTAAATTGAAATGATTGTAGGCATTGGTTTGAATCGATTTGGATTTAATTTGAATTTTGGACAATTTAACCCTTTAGGTCAATTTGGGCTAGGTTGGGTCAAGTTGTCCAATTGGTCAAATTGGGCTCAATTATGACTTTGGTAAAGTTAAATAATCAATTTGGAATGAACTTGAGTCATTGATTACAATCAATTTGGGTTTGATTATAATTTGACCCACTTTGTCCTTTGTGGTGAAAATATTTTTGCCTTCATCTATCCTTTTGAAGAGGATAAATGAAAATATATATCTTAGTTGGGATCATGGTCACATATGTTCTTATTAAGGTGATCAAGTATTGCATTGAGGAAAGGTGTAATATATATACAGATAGAAGTCACCACCCTACAATGGATCTAATCATATCAATAAGGACTCCTAAGAACTATGGGTCTTTGTATGTACGAGAGATTCTTCCCCTCCTTTACATGAAAAAGTAAAGTAGGATTTATTTTAAACTAGGTCTGTTAAGTTCCCTATAGGGGCAAGCCCCCATAGTTAATTACATCTTAAGAAAGGTGATTCCTTAGGAATACTCTCGATTAAAGTAAATGATCATTGTCTCCAAAGATTTCAATAGGTAGGGCTATCAATCGATTAGTTTATTTTTGAAAAATCAAGTGAAATCGATCAAGAGGAGGGAGTTCTTATTGAAGCCAAATGGAGGGGAGTATGGAATATTTAGGATACTAAGAATCCTAATAAACATCTTAAACTATCCTATGGTTGGGTTTTACAATTTTAAAATTGAATTATTTATTTGAGTTGAATTTTTTATTAGAAGTTTATGGCTTATAATTTCATATAAGGTTATGAAAATGCTAAGAGGTAATTTATGGAAGGAAATAACAATCTCAACTAAATCTAGGAGCTTTGGCGAGGTCCAAGGCATGACTTAAATCTAAGGCAAAAATGGGCATATAGTTTCCTCCATAAGAGAGGATAAACTGCCCGACTATTGGACTTACAACTACTTGGGGGTGGCCACCAACTAACTCCTCCTACAATTTTAAATTCATGTAGGCAAGTCTTATATTTATGCAAGATAGCAATTGTTATTTATTTTAAAAGATATTAAGTCCTTAAACTCACTCTCTAAACTAAATCATGTATGGGCATGAAAATGACCTAAATCTAATGCAAAACATATTATATTTTACTTTCATTTTGGACAATCATTTAACTTAGGCTTATATGATTCATATATTTGTGAGAAATAAAATTATTGGCCAAAATCAGCGAGAAGGGAGGGTGTATTTCCACCATAGCTCTCAAAGGTCAAACTAAGTTTCTCTTGCAAAGATGGAAGCCTTCTAATCAAGCGTGAAACAAGATGCTTTTATGTATGATGTTATAAAAGAAAGACTCATGCAGCTAAGAGATTGTTAATTCTTTTATCTTGATTTTAACTTAAGCTTTAAATGAGATTATGAGCTCTTTATTTTAATTTTGAATTATTAAATTTGGTAGAAGATTTATTTTTTAAGAGCGATTTGAGTTTGACTTGAAGGAAGGAAGTGAGGAGTTAGTTCAAGCTATAGGGTAGGCAAATTTTTCTTAAGACATGACTATCCTATGGCTAACTCTTCTAAGTCTCTAGGGCTAGGTTGATTGTCCACTAATCACTAGATGTGTCTTAAGACTAAGAACTCTTAAAGTCTAGAGAAGTCATATGTTTAAGATGGAGGGGTTGAGAGCTCATCCTAAAATGAGGTCAACACCTTTTAGGCCAATTTGGGTCAACGGTCAAATGGCCAATTGGACTTGGTTTGGCTCAATTGAGGGTTTATACATGTTCAATCATTGATTATGGGTTGGTATGAATCAACAGTTTCAATTGATTTTGTGTATGATGGGTTTTGAATAGTTAAAGTTTAATTTGTGCTAAAGTTTGACTTGGTCAAAGGGCCAAGTTTACTTGGTTTGATCCAATTTAATGTAGTTTGAGTTTGACTTGGTTTGATCTATTTTGAGTTCTTTCCAAGAGAATTTCAGTTGTTTTACTGTAGTTTTTGAGGTGTATAATATGTACACTCTAAAGTGTACTCCTTTTTATTTTTTATTTTAAAGCACTCTCAAACTTCTAATTATGGATCTAAATGGTATTATAAGCCGTTTTAAGTTCTTTCCAAGAGTATTTGGGTTATTTTGCTACCGTTTTTAAGGAGTACAATTTGTACAGTTTGGAGTGTACTCCCTTTTTTAAAATTTAAATGATGGGGGACTTCGAATAATGGATCAAAATGATATTATAAATTGTTTTGAGTTTTTTTTTCAAGAGGATTTGGGCTGTTTTTCATCTTTTTTTTTAGGAGTACAATCTGTACACTTTAAAGTGTAATCCTTTTTTTTAATTTTAAAACATTATGGGGCTTTCAATTATGTATCTAAATGGTATTATAATCTATTTTGAGTTTTTTTAAGAGAATTTGAGTAATTTTGTTTGGTTTTCTAGTGTGTATAATCTACACTCTAGATTTACTTTTTTTAATTTTAAATGATGTGGGGCTTCTAGTTATGGATCTAAATGATATTAGATGCTATGTGGAGTGTTATCCAAGAAGATTTGGGATGATTTTTATCTATTCTTTAGGAGTACAATCTGTACACTCTAGAGTGTACTATTTTTTTTTAAAATTTAAAAGAGAGGCTTCTAATGAATCTAAATGGTATTATAATCTATTTTGAGTTCTTTCAAAAGAATTTGGGCTATTTTTTTATTTTTTTAGTATTACAATATGTACACTTTATAGTGTAATCTTTTTTTTAAAAAAAAATTTTTTTTTTGAAGTTGTGGGGGAGTTTAAATAATGGATCTAAATTATATTATAATCTATTTTGAGTTCTTTCTAAGAGGATTTGGATAGTTTTGCTACACTTTTTTAGAATGTACAGACACTCTTGAGTGTATTTTTTTTAAAAAATTTAAATGATGGGGGACTTCAATAATGAATCTAAATGATATTATAAGCTACTTTGAGTTCTTTCCAAGAGGATTTGATTTTAGTTTTATTGTTTTAGAATCGTAGAGATGTACTCCTTTTATTTTAAAACATCGTGAGACTTCTAATTATAGATGTAAATGATATTATAAGCCATTTTAAGTTCTTTCCAAAAGAATTTTGGTAGTTTTGTTAAAGTTTTCTAGAGTACAATCATACACTTTAGAGTATACTCTTTTTTTTTTAAAATTTAAATGATGGGGGACTTCCAATAATGGATCTAAATGATATTATATACTGTTTTGAGTTCTTTCTAAGAGGATTTGAGTTATTTTCTCTCTATTTTTTAATAATACAATATGTACACTCTAGAGTATGCTCCATTTTTTTAATTTTAAAGCACTGTGTGACTTCTAATTATGAATCAAAATAGTATTATAGTCTATTTTGAGTTCTTTCCAAGAGAATTTGAGATATTTTATTTTTTTAGAGTATAATGTACACTTTAGAGTGTACTCCTTTTTTTAAATTAAAGCACTATGAGACTTCAATTATGAATCTAAATGGTATTATAATTTGGTTTACATTTTTCCAAGAGGATTTTGGTTCATCGTTATACATGTTATATAGATTTTCATACTTTGTGTGTGTGTGTGTGTGTGTGTGTGTGTGTGTGTGTGTGTGTGTGTGTGTATAACATGTAGTGGTAAAATATAAATTTGCAATGATGAATGTATCTCATGAACCAACTTTAGGCAAACTCTTTGATATTGTTCACAATGAAAAGGAGGCATATGAATTCTATTATGATTATGCATATCAAACTAGATTTATTTGAAGATGCTAGTTATTGGTCAAACTAGAAGAATTTGAACTTAAAGGATTTCTTATGTAAAAGGTTTAAAAAAATTCTTAATTTAAACTCCTCATGAAAATTCAGAACTCTCAGACCAGTTATCTTGCAATGATTAATTAATTTGAATGAGAATTGAATGGTTAAGAAATTTATAGAAAGTCATAATTATTCCTTAGAAAAGTTGAGTAACCAACATCTTTTAAGATCTTTGAGCCATCAAGGAAGAGAAATACATTGTGTTAAAGTCAATGAGAGTGAATTAAAAGATGCATTCAACTATCTCTTGAGGAAGTTGTAATGGAGAATGTTGGGTTTACAAAAGAGATGTTTTCAATTATATTCAAAATAAAGAATAACAAGGATTGTGAATGGTGATACTAACATTAATACAATTTATTCAAGGAAATACAAAGCAAAAGATGATATGTTTGCATAAGATGTCTAAATTGATGAGTGAAGTTTAGTTTAATTTTATTTGTTAGTGTTTTTAGTTTATTATTATTTTATGGTTTAGTTATGATTTAGTTTATTAGTTAGTTATTTTAGTTTATTAGGGTTTAGTTTTAGTTTAGTTATTTATTAGTTTAGTTTTAGTTTATTAGTTATGTTTAGTGTCTTATTATAGTTTTAGTTTATTTAATTATTATTAGTCATTTAGTTTGGTTTTAGTTGTATTAGTTTTATTTAGTTTAGCTTAGTTATAATTTTTTGGGTAGTTTTTTTTGTGATGCATGTCAGAAAAATTTTTAATATTGTGTAATGTTGGAGTTAATCATCATTGTCAAAATATTTTATTTGCATTTTATCAGAAGAGATAATTGAATCATTCAAATGACTATCAAATATTTCTCAGGATAATGAATGAGGACATCCTATAATAATATTTGATCAAGATCAAGCAATGGCGATGACTATTGAAATTGCATTACTCATACTTTTGGTTGTAATGACATATTTGAAGAAAGCTTCTTCAAAAGTACTGTTTTAATAGTAATAGATTGTTGAAAGTTTCTTTTACACATGAGTAAATGTGATTCAAGAAGAGTTTGAATAGGCGGTTTAAGATGCTAGAAGAAGAGAATTTGTATGATCATGCTTGCTAGCAGCTATATAGAATTAGAAAAGTGATCAATCACATTCGGTAAAGATTTTTTGCATGGGATTTTATCGTCAATGCAATGAGTATAGATAATGTATGTCATGAAATCCTTAACAAATGTTCTATCATCGATTATTTTTTGGGATTGGAGAAGATTATGAACACATAATAACTATAACTCTTATTGAGTTTTTTCTTGAATAAATAATAATATATTATTTGTATCCATAATTTTTAAAATTACTAATAATTTACTTAGTAATATTTTAATTATGTCATTAATGATAAATTAAATTTTAATCAATTAGTATAAAATATATTTATTATTTAATTAGCAATTATTAATTAAAATTATGTTATTTAGCTATAAAACAAAATTGAAAACTATAATCAAAGTAATGTAATAATATATTAATAAGTTTTAAAGAATGCCAATTGTATTTTTAAAATTTTAAAAATTTTTGCAAATTAACAAATGAGTAAAATAATTAAACCAATTAACATTTAAGTTGGTTCATTCATGTATCAAATATAAATAAAATATTATTTATTTATTTAAGTATTGAAATAAATAAATATAAATGATTAAATATAAAATTATTAATATTCTATATAAAGATCAAAATATTTAGGCTTAATTTTTAAATTAGGCCATTTTATAAACTTAATTAGGTGATTAGCCATTTTTTAAAAAAATTTAAAAATAGGCTATCTCTGTCGATGGCGGTGGCATCCGTCGGCGCCGTCATGACATCCTTTAATTTTTTTTATTAAAAAATTAAATGGGCAGTCTATATTTTTTGGCCATATCTGACTCATCAGGTGTCAGATTTTAGCATGCTTGATATCGTTGGAAGATAATAAAAAATTCTACAACTTTAATGTTAACAACTTTCGACGAATCTCATCCGGTGAGCCGCAGTGTTTGCAAATGTGTGACTTCTGAAATTGTAAAAATTGAAGATATTGATGTAGCCCTCGTTTTTTGGCCATATCAGGCTCATTAGATGTCAGGTTTTGGCGTGGTTGGTATCGTTGGAAAGATAATAAAAAAACTAGCAACTTGTTGACAACTTTGTGAGTCTCAATCAAGCGCAATTTTACAAATGTGTGACTTCTGAAGTTGCAAAAATTAAATATATTGTGACACCCCTTTTTTTTTTTTGCCATGATACAAGGATATATTATTTTTTGGTAATATTAAACACTCTCATTATATTCTATATATAAATTGAGTTTTGTTGCGCACTAGAAAACCCGTTGTGGTAGAGTGAAAGTTTATGCCTTAGCCTTGTTATGAAATCCAGCACAGACACAAGTATTTAAAGAGTGAACAAGAAAACTCCAGAATTTTAACGTGGAAAATCTCGAAAAGAGGGAAAAGCCACGGGGCCTAGCCCAGTAAAAATCATCCACTATGTATCTATTTCAGAGTACAAAATCTTCCCGATAATGGGATTACAGAATTGTATATGAGAAAGGAACAACAACTATGTAGCGACAGTCAGGTTGTAACAGTTGCTAGTGGTAGTAGATGATGGTGAACAACAGAGAACAACGACTGATGATGAAGGTCTTGATGGAAGCAGACAGATTGCGATGGCGAGGATCAGCGGCGGCGAGGCGGCGGCGTGGTTGGCATCGTCAGTGGTAACGATTGTGCTTGGAGGATCTTCAAGCTTTAGAGGTCTCTCCTCCCTTTTGCTTTGGCTCCCCTCATATGAAGAATGACGGGCTATTTATAGATTAGAAGGCGTGTCATACATGCAAAATCGAACCACTCTCCATCGGACGGCTCATGATGATTTCTTTGATCATATGATGTATTTTGTGTATTTGAATACTCAAATGAAGTCGGAATTATGAGATCTTGGGCTTGTTAAATCCGGCCCATCGAGACACTCGATTTAACTATAAACACTTTATATTTGAGAACTTTTTAGAAATTTAACTAATGTCCAAAATTTTCCAATGATATTTTAAGTGCTTGATCTTGACCAGTTTCAATTTCTGATCAGCTTGCTTTTAGCATCAAGATTCGTGCTTCGACTAGTAGTATTTTAAGTGTCATATCAAGTTTGAATCTTTTAATTCTTTGAATCTTTTCACAAAACTCAATTTATATATAATATAATGAGAGTGTTTGATATTACCTTCAAGAGAAAAATTGTGAATTATAAAAATTCAAACTCAATTTATATATAGAATAAAATGAGAGTGTTTGATATTACCAAAATAATATATCCTTGTATTATGGCAAAAAAAAAAAAAGGGGCGTCATAATATATTTAATTTTTTTAAGTTACATTTGCAAAATTGCGGCTCACGCAAGATTCGTTGAAAGTTGTCAACATGGAAGTTGTAGAATTTTTCATTATCTTTCCAACAATACCAACCACACTTCGATACCTAATGATATGGCTAAAATGAGGAATCATATTTTCAATTTTTTGCAGTCACATTTTTGCAAACATTGCGGCTCGAAGATTCTTGTTGTTAATATTAAAGTTGTAGAATTTTTCATTATCTTTCCAACAATACCAAGCACTCCAAAATCCGATGAGTCGATATGTCCAAAAATGTGGGCCATTTAATTATTTTTTAAAAAAATTAAAGCGATGTCACCCATTGGCCTTCTAGGTCAGAATTGATGAGGCTCTATTTTAATTTTTTTTAAATATATCACCTTATTAAGTTTATAAAATGACATAATTTAAAATTAACTCAAATATTTATTTATGACATATAGTAATATATATATATATATATATATATATATATATATATATATATATATATATATATATATATATATATATATATATATATATATATATATATATATATATATATATATATATATCAAAATACTCTTATTAAATAACAGTATCTTTGAATGGCAGTGATGTGGGGTTTGATGAGTATTATGCGATCTAACTTTACGTATTTGAGAATAAAGATGAAACGTCTTCTTTTTTAGCAATAATTAATGTCTTGATCAAGAATGAAAATTTCTTTGAAGTAATGATATAATTTTTTATTAAAATATAATTAATTTTATTTTAAAATAAATAATATTTTAATAAACTAGTTATGATAGTTGAAATCAAAGTATCGTGAAAGAAATCTCTTAAATATCAAACTAATTTAAAAAACTATAGTGCATATAATATCTATGCTTCATTTTATTACTATATAATTATTTACAAGATATTATTTTTTGTTAATTAATTTATTTTTATTTATTTCTTCAGCTAGATAAAAAATTACAATAATTTCTATGACTTGATTTATAAGCCTAAATTTTAAATATAATAAATTTCAGCGGACTCATAATCCTGATCTAGTGACTTTGCTTCCTTCAATGCATTTTAGTTTTAAATTATTTTGTTTACAATTCAAGAAAACAAAAAAAAAATATTTTATTAGGAAATATGAAAAAATTTATAATTTTAAAATCTTTAAATTTTGAAATCACATTTAAAAATCATCTGACAAATTTTATTTATTTCAACAGAGATTGAATATCTGCTATTATCTTTTTTGAATTTAAATCAAACTGATGAAATATCTCTGTAAAAGCTCAATTTTGAAGGATCAAGAATCACTTTCTATTGAAAAAGAACAATAATATTTATAATTGCTAACTAATAATAATAATACATCAAAGAGATCAAATTAGACAGATTAAATTAAATTCTAGAGCTAAGTTCTAAGAATAGAATTCTTGGAACAGAATAAGATCACTGCCGCAGTGACTACAAAGAATGAAGCGCAGCAGCTGCAGGGTAGATCCATTTCCTCCATTCTTCCACCATGCTCTAGGAGGATTTGCAGACTTCCTGTTTTGCTCTAAAGATGGAAATCTTAAATCCCTCTCCTCAACTATGAGCTTTATCTCCTTTTGAATCATTCTTCTCTCTATCAAGAGAGCAGCAGCAGCCTCTCCTCAACTATGAGCTTAATCTCCTTTTGAAGCATCTTTCTCTCTATCAAGAGAGCAGCCGCATTTCCACGAAATTCAATTCGGCAGCCGACTCAACCTTCTTATTAATGCAGCCATCTCCTTATTCCTGTGCACGGTGGCTTCAGCAAGGGCAGAGGAGATGGCGAGTCTGAACATCGCACTATATCCGCAAGAATATCCTTCTCTGACGTCTGTGAAGCAAACTCAAGGTTTAGCTGTTCAATCTGTTTCCGGAGCTCTTTAACTTCTTTGATTAGTTTGTTATTTTGGGTTTTCTGCAACTCAAGACGGAGCTGCTCGATCTGTTTCCGGCTCTCTGCCACTTCGTACTCAAGTTGCTCATTGCGAGTCTTGAGGTTCTCAATTTCTTTGCTACCGGAACTTCCCGCAGCACAGACTCTGGCGGAGGCATGCTTCTTCTTGCCCATTTGGAGAGAACTGTATGAGTGTTTGAAAGGCTGCTTCTTCTTCTTCTTCTTCTTCCACAACGAAAAGAACAGTTGGGTTGAGTAATTTAGAATGTAGAAAAATCGAATGCCGTGCCCTTTATTTATAGATAGTTTCGGGGAGGGCTCGCCGCTGAATCCGTTCTAACCTTGCAGAGAGAGATGGACGGATTTATTAGCCGATTATCCTGAGACGGCGGTTAGCATCCGTCCCAATTAAAAAAAAAATCTAAAATTTTGAATTGAATTACACTATAGGAGTAGGGGTGTAAATTAAACTCTTGTTTATTGAAAAATTTGTTTTTTATTGACTAATTTATATATCGAGCTTTGAAATATCTGTTGTGTTAATTTTAACTAACGAACAGTATAAGAAATTTTTTTTTTTTGTAGAGGAGATTAAAACGTAGATTATTCGTTAACAAAGTTTTAACTATACGTCTTACATTTATGATATATAAATGTGTTATATGTATATAATAATAATAATAATAATAATAATAATAATAATAATAATAATAATAATAATAATAATAGTAAAATAATAAATAATAATAAATAATAATAATAAAAAATAATAATAATAATATAAATAATAATAATAAAATAATAATAATAATAATAATAATAATAATAAATAATAAAATAAAAAATAATAATAATAATAAATAATAATATAATATAATATAATATAATATATAATATAATTTTTATTTAAGTTAAATAATAAACAAGATTTATTAATATTTAATATCTATATTTTGGCTTTGTTAGTGTTAATTTTAAAATTAACGAAAATGAAATGCTTATAAATATTTCACATAAACATTTTCATATATTATCAATTATTATTATTATTATTGACTAAACGGTTTTTCATCTCATCTTACTTCTCCAAGCTTTTGCATCAAGATGATTAAGATAATAACGGAACCGGTAACTACACCTCCCATTTTGATTTTTTTTTTTCACCGTTGAGCGTGAAGATAATACGCACATATCCAATACAAACTCAAATATACATCACATGACCCCTTTGAATCAACCCACTCTTCCTACATTATATATATATATATATATATATAGAGAGAGAGAGAGAGAGAGAGAGAGAGAGAGAGAGAGATGATGGAAAAATATGCATAAATTCTAAATCTTAAATAAAATTCTCAAGATTATATACCACATTATATATCCTCAACTTTACTGTCTCATACTTAGATGTATAATCATAAATTTTCATCTTTTAAGACTAATTAAGTATTATTAATCACATAATTTCTTAACTTTAATTAATTTATCATATTTTAAGCTTAAGTAAAAAATCATAATTATATTAATTAATTTAAATTAATAAATAGTATTATATTTATTAATAATTTATAAAATTATTAAAGTTATAAAAAAGTTCATTAAATGCTTAATCTAGGCTAATTCTTGAGCAAGTGTAAATTTTTAGTAAAATTTAACAAATGAACAAAAGGGAATATAAAATTTAATCATTCAGATATTTAAACATTTAGCATAATTGCAAGATTTAACTATTTTAAAATCTCACCATTTTATTTGTATAATTTGATTTAAATAATAATAAAATATTTATTTTATTTTGCATCTTTTGATAGAGATTTTAAAAATTATAAATGAATTTTATCATGCATTATAAAGAAAATAATAAAATCAAGATATACATATTTTACATATGAATCCTCCTTATTGCGTGCTAGAAAATCTTATTGGTATAATGAAATTTCGTCTTACTTATTAGAAATCGACACTGTATTTAAATGAGAAAACTGCAATTTTACGTGAAAACCCGGAAAGAGAGAAAAATCCGACGGAAAATCTTCACTGTATTTAAGTACAAAGTTTTCGTCAGATTACGAGTTGTATATGAGAATGGACAATGAGAATCTCGATCAACACAACATATATAGTCGCGTTGATTGTAACATTGTTAGTAAATGATGGTGAGCCAGAACTTGACGGCGAAAATTCTACTAAGAATCTTGATGTAATGCAAGTTGATCTCGGTTGAAACTAGTGAGATCAAGCACTTAAAATATCCTCGAAACTTTGGGATATTGTTAAACTCATAAATAGCTCTTAAGCATGGAGTGTTTATATTATCGAGTGTCGTGTCTAAAGCCAAGATCTCATAATTCGACTTGTTTGAGCATTCAATACTTACATCAAATGATCAAAGGAATCATTCGAGCCGTCCGATGAAGTGGAGTGGTTGATTTTGCATGTATTTATAGAGGCACTCCTCCATATAAATAGCCATTTCTCATTTGATGGGAGGCCCAAGAGAGAGGAGAGAGTTCTAAAGCTTGAAGATCCTCAACTGTCGTGCCACCACCCGGTCATCACCACCGCCAGGCCGCTAATCCTCGCTGTCAATCTCGCCGGTCTCCATCATGATGACCTTTATTGTCAGTCACTGTTCACCGCTGTTCACCATCAATCTACTACCACTAGCATACCACACGAGCATTGATTGCGCTATTGTTCTCTTCATATAATTGTAATCCCGTTATGGAAGATTTTGTACTCAGATATAGAATGGAAGCTTTTTTTCTGGGCTAGGCGATTTTGCTCTTTTCAAGGTTTTCCGTAAAATTTGAGTTCTCTTGTTCACTCTTTAAATATGTATGTAGATTTTATAACAAGGCTAAGCGTAAACTTTCACTACCACAATTGGTTCTACATGCAGCTTTGGCCTGTGTGACCGATTCTCATTATTTCATCTCGGCACCAAGTTTCCAACAAGATCAAAATCACCATCGAGGTGGAACATTTCAAGCTTTAAAGATAAAAAGATTCATCAAACTTTGTTCCTTCATATTTTGTCTAAACTAGGGGCAACTCTTAATCTCAAAAGATTATCCAAATCAATATTCGGATATCTAATTGATTATCGTTAGAGAAAAGTCGCAATACCAATGAAAAGACCAAGGTTAAGGAGTAACTTTTACAACAAAGCGGATGTTTTGATTCAACCTCTTCCATACGTTAACGTCATCAGTAATACACAAAACAACCTCGATAGGTCAAAAATCCGGCGATTCAATTCTCTTCCACATAGGTTAACGTCATCGAGCAAAGACTATGACAAACAACCTCGGATAGGTCAAAAGGTCTTTAGTGGACTTCCCATGATCTCTTCCATACAGGTTAACGTCATCGGGTAACACTTTGACAAACAACCTCGGATGGGTCAAAAATCTCAGCGGATTCAATTCAACCTCTTTCATACAGGTCAACGTCATCGGGTAACACCCTGACAAACAACTTCGGATGGGTCAAAAATCCTCAACGGATTCAATTCAACCTCTTCCATACAGTTTAAGGTCATTGAGTAACACTCTGACAAACAACCTAGGATAGGTCAAAAGGTCCTTGGACTTTCCCTCTTCCACAGTTAACATCATTAAGTAATATTTTGATAAACAACCTGATAGGTCAAAATCCTCATATTCAATTCGAACTCTTTCCATGTTGCGTCGCCGAGTCACACTCGACAAACAACCTCGATAGGTCAAAATCCTCGGATTCATCTTCCATACAGTTAACGTCATGCAAAGACTCGACAAACAACCTAGATAGGTCAAAAGGTCCTTGGTGGACTTCCCGCGATCTTTTCCATAGTTAACGTCATCGGTAACACTCGACAAACAACCTCGGATAGGTCAAAATCCTTAGCGGATTCAATTGACCACTTCCATATCGTTGCGTCGCCAGGTAACACCACAAACAACCTCGATAGGTCAAAATCCTCGGCGGATTCAATTCAACCTCTTCCACACGTTGCGTCATCGAGCAAAGACTCGACAAACAACCTCGATAGTCAAAATTCTCGGCAGATTCAACTTCTATCATCGAGCAAACACTCGACAAACAACCGGATAGGTCAAAAGGTCATTGGACTTCCGGCCTCTTCCACGCAGGTTAAGGTCGAGTAACACTCGACAAACAACCGGATGGGTCAAAATCTCGGATTCAATCCAACCTCTTCCATACGTTGCGTTTGGGTAACACTCGACAAACAACCTCGGATGGGTCAAAAATCCTCGGCGGATTCAATTCAACCCCTTCCATAGTTAGCGTCATCGTCGCGTCACGACACAACAACCGATAGTCAAAGATCCCGTCGGCCGACCACCGCCGACCATGATACAATCGCCGGTCACCACCATCTGCGGTCATCCCGCCCGACTACGGCGCCGGTCGACACCGTCGACTACCGCTGCATTGCCCGCCGCCACCGCGGTAGACCATCAATCTTTGTTGGTCACCACCATCATCATCCGATTCTGGCGCGATCGCTCGCCACTACCGTCGCCGATTGCTTTCGACCACTGTCGACCTCCAACCACCATCGCTGGTCCGCGTCATCCTCGCCATTACCGTAGCCGTCGCCCGTCGACTTCACGCCAGATTACCCACAGTAGACCACCCCATCATCCGTAACCAACTTTGGCGGTCCTGCCGGCCTACCATCGTCGGTCCGCCACGACCATCGTAAAATCTCCCGGTCACCATCATCTGCTGGTTATCTGCGCCGTAGAAATATATCGTCGGGCATCGCCGTCGACCCCGATCTCCGGTTATCGTCTCCATGATCGCCTCCACCCGGACGGTCCGGAGTCGATTAATGCCTCTTTGAGAAAAGCGTAAACCACATATGTCTTGAGCGTGCCTCCAGAACCGGACGCTCAGAAGAGTGATTGGCCTCTTTTGAGAGAAAACTATAGACACGACGTATGTACCGCGGGCCTTGACCTCCTCCGAACGACCTCTTCTTGAGAAGAAGAGGGACACTCCAGCATATGAGGAGTGTGCCTTCTCCCCAGCCTGGGGTTTTATAGACCCTATGGGGCAAAATTACCAAAACGCCAAAATCATCAAAGCGGGTAAAGCGGGCCAGCGGGAAAAGCGGATGTTTTCGCCCATGAGCATGCGTGGACCAGCTCTCTGCTCCCTTCGACAGCGTTCAGCCGCCACGGTCCGCCGCGTCTGTTAGCGAACGCCGCGTGGCGACCACGCCGATCCTCTCCATGAGCCGCGACCGTCGGCCAGCCAGCGTGACGCTCAGATACGTTGACCCATCGCGCCGATCCGCTCCCATCCCGACCGACTGTCGCGTGGTTCCGACCTGCGACCACATGACCCGTGACCCAGCGACCACCCGGCCATCCGGCATGACCGAGCCTGGCCGCGCCGAGCATGCATGAGCGCTCGGGTGCCGTTCGTACCAGATGGGTCCGTAACCTCAATCTGGCATACCTACCATCAGAAACGGCTTTGCATACTTGCCCATCGCTAGTCATAATCTTGTGCTCCCATGAAGATCGTTCTCTCAAAATGTGTGGTTAATGGACCTCAAATTTCATTGAAGAATTTGCTATTTTCAAATATTTGACATATATATTTTGGATGGTTGAGATAATGTCATCCAAAATAGGAGGGCGATATGACACAAAATTCTAATTGAAGCACGAATCTTGATATCAAAAGCAAGTTGATCTTGGTTGAAACTAGGATCAAGCACTTAAAATATCCTTGTAAACTTTGGGATATCAGTTAAATCCATAAATAGCTCTTAAGCATGGAGTGTTTATAGTCAAATCGAGCGTCTTGATGAGCCGAATCTAACAAGCTCAAGATCTCATAATTCCGACTTCGTTTGAGCATTCAAATACTTAAAATACATCAAATGATCAAAGGAATCATTCTGAGCCGTCCGATGAAGTGGAGTGGTTGGATTTTGCATGTATTTCTGAGACTACTCCCTATATAAATAGCTCCCTTATCGTATGAGGGGAGGCAAGAAAGGAGAGAGCTCTAAAGCTTGAAGATCCTCCAAAAGCAATCGTGTACCGCTCGGCGGTTGTCAACCACGGCCCATGCGATCTCGATTGTCTCGGTCTCCATCATGATGACCTTCGCCATCAATCGTTGTTCCTCATGTTCACCATCATCAAGCATTTGTTACCACACGAATTGTGCGTATGTTGTTCTCTTCTCATATACAGTAATCCCATTATCGGAAGATTTTGTACTCAAAAACAGATATATAGTGGAAGCTTTTTCTTGGTAGGCGTGATTTTTTTCCTCTTTTGAAGTTTTCATGTAAAATTTGGAGTTCTCTTGTTCACTCTTTAAATATCGCGTGTATGTGTTTCATAATTTAAGGCGTAAACTTTCACTCTACCACAATTGTTTCTCTAGCACGCAACAATAAATATAGCACATTTCTATACTTCAAAAGTGAATTAAATTTTAAAAAATTAAGAAAAATAATGTTTTTATTATAATAATAAAGATTTAAGTCGATATATATAAATATCTCAATATTAGATATGTAAATATATAAGAATTGTGTGCAGCTTATGTAAATGCCTTTTTTATATTAATTTTGAGCTATTTATAATTCTTATATAATGATATCTAATACTTAAATTTTGATATTTATATATATAATATTTAAATCTTTGATATGGTATCAAAAATAATTTTATTATTATCTTTTTAAAATATTTAAAATCTAAATATCAAAATTTAAATATTAGTTTAGATAAATACAAAGAATTTGAGCAAAACAACTACTTGTAAATTTTGACTAAAAATGCTGACGGCCTACATGACGACTTTCGTTACATTTTAATATTAAATTAATTGAATTTTAAAAAAATAAAATTAATAAGGATTTGCAAATCAATTGTAACGGTATGAAATCTTTGTTGAATTAAGTCTTTAGAGATAATAAAATGTAAAGTTAAAATGATATTCAAAATATTATAATAATAATCTGTTTTAAACTAAAAAGATAAAAATGTTTCCTTCAATCTCAAAATCAAAATTATGAATCACTTCCTCAAATAAAAAATAAAAAATCTCTCTCACGATAATAAGCTCATAATGATGAGAAAATATTATGTGGGACGTCAAGATTTGGGCCACGTGTGAAGCTTAAAATACTTTGACTTTCACCTTGCGTAAGACTTGATCGTTAACATTGGCCAGACCCGACCCATTAAAACAATAAGATTGCTGCGACATTCAAGTCGGTGGATGCCTTGAATTGAATCTTGAGAAATTTAAAAGCAATATATAAATTGATTTATGACACTCAAACAATGAATAAGCATATTTAAATTTTTTCAGGCTGGAGAAGAGAAACAAAATCTCTTATTTCAATGAAACAAATGTGAAGATGGAGAGCGAACAAAGTGTTTGACTTATATGAAGATAGAATTTAGCGGATGATGTCATAAATATGAATCATTGTAAATTATATATATATATATATATATATATATATATATATATATATATATATATATATATATATATATATTTGAAACCTTCTTATTGATCAAATCTTTTTTGAAATATAAATCTCCTACACTACTTTGAGTGCTTTCCAAGAGGATTTTAATAGTTTTCTTGTAGTTTTCAATACAATCTCTAGAATGTACTTTTTTCATATATAAAGTATTGTATACTTCAAATTACGGATCTAAATAGTATTATAAGTTGTTTTGAGTTCTTTCCAAGATGATTTGGGCATTTTTTATATATTTTTCAGGAGTACAATATGTACACTTTAGAGTGTACTCTTTTTAAAAAAAAAAAGGCACTATATGACTTCCAATTATGGATTAAATATATTATAATCTGTTTTGAGTTCTTTCAGAGGATTTGAGTTCTTTTTATATGTGTTTTTTTGAGATCACATGCACTCTAGTGTGCTCAATTTATTTTTTTAAATGTGAGAGTTCTATTTATGGATCTAAATGGTATTATAAGTTGATTTGAGGTCTTTCCAAAGAGAATTTGGGTTATTTTCTATCTATTTTTCAGGAGTACAACCTGTAAACTCTAGAGTGTACTCATTTGTTTTAAAATTTTTTTAAAGCACTCTCGACTTCTAATTATGGATCTAAATGATATTATAATGTTTTGAGTTCTTTCAAGAGGATTTGAGCTATTTTTATCTATTTTTTTCTGTCTATACACTCAATACTCTTTTTTATTAATTTATTTTTTGGATGTCATATGGGGACATACGTAAATGCGAGGGTTACTCATTGAAGTGATCGAGTGCAGTGAGCGGAACCAACTCATTTTTTCAGGGTGGGCAATATTTTAAATAATAAAATAATATAATAATTAAATAATAATCATAATAAGATTAATTAAATAAATAAAATTATAGAATATTTTAATTTCAGAAAAACACAAATAATTAGTAAGATAAAATCATCAAATTTATAAGAGAAAATTATAAATAGATAAAAATGTGAAAATTATAGCCTATAATTTATAGTTTATTCACCTTCTTAAGATTAAATATATAAATTAATTTTACCCAAGATTTATAGATTAAATTATTTGAAGACTACAAAAGTTAATAAAATATCAAAATTCTCTTTATCCATTTTTGAAATACTAAGTACAAAATAAATTTTTTTTAAAATTTATATGAAGTAGATTAATTTAAGCAATTTATGAATTTAATTAATATTAATATTAATATGTGGATGTTAAATGTTTTTTAAAAATTGTAATATTAATATATAAATATAAATATAATTTATAAGAAGAATATAACTAACAAAACAAAAAAATTTAAAAAAAATTTTATGATTTAAAATTATTATAAAACTATAAAATATAGTTTATAACTAGATTAAAATAAGTTAAAATGAAATTCATTTTAAGATGTGTATATAATATTATTTGCTAATATTCATCTCAAAATTATTCTTAAGGTCGGAATTATTTTGAGGATGGGCAAAATTATAAACTTCTCCATCTAATTGAATAAAATTAATATTTTTTTTAGCAAATGTGCAAATTGCAAAATTCTTCATCCCATTACTTAAATTTAATATTTTCAGTGGGCATTTGCCCACCACATCACATCAGTCCAAGCGACATCTTATCTCGAAAGATAAGGTCATCACCATTCAATGGACCTAATCACCAATGAGGACTCTGGCATGATGACTAATATACCGTAGATTTTCCCCTACTTTACATGGATGAATAAAGTAAAGTTTATTTAAACCAAGTTCTAAAGTTCTCTATGGGGGCAAGCCCCATAATTACATCCTAAATAATGTGAATCCCTTAGAATACCTCGATTAAAGTAGCAATTGTCTCCAAAGATTTTAAGGGTAATACTATCAATAAATTAGTTATATTTAAAAAATCAATTGGGATAGATTAAAATGAAAGACTTATTATCGAAGCCAAAGTAAATGAGTAGGGAATGCTTATGATATTAGAAAACCTAGTGAGCATTCCAATCTATCATATGGTTAGAATTTATATATGTGAAATTGAATAGAGTTAAATCTTATTAGATTGCTAGGACTTATAATCGAATAATACAAGATTGTGAAATACCCAAGATGAGATGATTTATGCTTGTAGCCCAAGGGAATAACCTCAGATCCTAAATCTAAGGAGTTTTGGCATATGCCAAAGCACGACCTAAATCTAAGCGAAGATGGGCATATGGTTTACCTCCACAAGTTAGAGTAAACCACCCAACTGCTGGACTTATAACCGTCTGGAGTGGCAGCCAGCTAACTCCTCTTACGCTTTCAAACCATGTGGTCAAGTCATATGATTTTGCAAGATAGTTGGGTTGTTATTATTTAGAATGTAAACAAATATCCTTAAACTCACTCCCTAAGATACTAGAGTATTAATGATATGAGAAATGACTCAGTCTAATGCAAATCTTTTTAATTTTTATTTGATTTTGACTCTTCATTTTGACAAAAGGTCATAAAATTTTTGGATGCCTAAATGTATGTTGAAATGAGTTATGGGTCAAATCAAGAGAGAAGAGGGTGAATCTTCTGGTAAGGGTTGCTCTCTCACAGTGCTTCCTATATGTGGACGGAGGTCTTCCTTTTAAAAGAGTGGTATAATATGGTATGTATGGTGTGAGACAAGCAACATTCAGCTACGGGATTGCTAAATCTTTTAGTTATCTTGATTTAATGACTAGGCTTTATGGAGAGGTTATGAGTTGTAGAAAATTGTAGAAAAATTAATTTTTCTCTATAAGCCTAAATTCGCCACACATTAAATCATCATTCAATTAAGAAACTATAAAGATGCTTGCCATTCCTATTGCACAATTTTAAACAAAACATCAATCAACTTTATAAATCTAATGCAAAAGAATAAAGGCCGTACCGCCATATAACCCAAAAAAAGAGAAGTGGGTAGTCGAGCTCTACCCTTATACAACTCGATAAATGAAATAATAATTACAATTTATAAATGATAAGTGCTATGGAGGTCTTCAAATCTTCAAGTCTTCATATCTCTTTCATTTCTTTATTTGATTTGCTTCTTTTGATTTGGTAGGCTTCAAGGCATGATGACCCCAAGACTAAACCTTTTGTCCAATGTTTATCCTGAACCCCCATAGCATTAATTCTAATTTCTGATGCAAAATTATATTAAAAATAGGGAAAGTAAATCTAACTACACCTACAAAATAATTGTTAGCTAAACACACAATATAATCTAAGCAGTTATATGTATAATTTGGACTTAGCGCCCCGCATATAGGTAACCAAGTCCACCTGTCTTAATTTAGATTATGCTTAGGGGTTAAGCAACTTGCAAAAGAGAGCATTTATATTTATTTTAAGAACCCTTTTAAGCACAATCTACTATAGAAAATATGATTAATTAGGCCTAGCATCCAGTCTATGAAGCATACACAATAACATCCAATTTATAATAATACATCATAAAACCAAATACACATCACTCCATGCATCACCATAACATAAAGTTAGAAGTGGTGACTTAATTCTAAAGTGTGTTTATTAAGGCTCGTGTGATATGCCTTAACTAAGCTTTGTTATAATTTTTTAACTATGAAAGGGTGTTTGACGATAAGATGTTGATTTCACTTTAAATGATTTAGTTGATTTGAGAATTTTTATTTAGTGTTTTCTTTTATTTTATTCGATTTACACTTAACAACTAAGTGTTATAAAGAGAAGAAAATGGAAGATTACTCTCTTTTATCCCTACTTTAGGTCACTTCTAAAGCATATCAATTAGACTTAATTCTCTTTAGTGAATAGTTTATTACATATTTTAATTAATCCTAAGTTTAGGTTCACTTTAAATGACCTCATTCAATGAGAAAAATATCTTAAGATTAATTGGAATTAATTACTATCACATGACACATGTTTATTCATTTCTTTCCATCATATGTAACATGCACATGCTTAAGTCCTATGTATAGCTACATATAATATGTCTATAGCACACTTAAATAATAGATATGAATGTGTATATTTAGAGTTTATATTTTTCTTTTGATTGAATTATTTTATCATATTAATTTAAAACTCTATCTAGATTCATATACAAAAATACATAGAGATAAAATTAAACAGGTACGTGTCATTGTTAACCAAGGAAGTTATGTAATCAAATGACCTCCTTGGAGCTAACTAAAGCATTGTATTCCCAGGATGTCCAGAATCTATACCCGCTTGCATTCAAACATATGTAAATTTGTATACATGAATATTAGAAAGAGAGCTCCCAATCACAAGATTAATTAATTCAACAACTTAACCATTCATGAATGAATGAATTTTTGATAAAAGAAAGAGGAGTTTTAATTCCATAATCAAATACACACACATTTATAAGAGGCATAAGCTAGTACATGCCATTATAACCGAAAGTAAGGTAATCAAATGACCTCCTTAGGGCTAACTAAAGCCTCATATTTTTAGGATGTCCAGACTAAATATTTGCTTTTCTCAAATACATATAGATGTATACATAAATAAAGGAAGGAAAACTATTCAAAAATTATATTTTTATTTGATTGAAACATTTATGCATATGGAGTAAAGTCTTATATAAATCATAGTATTGAAATACATAAGAATGAAACCAAATGGAGTACGGTCGTTGTTAAACTAGGGAAGTGAAATAATCAAATGACCTCCTTGGGCTAACTAAAGCCTCGTATTCTGGATGCCCAAGCTATATACCCATTAACATACTTACTTATGTAAATCAATATGTGAATGAAAGAAAATAAACTTTACTTCATACACAAGCTATAATCACATACATCTCCTATGTATTTATAACTTGCATTTATAACATATATAATCATTCATTTATAAGTCTTGAAAAATAGATTTGGATTTAATAATGATAATAGCCATACATATATTAATTTAAATCAACACATACAAGCTTGACATAAATGAAATCATTTAATTTAATTAATTGAAAAGATGAATGCATGAATCAAGTGACATACAATATTTAATATGAATGAAATAAAATAAAGAGACATAAACACACAATTTCATTTAATCCAACTAATTCTAAAGACAATTATACTGCTTATTTAAAATAACCAAAGTTTCTTAATGTCATTTTCAATCTTATGTTTAATTTGATTTAGGAAGTGTGAGAAGAGATTTGCTAATCCTAATCTCATCCCATATTTATAAGTTAATTTGATTTAATGAAAGGTAATTAAGCAAATTTTAAAGATTAATTAAGTTAAGCCATGAATTAAATCAATTAATTAAACCCTTACCTATGTTGCCTTAAGGTAATTAATCAAATGATTATGAGCTAATATAATATGCAAATGAATTCAAAAGGTAAATAGCAATGATCATGAAATGAAAGGGGCTTAATTCAATTAGCTCACAATCATTAGTTAATTAAGCTTAAGAAACTCACTAAATTACTTTCATATTTTTCTCACAGATGTGAGCTAACCATGATTCACTAAACCTTTTTAGGTTATTGAACACCTAAAGCTCTACCCATGAATCAATCAAGGAAAATCAGATATATTTAAAATTTTAATTTAATAAATCAAATCATTAATCCATTAATTCATTTCTCTTTTAATTACTTACCAAATTTGAGTAACTATCCTTTGAAATGAAATGGGCTTATGGGGAGAAGGTTGGGAAAGAGGTCCCAACCTAATTCCATAATCCTCTTACTTAATCAAACATGATTTAGAATGCTTTGAGTTTCAATTTAACTAAAAGTCATTAATTAGTTAATTAATCTTTAATTAGCATTTTGTTGAAAAAGAGAAGAAAACTTAGGGGAAATATTAGAGGGAGGCCTCAATCCACCTTAAGTCTCCCCACTGTTAAATAGTGATTAATGGATCCACTTGATCACATGCTTAATTATCACTTAATTAAGTTAAAAGTAATTAGGGCTTAAATAATTAATTTTTCAAATTAATCAACCAATAAATTCCATGAAAAATAGAGGGAGGTCATCCCCTAAACATTCTTAGAAAGTTTAAAATTGATTGACTAATTAATTAGGAGTAATTAGCTAATTAAGTTTTCAGTTAAACCCTAGTTAAATTAAAATTACTGTTCAAAATTAATCAAGGAAAATTTTAATGGATTCCCCTCCCAAATACCTTTAAAATGAGTATTATTTATATATTTTGGATTTTTCTATAATTAGTTATGAATTATTGAAGTTTTAGCCTTAAAATCCATTAATTAACCTAATTAAAGCCTTAATCCCATCCCACGCCATCGACGTCTGCATGTTTTCACTTGGTGCCACTCGATTGGCTATTTAAGTTATCAAATCCACACACCGAGTTAGTTAGCGGCAGATGCGATATTGATCTCTATCGTCCAATCTCAGATCAGACGATGCAGATCAATCCCGTGGCATAAAGGGAGAAAAATAAAGAAAATTTAGTGTGATTTGATCAAAGTCATCCATTCCAATCACGTAGAACAGACGACCTGTGATCCTTCTTCATACGAGCAATGAACGACGGAGCCCGTACACCATGGATCGCCGGCGCGAGCTCACCCAAGCTCATTCACTAAAATCAACCCACACCTTCACGCGAGGATCCACAAGGATCCAACAGATAGATGGCTCATGCAATTTTCTTCACAAAGACCAAGAAAATTTTCTATATCTACAATTTTAAAAATTACCTCACCGGAGCTCAAGACCGCAAGAGATCGATGGAGGTAGCTTCTTTTAATAGATATGAGGCCCTGTTAAGCAGCAATTGGATTGGTTCCACCTGAATTGCTCGGAATGCTAATGATCAAACTTTGGAGCTTTGGTCTTGATTGAAGTCCCTCCTCCGATCGCTTTGTAGATTTGGAACAACTTGGGTGGCTTCAACGATGTGCGTGGAGGGTGTGTGTAAGAGGAATTGAATTTTGGTTGAGAAATGAGGAAGCTTGGATCGAGATTGAGCTCCCATATCTCGATTGCACCTGAGAGAGGAAAATCCGGAAGGCTTGGAATCACTCTAGGTGTGGCATTTTGTTTCACTCTTGGGAGCTCACCTAATCGAATGGTGTGACTGATGGGATTGCCTCCCATTTTGACCGGCCACTGTGAGCTGGAGGGGTCTCAATCGAGTCCCTTTGGCTCGGTTTGGTTGGAGGAAGGAGTGGGAGGTGGTTCAAGGCATGATCTTGGTTGATCTGTTTGCTTGGATCCTTTGGTTTCTCGATTTGCATGGGAGGTGAGTTAACTCACCTCCCTTTGGTCCATGGCAAGCCTAGCCACTTAGGTGGGCTGGTGGCTTAGTGGTCCTTCATTTGGAAGCTTGATGGCTACCAAAGAGAGAGAGGAGGTCTGACTTTGCCATTTGAGGAAAAAATTCAATGGAAGAGGATCCATGGAGGATTTACATTGGACTTGGCCCAAATGGGTTTGGGTTGATTTTGGGCTGACCTAGATGGGTTTTGGGTGTCAACTCCAAAGTCCCATGGGTTGGTTTTATGGGTTTTGGTTCAATTGGGTCATATTCAATTTGGGTCATGTTGTTATGTTAACCAATTTGTCAAATTAGGTCAAATCAAGGCTTAGATTCAAATGATGATTTAGAGGGTTTTGCTAAAGAGGTTTCATAATTCAACCTAAGTTTGATTTTGGCTCATTTGGAGTCAAATAAGTCGAAGGGTCAAGTTGACCAATTGACCAAATTGACCAAATTGAGTTAGTGTTGGTTCATGTCAATTGGTAAATTAAAAATGATTATAGTATTGGTTTGAATCGATTTGGATTTAATTTGAATTTTGGCCAATTTAACCCTTTAGGTCAAAGGCTAGGTCAAGTTGTCCAATTGGTCAAATCACTTATGGCTTTGATCAAGTTCAATAATCAATTTAAAATGAACTTGAGTCATTGATTGCAATCAATTTGGGTTTGATTATAATTTGACCCACTTTGGCCTGAAAATATTTTGCCTTCATCTATCCTTTGAAGAGGATAAATGAAAATAAAAATATAGCCTTTTAGGATGCGCGATCCATATGTTCTTATTAGTGATCTAGTATCAGAGGAAAAGTGTATTATCTATACAGATAGAAGTCACCACCCTACAATGGATCTAATCACATCAATAACTCCTAAGAACTAGTCTTCATGTACTGTAGATTCTTCCCATCCTTTACATGAAAAAGTAAAGTAGGATTTATTTTAAACTAGGTCTGTTAAGTTCCCTATAGGGGCAAGCCCCCATAGTTAATTACATCTTAAGGAATGTAATTTCTTAGGAATACTCTCAATTAAAGTAAATGATCATTGTCTCCAAAGATTTTAGTAGGTAGGACTATCAATCAATTTTTTTTTTGAAAAATCAAGTGAAATCGATCAAGAGGAGGGAGTTCTTATTGAAGCCAAATGGAGGTGAGTAGGGAATGTTTAGGATACTAAGAATTCTAGTAAACATCTCAAACTATCATATGGTTGGGTTTTACATTTTTAAAATTGAATTATTTATTTGAGTTGAATTTTTATTAGAAGTTTATGGCTTATAATTTCAATACAAGGTTATGAAATGCCTAAGAGGTAAGGATTTATGCTCATGGCCCCAAAGGGAAATAACAACTCAACCTAAATCTAGGGAGCTTTGGCGAGGTCCAAGGCATGACCTAAACCTAAGGCAAAAATGGGCATATAGTTTACCTCCACAAGAGAGGATAAATCGCCCGACTATTGGACTTACAACCACTTCGGGGGTGGCCGCCAACTAACTCCTACAATTTTAAATTCATGTAGGCAAGTCTTATGTTTATGCAATATAACAATATTGTTATTTATTTTAAAAAGAGATTAAGTCCTTAAACTCACTCCTAAGAAACTAAATCATGTAAGGCATGAAAATGACCTAAATCTAAGCAAAATATATTATATTTTACTTTCATTTTTGGACAATCATTTAACTTAGGCTTATATGATTCATATGCGTAATGCATGAGAAATAAAATTATTGGCCAAAATCAATGAGAAGGGAGGAGGTGTCCACCATAGCTCTCAAAGGTCAAGCTAATTTTCTCGCAAAGATGGAAGCCCTCCAATCAAGAGTGAAATAAGATGCTTTTATGCATGATGTTATAAAAGAAAGACTCATCTAGCTAAGAGATTGCTAATTTTTTTATCATGATTTTAACTTAAGCTTTAAATGAGATTATGAGTTCTTTATTTTAATTTTGAATTATTAAATTTGGTAAGATTTATTTTTTTAAGAGCGTGATTTGAGTTTGACTTAAAGGAAGGAAGTTAGTTCAAGCTTTAGGGTAGGCAAATTTTTCTTAAAACCCCTAAGGCATGACCTATTCCTATGGCTAACTCTTCTAAGTCTCTAGGGCTAGGTTGAGTGTCCACCTAATCACTAGATCTGTCTTAAGACTAAAGAACTTTGAAAGTCTAAGAGAAGTCCTATGTTTAAGATGGAGGGGTTGAGAGCTCATCCTAAAAATGACGTCAATAATCTTTTTAGGCCAATTTGGGTCAACTTGGGTCAAATGGCCAATTAGACTTGTTTTGTCTCAATTGAGGGTTTATTCATGTTTAATCATTGATTATGGGTTGGTATGAATCAATGGTTTCAATTGATTTTGTGTATGATGGGTTTACTAGTTTAAGTTTCATTTAGGCTAAAGTTTGACTTGGTCAAAGGACCAAGTTGACTTGGTTTGATCCAATTCAATATAGTTGATCATCTTAGGTGATCAATGATCATGGTGTGAGTTTGGATGGTCTTCAATCTAATTTGGGTTGGATTGAAACTTGGTTCATATGTTCTTTAGGCCACTTTTGGGTCAAGTGGACCTAAACGGTTAATTGACTTGGTTTTGGCTTGATTAAAGTTTAGTTGGATTTGTATTAGCTTAGGATTGAAATATAAGTCCAACTGCAATCAATTTTAGCTATGATAGGTTTTGGTTCATTTAGAATTTTTAAGTCAAAAGGGTTAAGTAGGGCTTGACTTGGGTTGATTTCAATTTGGCTAGATAATTGTAGGTTTCATTTATATTTGAATAAATGATTGAAGGAATGTTTGATTCAAGAGAAAATCTATTGATTTTGGCTTGGTTTGGATTTATTTTAGTTAAGTCCAAGAAATTAGCTTAAAGGGTATAAATTGGGTTTTGGTTTGATTTTGGATTTGGTTTTGGCCATTTGAGTTTATATTTCATTTATATTTATGAATATAAATGAAGATATAAATGATTCATGAAAAATCACTTGAGTTTGGAGTGATTTGAAATCAAATTTTACCAAACTCAAGGATGCAGTCAAAAGGGATAAGAAGGAAATCAATTTAGTTTGATTTATTTTTGGTCATTAAGGTGATTTCATTTATATTTATGAATATAAAGAAAGGAATAATTGATTTATAAAGAAATCGATTGATTTTGGGTTGATTTAGGTTAAGATTTGGTTAGTTTATGGAGGTAGGTCCATATGGCCCAAGAAGGGTCTTGACTTGGTTTGATTTAGTTTGATTTGGTTTTGATCATTTGAGTATGGATTTCATTTATATTTGTGAATATAAATGAAAGAATGATTGATTTATAAGGAAGTCAATCAAGTTTGGGATAACGCAGGTGGAGATTTGGCTAAGCTTATGAGAGTGTCATATGGCTTAAAGGAATTTTGAAACTTGGATTTGATTTGGGTTTTAATAATTTGGAATTGAGTTTAGATTTTGATTTGATAAATAATTGAGAGATTGAATTTATCTTGAGAAAATCAATTAATTGTTTGGCTAAGGGGATGGGATTCAATCATAAAGTTTATGGAGAATTTTGAGCTTGGATTTGATCATGGGATTAATTATGAGTTTAGAAATTTGGATTGGATTTGGATGAATTTGAGGTTTGGTTTGAGAAGGAAAGCATGGATTGGGTTTAGGTATGTGGCAAATCTCCCTAAGTCCCTAAGGAATGACCTATCCCTATGGTTAACCCTTCAAGTCTCTAAGCTTAGGTTAAGTGTTCACCTAATCACTAGAAGTGTCTGACCAAGAGCTCTTACTATAAGAGTCTTAGATTTATGATGAGAAGTTGAGAACTCACCCCAAAGTGAGTCAACATCTATTTTTTTATTTTAAAGCATGTGGGACTTTCAATTATGAATCTAAATGATATTATAAGTTGTTTTGAGTTCTTTCCAAGAAGATTTGGACTATTTTCTATATATTTTCAGAGTATAATCACACTGTGAGTACCCAATTTTTTAAATTTTAAAGCACTATGAGACTTCTAATTATGGATCTAATTAGTATTATAAGTGGTTTGAGTTCTTTCAAAGAGAATTTGGGATATATCTATTTTTTAGAGTACAATCTCTAACATGTCAGTTCTATTTTAAAAAATTTTAAAGCACTCTCAAATTTACAATTATGGATCTAAATGGTATTATAATCAATTTTGAGTTCTTTCCAAGAGAATTTGAGTTATTTTGCGTAGTTTTAGAGTATAATATGTACACTCAAAAGTATCCTTTTTATTTTTTATTTTAAAGCACTCTTTGACTTCCAATTATGGATCTAAATGGTATTATAGTTATTTTGAGTTCTTTCCAAGAGTATTTTAAGTTTTGCTTTGGAGTGTACTCACTTTTTTAAATTTAAATGATGGGGACTTCAATAATGGATCAAAATGGTATTATAAACTGTTTTGATTTTTTTTCAAGAGGATTTGGGTATTTTTAATTTTTTTTCAGAGTACAATTTGTAATCGTAGAGTGTAATCCTTTTTAACGGATTTAGAGATCGATGAACCTGAGTATGGAGAATTTGTGCCTTTCTCCCTCAACCGCATTAGGATCATCCTCTCAACTGCTCCATTCTTGTTCACCTAGAGTAAAATAATGAAGCCCCTCATCCCTCATAACTTAAAATCAACAAGCTCATCTCCTTAAAATCGCAAGCAAAATCAAGAAGCCCTCTCTCTGGTCCCATCTTGTTCCTCTCCATGCAAAGCACTCAAGGTAACACTCGCTCTCTCTCGTCTATCGCACCCATTCCCCTCTTTCTACCACTCTCCGATCTTCCCTCAACGCAAAAGAAAATGACCGCCTCTCGCTTCTTTCCCCTCTTTTTTCCTTCTTCATAAACAGAGGGAAAAAGAGATGTTGCTGTTAACTCTCATCTTTCCTCTCACCTCCTTTGATTTTTCTAAATCATGCAATCTGAATTTAAAACAAAACATAGAAACTGGATTTAAAATATTTAAAGTTGCCAATTTTCATGTCTAGTAGGATTAAAATCAAATAATGAGCATGTGATGATGCATTATAATTGAATTTGGCATTATTGTACAATAGCTTTCTTTGAGAATAGTGAGATTTTAAGTATAATAATAATGAATTCTTAAAATAAGTTTTAGGAAACTTAAAATTCAGCATCTTTATATTAAAGCACGTAAGTTTTAGTGGAATTTGGCATTGTTCCATTTATAATTACATTTTTTTCATATATACAAGAATTTGAGTAGTAGTAGACGTTATCGAATGAGTTTTAAAATAAAATTACATTATCATAATAATTTTATTAAATTTAAATAATATAATATTTATTTATATTTTGTAATGAGCATGATATTTTTGTTAAATGATGAATTTTAATATCAATATTACATTCTTTTTTTTATTTATGTTCTTATTCTTTAAAAAAATATTATTTAGTTATTACAAATTTAAATCCTCAAATAACTTACCAAACATCTTTCTAGATTTAGCGGGATTTAATAAATTGTTACAACATTTTCAGATTTACTAAAAGACATCTGATTTAGTAAATCCTACTTGAAATAAATCCAATGCTGTCAAACACCCCAAGCGCTCTAATATCTATCATTCTACTTCTCCTGAGCTTCCTCCTCCATTTGTAGGTTAATTTGAATTGCATAAAAATTCTAATTATTATTATTTTATTTTATTGATTAAACGGATTCCTTCATCTCCGCCATCTTTGGCTTCCCAAGCTTTTAACCACCTCAACAAATCGAGATTGAGATAAGTAACCGTACACACCTCCCACTTTGAATTTTATTTTATTTAATTATTTTTTAATGTTGAGCCAGAAGATAATACACACATACCCAATACTCGAGTGTACATCACATCATTGAAGACAAAGCCCCCAACTGAAGAGACCACTTTGAATCAACCCACTCTTCCTACATTAACATTTTGATATCCACCTGTCCATCTCTCCCGGATTATATATATATATATAAAAAGAGAGAGAGAGAAAGAGAGGGTGGTTGAGGGTAGGGATGTCAAATTGTTTGGTCGGGTCGAATCAACAACTCATTCGCTCAAAATATTAAACCCAACCCATCAATTTAAAACAAGTTCAAATTTTTAACCCAAACCCCACTTAACCCGAATTCTAATATTGAACGGGTTCAAATGATGCATATGCTATCAGCTTTGGAAAATAGATTTGTAGATACTTTCTAAAATACACATGTAATTTTATAAAAGGTGCTAAATTACATATCCGATAATTTTTTCACATTCTGTTGATGGATAACTCTGTAGTTCGAGTCACCCAATTCTAGATGCAAAAAGCGCTGTAATATACACTATCAAGCATAATAAAAGTTAAACACATAGTAAAGATCTTGTCTTAATATCTTTTTTTCATCAATAAAATTGTTTAGACATTCCAAAAATTTTACTTCCTTGTTTGAGAACATTTCATATATTTAATACTTTCACAACTTTGATATCGAGCTATCAATGTTTTAATCTTTCTTAAACAATCAAATTTATGATATGTGCACAACATCATGTGAAAGAATTCCATAAAAGTAGGCCACCTCTCAAATTTAAACGATTTCATGAATTCAATAAAAAATATTATTATAAAAACATTATCTAAAGTAATGTTAAAATCTTTTTTCAATCTCCCAATCAAATAAAAAAATTTGAATTACTTCAAATAATGCAAGACCGTCATAAGCATAAATGAAATTTAAAATTTTTTGCAACTTCCAAGCATTATCAATGAAATGTGTTGTTAAAAATAAATCCATGTATTGATGGAAGTCCATAAATCTAACATCAAGAAACTCGAATTGATAGTCTTTAGCATTGTTTGATTTGCCTTCTCTCTTTGTGAACATCTTTTGCAATCTTTCTAATAGTATTTGAAACAAGTTGCAAGTCTCGATACAAATAATGTAAAAGTGTTTTAAAACCAGCCATTCAACGATTGGTAAATCATGCATAATAATGCAAGAGGTAAGCAAGTCACGAAACTCTTATTTGGTTGAACTTAGCATTGCACATGAAAATAGATGAATAAGAATTACTTTGCAAAATAAGTTGGCTATATCATCATATCCCTTTTTTGCAAGTTTGTATGATGTTCAAAATGCCAAATTTTCTATCACATATATAGTTTGCAACACACTTTTACATTTGCATATTTGTTTCATCATTTCCAATAGGTAATAAATTAAAATATCCCCAAACAAATGATAACATTCTCTCTTTCTAGCATGTCTATTGCTTTTCTCTTTATCAATTATTTGAATTTCATTCTCACAATATCCCCATGAAAAAAAAAAACTTCATTTTCTTGAGCATTACTAATAGTATTGGAATCCTCCATCTAAATTAAAAATTGATGATGAGAAATTTATAAAAATACACATATATTAAACCCTAATCGAAAACAACCACTTACAAATAATACACGCTTATTAAAATAATGAGTAGATAAAGTAAATGATACTCAAATGATACTAATCAACATAGCCACAATATTCAAAATGAATAGAAAGTAAATGATACACAGAATAATTCATATAATATTCATCTCAACTTCTCAAGACAGCCGACCTACCACAATATTCAAATGAGTAGATAAAATAAATGATACACAGTAAACGTATTCCACATACAATATTTATCTCAACTTCTCAAGACGCCGATCTGCGAGTGCTGCCATAAATCCAAGAATTCCTCATACAATAAAGAATAAATGCATATGTTAAACAATAACAACATATTCATTCATATGTGCAATGCAAACAAATAAATGAAAAAACAATCATCAATCACGAATGATAGAGAAGAACTAAAAAGCCCCACTCCATTCCTAAACCAGTAAACCGTTAAACTTAAACAGCATGTCCTCCATTTTAAAGTCTTAAACAACATGTAAAAAATATTTAACGGATTATGAATTATCAATAAACACTAAACAACATGACCATTCATACAATTACAAAGAAACAATCACCAAACAGAATAAGACAAGTGATTTAGATCTATCATGTCTAGACAAATGATTACATTTAGCGAATGAGAGAAAGATTAAAGAAGAAAGGTGATGGAGAGTGAGAAAAGAAGATGCAGATGGCAACATCGAATGGGAGGGATTCGCTTTCACCTTCACAGTCACAGGCCACACCGCAGAGCCAATCGAAGAAATGTGAGCCAAAGCGCAAAGTGAGAAATTAGTTTCAACTTCGGTTTCCATTCCAACATTTTATTTCTACTAAAGGAATTTACGAATGATTTAAAATGATCAAATGGCTTACTTTTTAGGAATGCAATTTATTCATTCTGTCATTTGTTTCAACACAAAACCCAACTAGAAATTAATTTGTGTCAATATTATAATTTAACGACTAAAAATCATTTTACTTAAACCTGATTTTTCGAATGAGTTATCGTATCGAGTCATTTTTTGACACCCTACCAGAGCCACAATCGAAGAAGCGCAAGCGCAGGGAAGTATGAGAAATTGGGGTTTGACGCTTCCATTCAACATTTTATTTTGGCTAAAGGAATTTACGAATGATCCGGTCAAATGATTGAATGGTTTACTCTTTCGCTGAGATCGTGTGGAATCATGAGTCATTTTTTGGGTCAACAAACCCATCGCAAATTAATTCGAATCAACTATTATGACACTAACTCGACTCGAAAATCTATTTTATTGACCCAAACCTAGGGGTGTGTGTTTGGTTGATTTGGATGGTGGATGACAAATTTTTAAAACCATTAGTTTTGGATTCTAAAATATTAACCAAACCAAAAATAAATGAAAAAACCAAACAAATAAATAATAACTTGTTGATTTTGGTTTGGTTTTGATAATAAGTTCGCTTATATTTAAAAATTATTTGTATAATTTTTTATTGTATAATGAACAAGCAATAAGCAAAAAAACATAAATATAATAAAAAAAATACAATTAACATTTCATGCAAAAAAATATTTAAAACTAATTTTTTACTTATGAATAATGTTTTGAACTTAGAAAACCATATTACATATTATGATTCCAAAATATTTTGGAAAATTAGATTGGTCCAAAAAAGACTTATCAGTATTCAAAAATAAATAAAATAAGTGTATAATAGATATTCATTATACATAAATTAATAATACAGATATATATAATTACTGATTTATTTAGTTTCATCCAAAATTTTATTTAACAAACCGATCCAAAAACCAAAAACCAAAGTTTTCATTAATAAAACCAAAATCCAAATTACTAAGTTTAAAATCGAACCAAATTACTCAAAACTTTTGGTGGTTTTTTAAAACCAAATAATGCAGCATCTACCCAAACGATTTTAAAAGTTATAGTCATTTTGACATAAACAAGTATGCACCTAAATCTTAATAAAATCATAATAATATATCACATTGAGAATTTTACTGCCTCATACTTAGATTTATAATCATAAATTTTCATCTTTAAGACTAATTAAGTAATTATTAATCACATAATTCTTAACTTTAATTAATTTATCATATTTTAAGCTTAAGTAAAAAATCATAATTATATTAATTAATTTAAATAAATAAATAGTATTATATTTATAAATAATAATTTATAAAATTATTAAAGTTATAAAAAAGTTCATTAAATGCTTAATATAGGCTAATTCTTGAGCAAGTGCAAATTTTTAGTAAAATCTAACAAATGAACAAATGGGAATATAAAATTTAATCATTCAGATATTTATTCATTTAGCATAATTGCAAGATTTAACTATTTTAAAATCTCACCATTTTATTTGTATATTTTGATTTAAATTATAATAAAATATTTAAATTTTTTTTTTAAAATTAGTTTTATTATTTATTAATTTTAATATGATTAAACCTCATTTAAATCTTGCAAACAAACGAGTCTTCAAGATTTTCTTAAATAAATCCAAAATACTTTTATGTATGATGCCCCTTAAATTGCTTTACAAGAAGTTATAAAGGATTCATAAACTCAGAAAAGTAAAGTTAAAAGAGGTTATGATATAATAATATCATTTAAATTTATTTTTATTTTGCATCTTTTGATAGAGATTTTAAAATTATAAATGAATTTTATCATGCATTATAAAGAAAATAATAAAATCAAGATATACATATTTTACATATGAATCCTCCTTATTGTGCTAGAAAATCAATGTAGAATAAAAAATTTTACGTTTATGTAAATCCAAAGACTAAGATATTTAAAGAAATAAGAAAATTCCAAAATTTTATGAAAAAATCTCAAAAGAGGGAAAATCAGATAACCCAATAAAAAATCTTACTATATATTTATTTTGAATACAAAGTTTTCATATGACTGATGTATGAAATAGACAACGAATCCCAAAATCGACAACAATCTATACAATGCCCGATTGTAATGAATGAACGAGTAGCGTCAAGAACTTAATGACGGGGTCACCGGATGACGACCGCGGCGAGGTGGCGGCGACCGACGATAAGAATGGCACAAGCGATGATGAGGTGACGATTTTATGACGAGCGAGATGACGAATGATAAAATGCACAATAATCAACTTGAGAGGATCGAAATTTAGATAATTTCGGAAGGCGAGCATAAGATAACTGACTCCATCGCGATGAATGGGTCGCCGACAATGCTAGCCATGGCACGATTATGCTTGAGGATTTTCGCTTTAGAAATTTCCTCTTCTTAAACATCATAAAGAATAAAGACCATTTATTACGAAGAAATAAATCTCTTAAATACATTCAAAAAATATCGATAATCAAAATGATTCCATTTTGATCATTGATAATTTAAGCATTCAATGCTCAAAAAATGAATTATAGATAGTTTTAGATATATAAATTGAATAAAATTTATATTTAAGATATTAATAAAGATTTAATTGATATAAAGTTTAATGATATTTATTGAAAACTTGTAAATACTTTTTATCAAGATTATTATTAATTTTGACATATCATCTTTTATAGAGATTGAGAATTCTTTTCATATATATTATACTATTATAATAAAATATTATTTTAAATTGCAAGAAATGTGGACTTTTTTTTTTTCTATTTTTTTTGAAAAATTTAGATTCATAGCACACAATTTTTTTATGTATTTAAATTAATATTTAAAATTTGATATTTATAAATAACACATTTCTATACTTCAAAAGTGAATTAAATTTTAAAAATTAAGAAAAATAATATTTTTATTATAATAATAAAGATTTAAGTTGATATATATAAATATCTCAATATTAAATATGTAAATATATAAGAATTGTGCAGCATAAAATGCCTTTTATATTAATTTTGAGCTATTTATAATTCTTATATAATGATATCTAATACTTAAATTTTGATATTTATATATATAATATTTAAATCTTTGATATGGTATCAAAATAATTTTATTATTATCTTTTAAAATATTTAAAATATAAATAAAAATTTAAATATTAGTTTAGATAAATACAAAGAATTTGTGTGGTATTTATATATTTTTTTTATTTGAGCAAAACAACTACTTGTAAATTTTGACTAAAAAAAAACTGACGGCTCTATGTGATGACTTTCGTTACATTTTAATATTAAATTAATTGAATTTTAAAAAATTAAAATTAATAAGTATTTGCAAATCAATGGAAACGGAAATTTTTTTGCCGACTCAAACAATTATATAAATTCAATTTAAAATTTAAATTAATTAAATTTACAAATTGATAAGACTTATAAGCATTTGCAAATAGAGAATATAATAACATGAAATCTTTGTTGAATTAAGTCTTTAGAGATAACAAATGTAAAGTTAAAATGATATTCAAAATATCATAATAATAATCTGTTTTAAACTAAAAGATAAAAATGTTTCCTTCAATCTCAAAATCAAAATTATGAATCACTTCCTCAAATAAAAATAAAAATCTCTCACCGATAAACAACTCATAATGATGAGAAAATATTATAGTACCAGATGTAGCTCAGATCCACGGCCAATTAGATTGACACTCAAGCTTAAAATACTAATTTTGATTTTTCACTCGCAATAGGACTTGATGCCATTAATGGAGACGACCCAACCCATTAAAACAACAAGATTGCACTGCACGATGTTTCCAAGTGCGGCTGGATGCCGTTTGAATGCGCGAGAGAAATTTAAAAGTAATATATAAATTGATTTATGGCACTCAAACAATGAATAAGCATATTTAAATTTTTTCAGACGAACTAGAGAGAAGAGAAACAAAAATCTCTTATTTCAACTGTGAAAAAAAATGTGAAGATTGAGAACGAGCACCAAAGTGGTTGACTTCATATGGAGACCAATGTAATGATGATAAATATAAATATCGAATTTTCTACATATATATATATATATATATATATATATATATATATATATATATATATATATATATATATATATATTATTTTGAAACACTGTTTATTGATCTTTGAAATCTTTTTTGAAATATAAATCTCTACAAGTAGTTTTGTTGTAGTTTTCAAGAGTACAATCTGTATTCTAGAATGTACTTTTTTTCATATATAAAGTATTTTCAAATTACGGATCTAAATAGTATTATAAGTTGTTTTGAGTTCTTTCCAAGAGGATTTGGGCTATTTTTTATATATTTTTCAGGAGTATAATATGTACACTTTAGAGTGTACTCTTTTTTTTTTTAAAAAAAAAAAAAAAAAGGCACTGCATGACTTCCAATTATGGATTAAATAATACTATAATCTATTTTGAGTTCTTTCTAAGAGGATTTGAGTTATTTTATATCTATTTTTCAGGAGTACAATCTGTACATTCTAGAGTGTGCTCAATTTATTTATTTTTTAATTTTAAAGCAATGTGAGACTTTCATTTATGGATCTAAATGATATTATAAGTTGATTTGATCTTTCCAAAGAGAATTTGGGTTATTTTCTATCTATTTTTCGTGAGTACAACCTAAACTCTAGAGTGCTCTTTTTTTTTTTTAATTTTTTAAAGCACTCTCGACTTAATTATGATCTAAATGATATAATCTATTTTGAGTTCTTTCCAAGAGGATTTGAGCTATTTTTTATCTATTTTTCAGGAGTACAATCTATACACTCTAGAGTGTACTCCTTTGTGGTGTTTATTTTTGGATGTCATATGGGGACACCAATAAATCTGTTACTATCAAGTGATCGAAATAACGATAAACCAACTCATTTTTTCACGGTGGACAATATTTTAAATAATAAAATAATATAATAATTAAATAATAATCATAATAAGTTTTATTAAATAAATAAAATTATGTAATATTTTTAATTTTAGAAAATACAAATAATTAGTAAGATAAAATCATCAAATTTATAAGAGAAAATTATAAATAGATAAAAATGTGAAAATTATAGCCTATAATTTATAGTTTATTCACCTTCTTAAAATTAAATATATAAATTAATTTTACCCAAGATTTATAGATTAAATTATTTGAAGACAACAAAGTTAATACAATATCAAAATTCTCTTTATCCATTTTTAAAATACTAAGTACAAAATAATTTTTTTAAAAAATTTATATGAAGTAGATTAATTTAAGCAATTTATGAATTTAATTAATATTAATATTAATTAATATGTGGATGTTAAATTTTTTTAAAAAATTGTAATATTAATATATAAATATAAATATAATTTATAAGAAGAATATAACTAACAAAACAAAAAAAATTTTAAAAAAATTTTATGATTTAAAATTATTTCTAAAATTCTAAAATATAGTTTATAACTAGACATGAGTTAAAAATATTGATTACATGAGATTATAATAAGTTAAAATGAAATTCATTTTAAGATGTGTATATAATACTATTTGCTAATATTCATCTCAAAATTATTCTTAAGGTGAATTATTTTGAGGATGGGCAAAATTATAAACTTCTCCATCTAATTGAATAAAATTAATATTTTGGGTCAAATGTGCAAATTGCAAAATTCTTCATCCCATTACATAAATTTAATATTTTCAGGTCAAACATCACTGGGTTCCCAGACTATATATTATCTGAAAGATAAGGTCATCACCATTCAATGATCATCACCTAATGAAAAGGTGATGAGTCTCAATATACCAGATTTTCTCTAATTTACATGGATGAATAAAGTAAAGTTTATTTAAACCAGTTCTAAAGTTTCTATGGCAAGCCCCATAGTTAATTACATCTAAATAATGTGAATCCTTTAGAATACTCGATTAAAGTAAATCATTCCAAAGATTTTAAGGGTAAGACTATCAATAAATTAGTTATATTTAGAAAATCAATTGGGATAAATTAAAATGATAGACTTATTATCGAAGCAAAAGTACATAATAGAGAATGCTTATGACAATAGAAAGCCTAGTGAGCATTTCAACCTATCATGTGGTTAGAATTTATATATTTGAATTTGAATAGAATTATTTGAGTTGAATCTTATTAGATTATTAGGGCTTATAATAGAATAATACAAGATTATGGAAATGCCTAAGAGGAGAGGATTTATGCTTGTAATCCAAAAGAAATAACCTCAGATCCTAAATATTGGGAGCTTTGGCATAAGCCAAAGCACGACCTAAATCTAAGATGGGCATATGGTTTACCTCCATAAGAGAGAGTAAACCACCCAACTGGACTTTAACCATCTGAGTGCTAACTCCTACGCTTTCAAACCATGTGGTCAAGTCATATGATTTTGCAAGATAGTTGTTATTATTTAAAAGAAAACTAATGTCCTTAAACTCACTCCTAAGATATTAGAGTATCAATGAAAATGACTTAGTCTAATGCAAATCTTTTCAATTTTTATTTGATTTTGACTCTTCATTTTGACAAAAGGCTATAAAATTTTTATATGTCTAAATGTATGTTGAAATGAGTTATGGGTCAAATCAAGAGAGAAGAGGGTGAAGCTTCGTTGGTAAGGGTTGCTCTCACAAGTCAAGCGTTTCCTATATGTGTAAGGACGGAGGTCTTCATTTTAAAAGAGTGGTATAATATGGTATGTATGGTGTGAGACATGCAACATTCAGCTAAGGGGTTGCTAAATCTTTTAGTTATCTTGATTTAATGCCTAGGCTTTATGGTGAGGTTATGAGTTGTAAAAAATTTTATTTATGAGTAGTAGTTGGGTAGAAAAATTAATTTTTCTCTATGAGCCTAATCGGATTTAGGCCACACATTAAATCATCATTCAATTAAGAAACTATACATATGCTTGCCATTTTTATTGCACAATTTTAAACAAAACATCAATCAACTTTATAAATCTAATGCAAAAGAATAAAAGGTCGGATGGTCGGGTATCACAGATAACCCAATAAAGAAGAAAAGCTCTACCCTTATACAATCGATAAATGAAATAATAATTATAATTTATAAATGATAAGTGCTATGGAGGTCTTCAAATCTTCAAGTCTTCATATCTCTTTCATTTCTTTATTTGATTTGCTTCTTTTGATTTGGTCGGCTTCAAGGCATCGATGACACCCCAAGACTAAACCTTTTCCAATGTTTATCCTGAATCCCCATAGCATTAATTCTAATAATGCAAAATTATATTAAAAAATGGGAAAGTGAATCTAACTACACAAAAATAAGTGTTAGCTAAACACACCATATAATCTAAGGTTATATGTATAATTTGGACTTAGCGCATAGTAACCAAGTCCACCTGCCTTAATTTAGATTATGCTTAGGGGTTAAGCAACTTACAAAAGAGAGCATTTATATTTATTTTAAGAACCCTTTTAAGCACAATCCACTACAGAAAATATGATTAGCTAATCACGGCCTAGCATCCAGTCTATGAAGCATACATAATAACATCTGTTACAACAATACATCATAAAACCAAATACACATCACTCCATGCATCGCCATAACATAAAGTTAGAAGTGGTGACTTAATTCTAAAGTGTGTTTATTAAGGCTCGTGTGATATCTAATTTTCTAACTATGAAAGGGTGTTTGATGATAAGAAGTTGATTTCACTTTAAATGATTTAGTTGATTTGAGAATTTTTATTTAGTGTTTTCTTTTATTTTATTCGATTTACACTTAACAACTAAGTGTTATAAAGAGAAGAAAATGGAAGATTACAGTCTTTTATCCCTACTTTAGGTCACTTCTAAAGCATATCAATTAGACTTAATTCTCTTTAGTGAATGATTTATTACATATTTTAATTAATCTTTAGTTTAGGTTCACTTTAAATGACCTCATTCAATGAGAAAATATCTTAAGATTAATTGGAATTAATTACTATCACATATACAGTTTCTTTCCATCATATGTAACATGCACATGCTTAAGTCCTAAGTATAGCTACATATAATATGTCTTTAGCACACTTAAATAATAGATATGAATGTGTACATTTAAAGTTTATATTTTTCTTTTGATTGAATTATTTTATCATATTAATTTAAAACTCTATCTAGATTCATATACAAAAATACATAGAGATAATGCATGTCATTATTAACCAAGGAAATGATGTAATCAAATGACCTCCTTGGAGCTAACTAAAGTCTCATATTCTAAGATGTCCAGAATCTATACCCTCTTGCATTCAAATATATGTAAATTTGTATACATGAATATTAGAAAGAGACTCCCAATCACATGATTAATTAATTCAACTTAACCATTCATGAATGAATGAATTTTGATAAAAGAAAGAGAGTTTTAATTCCATAATCAAATACACACATTTATAAGAGGCATAAGCTAGTACATGCCATTGTTAACCGAAAGTGAGGTAATCAAATGACCTCCTTTAGCTAACTAAAGCCTCATATTTTAGGATGTCCACTAAATATTTGCTTTTCTCAAATACATATAGATGTATATATAAATAAAGGAAGGAAAACTATTCAAAAATTATATTTTTATTTGATTGAAACATTTATGCATATGGAGTAAAGTCTTATATAAATCATAGTATTGAAATACATAAGAATGAAACCAAATGGAGAATTGTTAAACTAGGAAGTAAAATAATCAAATGACCTCCTTGGGGCTAACTAAAGCCTCAGATTCTGGGATGCCCAAGCTATATACCCATTAACATACTTACTTATGTAAATCAATACGAATGAAAGAAAATAAACTTTACTTCATACACTTAAGCTATAATCACATACATCTCATATGTATTTATAACTTGCATTGATAGCATATATAATCATTCATTTAAAAGTTTTGAAAAATAGATTTGGATTTAATAATGATAATATACATACATATATTAATTTAAATCAACACATACAAAGCTTGATATAAATGAAATCATTTGATTTAATTAATTTTAGAAAAGAAATGCATGAATCAAGTGACATACAATATTTAATATGAATGAAATGAAATAAAAACACAATTTCTTTTAATCCAACTAATTCCTAAGGACAATTATACTAAAAAAGCTTATTTAAAATAACCAAAGTTTCTTAATGTCATTTTCAATCTTATGTTTAATTTGATTTAGGAAGTGTGAGAAGAGAGTTTGCTAATCCTAATCTCATCCCATATTTATAAGTTAATTTGATTTAATGAAAGGTAATTAAGCAAAATTTAAAGATTAATTAAGTTAATGAATTAAATCAATTAATTAAACCCTTACCTATGTTGCCTTAAGGTAATTAATCAAATGATTATGAGCTAATATAATATGCAAATGAATTGAAAGGTAAATAGCAATGATCCTATGAAATGAAAGGGGCCTAATTCAATTATCTCACAATCATTAGTTAATTAAGCTTAAGAAACTCACTAAATTACCTTCATATTTTTCTCACACAAGTGAGCTAACCATGATTTTACTAAACCTCTTTAGGTTATTGAACACCTAAAGCTCTACCCATGAATCAATTAAGGAAAATCAGATATATTTAAAATTTTAATTTAATAAATCAAATCATTAATCCATTAATTCATTTCTCTTTAATTAGTTACCAAATTTGATTAACTATCCTTTGAAATGAAATGGGCTTATGGGGAGAAGGTTGGGAAAGAGGTCCCAACCTAATTCCATAATCCTCTTACTTACATGATTTAGTATGCTTTGAGTTTCAATTTAACTAATTAAGTCAATTAGTTAATTAATCTTTAATTAGCATTTTGTTGAAAAAGAAGAAAACTTAGGGGAAATATTGAGGAGGCCTCAATCCAATTCCTTAAGTCTCCTATTAAATAGTGATTAATGGATCTAATCTAATTAATGTCACATGCTTAATTATCACTTAATTAAGTTAAGAAAGTAATTAGGGCTTAAATAATTAATTTTTCAAATTAATCAACCAATAAATTCCATGAAAAATAGGGGAGGCAGAGGTCATCCCCCTAAACATTCTTAGAAAGTTTAAAATTGATTGGCTAATTAATTAGGGAGTAATTAGGCTAATTAAGTTTTCAATTAAATCCTAATTAAGCTAAAATTACTGTTCAAAATTAATCAAAGAAAATTTTAATGGATTCTCCGAAATACCTTTAAAATGAGTTATTATTTATATATTTGATTTTTTATAATTAGTATGAATTATTGAAGTTTTAGCCTTAATCTATTAATTAACCTAATTAAAGCCTTAATTCCATCTACGCCGCGACGTGATGCTTTTCACTTGGTGCCACTGATTGTCTATTTAAGTTGTCACATCCACACCGAGCCGAAGCCGGATGACATCTCCGCCCAATCTCGATCGATAATGCGATCAATCCTATGGCATAAAGGGAGAAAAATAAAGAAAATTTAGTGTGATTTGATCAAAGTCATCCATTCCAATCACGAGAATACTGGATCCTTCTTCATACGAGCATGAACGAAGGAGCTGCATATGGATGGTCGAGCTGAGCTCCCAGCTATTCACCCAAAATCAACCCACACCTTCACGCGGGGATCCACAAGGATCCAACAAATAGATGATGGGCTCACATGCAATTTTCTTCACAAAGGACCAAGAAAATTTTTCTATATCTACGCAAAAAATTACCTCACCGGAGCTCAAGACACAATGATCGAGGTAGCTTCTTTTAATAGATATGAGGTCCTGTTAAGCAGCAATTGGATTGGTTCCACCCGAATTGCTGAATGCCAATGATCAAACTTTGAGCTTTGCCTTGATCAAGTCCCTCCTCCGACGGCTTTGTAACTTAGGAAACAACTTGGGTGGCTTCGATGATGTGCGTGGAGGGTGTGTGTAAGAGGAATTGAAGTTTTATTGAGAAATGAGCAAGCTTGGATCGGGATTGAACTCCCCTATCTCGGCTGCACACGGGAGAGGAAAATCTGAAGTGGGGAAGGCTTGGAATCACTCTAGGAGGTGCTAGGGAATTTTTTTTCACTCTTGGGAGCTCTCACGAATCGAATGGTGTAATTTTCTATGAGAGGAGGGTATACCCTCTTTGTTGAGGTGGACGGATGAGATTGCCTCCCATTTTTCGGCCGGTCAGCTGTCGTCAGAGCGTTGGAGGGGTCTCAATCAAGTCCCCTTGGCTCGGTTTGGTTGGAGGAAGGATTGAGAGAGGTGGCTGAGGCTTGATCTTGGTTGATCTATTTGCTTGGATCCTTTGGTTTCTCGATTTGCATGGGAGGTGAGTTAACTCACCTCCCTTTGTCCATAGACCCTAGCCCACTGTGGGGCTAGGTGGCTTAGTGGTCCTTCATTTGGAAGCTTGATGGTCCAAGGATGAGAGGAGACTGGACTTTGCCATTAGAGGAAAAAATTCAATGTGAAAGAGGATCCATAGAGGATTTACATTGGACTTGGCTCTAAATGGGTTTGGGTTGATTTTGGCTGACAGATGGGTTTGGGTTAGGGTCAACCTCCAAAGTCCCATGGGTTGGTTTTATGGGTTTTGGTTCAATTGGGTCATTCAATTTGGGTCATGTTGGGTTATGTTAACCAATTGGTCAAATTAGGTCAAATCAAGGCTTGTTAGATTCAAATGATGATTTAGAGGGTTTTGGTTTTGGGGTTTCAATTAATTGACCTAAGTTTGATTTTGGCTCATTTGGAGTCAAATAAGTCGATCAAGTTGACCAAATTGACCAAATTGACCAAATTGAGTTAGGTTAAGTGTTGGTTCATATTCAATTAGTAAATTGAAATTGATTGTAGTCATTGGTTTGAATCGATTTGGATTTAATTTGAATTTTGGCCAATTTAACCCTTTAGGTCAATTTGGGCTAGGTTAGATCAAGTTATCCAATTGGTCAAATTGGGCTCAATGACTTTGGTCAAGTTCAATAATCAATTTGGAATGAACTTGAGTCATTGCAATCAATTTGGGTTTGATTATAATTTGACCCACTTTCTTTGTGGTGAAAATATTTTGCCTTCATCTATCCTTTTGAAGAGGATAAATGAAAATAAAAATATATACCTTTTAGTTGGGATGCCATGATCCACAGATGTTCTTATTACATGTACATTGAGGAAAGGTGTAATATCTACTGATAAGTCACCACCCTACAATGGATCTAATCACATCAATAAGGACTCTAAGAACTATGGGTCTTCGATGTAATGAGATTCTTCCCTCCTTTACATGAAAAGTAAAGTAGATTTATTTTAAACTAGGTCCATTAAGTTCCCTATAGAGCAAGCCCATAGAATTATCTTAAGGAAGGTGATTCCTTTGGAATACTCTATTAAAGTAAATGATCATTGTCCAAAGATTTTAGTAGGTATCAATCGATTAGTTTATTTTTGAAAAATCAAGTGAAATCGATCAAGAGAGGAGTTCTGAAGCCAAATGGAGGTGAGTAGGAATGTTTAGGATACTAAGAATCCTAGTAAACATCTCAAACTATCCTATGGTTGGGTTTTACATTTTTAAAATTGAATTACTTATTTGAGTTGAATTTTTATTAGAAGTTTATGGCTTATAATTTCACAATACAAGGTTATGAAAATGAAGAGGTAAGGATTTATGCTCATGGCTCCGAAGGGAAATAACAATCTCACAACCTAAATCTAGGGAGCTTTGGCGAGGTCCAAGGCATGACCTAAATCTAAGGCAAAAATGGGCATATAGTTTACCTCCACAAGAGAGGATAAACCGCCCGACTATTGGACTTACAACCACTTGGGGTGGCCGCCAACTAACTCCTCCTACAATTTTAAATTCATGTAGGCAAGTCTTATGTTTATGCAAGATAGCAAGATTGTTATTTATTTTAAAAAGAGATTAAGTCCTTAAACTCACTCCCTAAGAAACTAAATCATGTAAGGGCATGAAAAATGACCTAAATCTAATGCAAAACATATTATATTTTACTTTCATTTTTGGACAATCATTTAACTTAGGCTTATATGATTCATATGTGTAATGCATGAGAAATAAAATTATTGGCCAAAATCAACGAGAAGGGAGGAGGTGTATTTCCACCATAGCTCTCAAAGGTCAAGCTAAGTTTCTCTCGCAAAGATGGAAGCCCTCCAATCAAGAGTGAAACAAGATGCTTTTATGCATGATGTTATAAAAGAAAGACTCATCCAGCTAAGAGATTGCTAATTCTTTTATCTTGATTTTAACTTAAGCTTTATGAGTTCTTTATTTTTTGAATTGTTAAATTTGGTAGAAGATTTATTTTTCCTAAGAGCCTGATTTGAGTTGACTTGAAGGAAGGAAGTGAGGAATGGTTAAAGCCAAGGGTAGGCAAATTTTTCTTAACACCCCTAAGACATGACCTATTCCTATGGCTAACCCATCTAAGTCTCTAGGGCTAGGTTGAGTGTCCACCTAATCACTAGATGTGTCTTAAGACTAAGGATCTCTTAATGTCTAAGAGGAGTCCTATGTTTAAGATGGAGGTTGAGAGCTCATCCTAAAATGAGGTCAATAACCTTTTAGGCCAATTTGGGTCAACTTGGGTCAAATGGCCAATTGGACTTGGTTTGGCTAATTGAGGGTTTATTCATGTTCAATCATTGATTATGGGTTGATATGAATCAAATTTTCAATTGATTTTGTATGATGGGTTTTGACTAGTTTAAGTTTCATTTATAAGTTTGACTTGGTCAAAGGACCAAGTTGACCTGGTTTGATCCAATTTAATGTAGTTGATCATCTTAGGGTGATCAATGATCATGGTGTGAGGCTTGGATGGCCTTGGTTCAATCTAATTTGGGTTGGATTGAAACTTGGTTCATATGGGTTCTTTAGGCCACTTTGGGTCAAGTGGACCTAAACGGGTTAATTGACTTGGTTTTGGCTTGATTAAAGTTTAGTTGGATTTGTATATGAGCTTAGGATTGAAATATAAGTCCAAGTAATCAATTTTAGCTATGATAGGTTTTGGTTCATTTAGAATTTTAAGTCAAAAGGGTTAAGTTGGGCTTGACTTGGGTTGATTTCAATTTGGCTAGATAATTATAAGTTTCATTTATGTTTGAATAAATAATTGACGGAATGTTTGATTCAAGAGAAAATCTATTGATTTTGGCTTGGTTTGGATTTATTTTAGTTAAGTCCAAGAAATTAGCTTAAAGGGTATAAATTGGATTTTAGTTTGATTTTGGATTTGGTTTTGGCCATTTGACTTTATATTTCATTTATATTTTTGAATATAAATGAAGATATAAATGATTCATGAGAAAATCACTTGAGTTTGGAGTGATTTGGAATCAAATTTTACCAAGCTCAAGGATGTAGGTCAAAAGGGATAAGAATGAAATCAATTTAGTTTGATTTATTTTTGGTCATTAGAAGGTGGGTTTCATTTATATTTATGAATATAAAGGAAGGAATAATTGATTTATAAAGAAATCGATTTATTTTGGGTTGATTTAGGTTAAGATTTGGTTAAGCTTATGGAGGTAGGTCCATATGGCTTAAGAAGGGTCTTGACTTGGTTTGATTTAGTTTGATTTTTGGTTTTGAGTATAGATTTCATTTATATTTGTGAATATAAATGAAAGAATGATTGATTTATAAGGAATTCAATCAAGTTTGGGATAACTCAGGTGGAGATTTGGCTAAGCTTATGAGAGTGGGTCATATGGCTTAGGAAGGAATTTTGGAACTTGGATTTGATTTTGGGTTTCAATTTGGAATTGAGTTTAGATTTGGATTTGATAAATAATTGAGAGATTGAATTTATCTTTGAAAAATCAATTGAATTGGGTTTGGCTAAGGTTAAGGCCATGGGATTCAATCATAAAGTTTATGGAGAATTTTGAGCTTGGATTTGATCATGAGATTGATTATGAGTTTAGAAATTTGGATTGGATTTGGAATGAATTTGAGGTTTGGTTTGAGAAGGAAAGCATGGATTGGGTTTAGGCTATAGGGTAGGCAAATCTCCTTAAGTCCATAAGGCATGACCTATCCCTATGGTTAACCCTTCTAAGTCTCTAAGCTTAGGTTAAGTGTTCACCTAATCACTAGAAGTGTCTTAGGACTAAGGAGCTCTTATTGTCTATAAGAGTCTTAGATTTATGATGAGGAAGTTGAGAACTCACTCCAAAAGTGAGGTTAATTTTAAAGCACTGTGGGACTTTCAATTATGAATCTAAATGATATTATAAGTTGTTTTGAGTTCTTTCCAAGAAGATTTGGACTATTTTCTATATATTTTCAGGAGTACAATCTGTATACTCTAGAGTGTACTCTCAGACTTCCAATTATGGATCTAAATAGTATTATAAGCTATTTTGAGTTCTTTCCAAGAGAATTTGGGATGTTTTCTATCTATTTTTTATGAGTACAATCTATACAGTAGACTATACTCTATTTTTTAAAAAAAATTTTAAAGCACTCTCAGACTTACAATTATGGATCCAAATGGTATTATAATCTATTTTGAGTTCTTTCCAAGAGAATTTGAGTTGTTTTACTATAGTTTTTGAGGTGTATAATATGTACACTCTAAAGTGTACTCCTTTTTATTTTTTATTTTAAAGCACTCTCAAACTTCCAATTATGGATCTAAATGGTATTATAAGCTGTTTTGAGTTCTTTCCAAGAGTATTTGGGTTGTTTTGCTACCATTTTTAAGGAGTACAATATGTACTGTTTGGAGTGTACTCTTTTAAATTTAAATGATGGGGACTTGAATAATGGATCAAAATGGTATTATAAACTATTTTGAGTTTTTTTTTCAAGAGGATTTGCATTTTAATCTTTTTTTTTAGAGTACAACTGCATTAATAGAGTGTAATCCTTTTTTTTTAATTTTAAAACATTATGGGGCTTTCAATTATGTATCTAAATGGTATTATAATCTATTTTGAGTTTTTTAAGAGAATTTGAGTAATTTTGTTTGGTTTTCTAGTGTGTATAATCCGCACACTCTAGATTGTACTCCTTTTTTAAATTTTAAATGATGTGGGCTTCTAGTTATGGATCTAAATGATATTAGATGCTATGTGGAGTGCTATCCAAGAGGATTTGGGATGATTTTTATCTATTCTTTAGGAGTACAATCTGTACACTCTAGAGTGTACTCGCTTTTTTTTTTTAAATTTAAAGCACTGAGAGACTTCCAATAATGAATCTAAATGGTATTATAATCTATTTTGAGTTCTTTTCAAAAGAATTTGGGCTATTTTTTATCTATTTTTTAGTATTACAATATGTACACTTTATAGTGTAATCTTTTTTTTTAAAAAAATTTTTTTTAAAGTTGTGGGGGAGTTTAAATAATGGATCTAAATTATATTATAATCTATTTTGAGTTCTTTCTAAGAGGATTTGGATAGTTTTGCTACACTTTTTAGAAGTACAATCGTACACTCTTGAGTGTATTTTTTAAAAAAATTTAAATGATGGGGACTTCCAATAATGAATCTAAATGATATTATAAGCTACTTTGAGTTCTTTCCAAGAGGATTTCAATAGTTTTAATGTAGTTTTTAGAGTACAACTGTATTATAGAATGTACTCTTTTATTTTAAAGCATCGTGAGACTTCTAATTATAGATGTAAATGATATTATAAGCCATTTTAAGTTATTTCCAAAAGAATTTTGGTAGTTTTGTTAAAGTTTTCTAGAGTACAATCTACACTTTGGAGTGTACTTTTTTTTTTAAATTTAAATGATGGGGGACTTCCAATAATGGATCTAAATGATATTATATACTGTTTTGAGTTCTTTCTAAGAGGATTTGAGCTATTTTCTATCTATTTTTAATAGTACAATATGTACACTCTAGAGTATGCTCCATTTTTTAATTTTAAAGCACTGTGACTTAATTATGAATCAAAATAGTTATAGTCTATTTTGAGTTCTTTCCAAGAGAATTTGAGATATTTTTATCTATTTTTTAGTACAACTGTATACACTTTAGAGTGTACTCCTTTTTTTTAAAAAAAATTAAAGCACTATGAGACTTCCAATTATGAATCTAAATGGTATTATAAGCTGGTTTACATTTTTTCCAAGAGGATTTTGGTTCATCGTTATACATGTTATATAGATTTTCATAATGTGTGTGTGTGTGTGTGTGTGTGTGTGTGTGTGTGTGTGTGCATGTGATTGCGATAAAATATCAGTGCAATGATGAAGCTGTAATGTCTCATAAACCAATTTTAGGCAAACTCTTTGACACTATTGTTCACAATGAAAAGGAGGCATATGAATTCTATTATGATTATGCATATCAAACTAGATTTACTGTTCGAAAGATCATGCTAGCTATTGGTCAAACTAGAAGAATTTGAACTTAAAGGATTTCTTATGTGCAAAGTCACGTTTTAAAAAAGGTCTTAATTTAAACTCCTCAATGAAAATTCAGAAAATAGACTCTCGGATTAGTTATCTTGCAATGATTAATTAATTTGGATGAGAATTGAAAGGTTAAGAAATTTATAGAAAGTCATAATTATTCCTTAGAAAAGTTGAGTAACCAACATCTTTTAAGATCTTACAGAGCCATCAAGGAAGAGAAGACAGTTCTGTTAAAGTCAATGAAATAGGCTGGAATTAGAGCAGCTGATGCATTTAACTATCTACTGAGGAAGTTGACGAAATGGAGAAAGTTGGGTTTACAAAAAGAGATGTTTTCAATTATATTCAAAAATAAAGAATAACAAGGATTGTGAATGGTGATACTAATACATTAATACAATTATTCAAGGAAATACAAGCAAAAGATGAAATGTTTGCATAAGATGTCTAAATTGATGAGTCAGATAGTTTAGTTTAATTTTATTTGTTAGTGTTTATTTTAGTTTATTATTATTTTATGGTTTAGTTATGGTTTAGTTTATTAGTTAGTTATTTTAGTTTATTAGGGTTTAGTTTTTTAGTTTAGTTATTTATTAGTTTTAGTTTATTAGTTATGTTTAGTTTCTTATTATTAGTTTTAGTTTATTTAATTATTATTAGTCATTTAGTTTGGTTTTAGTTAGTTATTAGTTTTATTTAGTTTAGCTTAGTTATGGTACCCAGGGTAGTTTTTTTAGAGTGATGGCATGTCAAGGATAGACTATGACTATTTTTTTGTGATGTCATAATTTTTAATAAAAATTATTGACTCAATAAAAATAATCTAGTTTGTGTACATTTTGTTGGAGTTAATCATCATTGTCAAAATATTTTATTTGGAGTAACATTTTTATCCGAAGAAACAATTGAATCATTCAAATGACTATCCAAAATATTTCTCCGGATAATGAATGAGGGACATCCTATAATAATATTCTGATCAAGATCAAGCAATGACGATAACTATTGAAATTGCATTACCTCATACTCGCCATGGATTGTGCCAATGACATATTTCGAAGAAAGCTCCTTCAAAAGTACTCTGTTTTAATAGTAATAAGATTGTTGAAAGTTTCTTTTATACATGCATAAGTAAATGTGATTCAGAAGAAGAGTTTGAACATGCTTGGTCTAAGATGCTAGAAGAAGAGAATTTGTATGATCATGCTTAGCTAACTGAGCTATATAGAATTAAAAGCAAGTGATCAATCACATTCAGTAAAGATTCATTTTGCATGGGTATTTTATCAACGCAACGCAATGAGTACATGAATAATGTATGTCATGGAATCTTTAAACGAACAAGTTCTATCATGGATTATTTTTTAGGATTGGAGAAGATTATGAACACGAATAATAACTATATCTCTTATTGAGTTTTTTCTTGAATAAATAATAATAATATTATTTGTATCCATAATTGCTAATAAAATTACTAATAATTTACTTAGTAATATTTTAATTATGTCATTAATGATAAATTAAATTTTAATCAATTAGTATAAAATATAGTTATTATTTAATTAGCAATTATTAATTAAAATTATGTTATTTTTTAGCTATAAAACAAAATTGAAAACTGCCAAATAGAATCAAAGTAATGTAATAATATATTAATAAGTTTTAAAGAATCGCCAACATTGTATTTTTACAAATTTAAATAATTTTGCAAATTAACAAATGAGTAAAAATAATTAAACCAATTAACATTTAAGTTGGTTCATTCATGTATCAAATATAAATAAATATTATTTATTTATTTAAGTATTGAAATAAATAAATATAAATGATTAAATATAAAATTATTAATATTCTATATAAATATCAAAATATTTAGGCTTAATTTTAAATTAGGCCATTTTATAAACTTAATTATGATGCATCTTTAATTTTTTTTAAAAAAATTAAATGGGCATTCGACATTTTTTGGCCATATATCGACAGTGTTGAATTTCAGCTGCTTGATATCGTTGGAAAGATAATAAAAATTCTACAACTTTAATGTTAACAACTTTGAGAATCTCTTCGGAGCGCATTGTTTGCAAATGTGCGACTTAAATTGCAAAATTGAAGATATTGATGCAGCCCTTTTTTTGGCTATATCAGGCTCATTAGATGTCAAGTTTTGGCATGGTTGATATCGTTGGAAAGATAATAAAAAATTCTACAACTTCTATGTTGACAACTTTTGACGAATCTCACTCGGTGAGCCGCAGTTTTTACAAATGTGTGACTTATAAAGTTACAAAAATTAAATATATTGTGACACTGCTTTTTTTTTTTTTTTGCCATGATACAAGGATATATTATTTTTGGTAATATCAAATCTCATTATATTCTATATATAAATTGAGTTTTATTTGTTAGAAAACCAGTTGTAGAGTGAAAGTTTATGCCTTATTATTATGAAATCCACAACACACGTATTTAAAGAGTGAACAAGAAAACTCGAATTTTAACATGAAAAATCTCAAAAGAGGAAAAGCCATGGGCCTAGCCCAAGAAAATCATCCACTATGTATCTATTTGAGTACAAAATCTTCCGATAATGGGATTACAGAATCAGAAAGAACAACAACTATGAACGCAAATGTCAGAATAAAGTAGTAGTAGATGATGATGAACAGTGGGAAACAATGATTAATGATGAAGGTCATCATGATGGAGACCGACAGAGATTGATGACGGCAAGGATCAGCGATGGTGACGGCTGACGATGGCGGTGGTTGACGATCGTCGAGTGGTGGCACGATTGTGCTTGGAGGATCTTCAAGCTTTAGAGGTCTCTCATCCCTCTTGCTTTGGATCCCCTTATATGAGGAATGAGGCTATTTATAGATTAGAGGAGTGGCGTCTCTATAAATACATGCAAAATCCAAACCACTCCTCTCCATCGGATGGCTCATGATGATTCCTCTGATCATATGATGTATTTTGTGTATTTGAATACTCAAATGAAGTCAGAATTATGAGATCTTGTTAGATCCGCTCGAGACGCTTGATTTGACTATAAACACTCCATATTTGAGATCTTTTAAGAATTTAACCGATGTCCCAAAGTTTTAATGATATTTTAAGTGCTTGATCTAGCCACTGACTTTTGCTTTTAGCATCAAGATTCGTCTTAGTAGTATTTTAAGTCATATCAGTTGCCTATTTTGGATGATTATCTCAATCATCCAAAAATATATATGTCAAATACCGAAAATAACAAATTCTTCAATGAAATTTGAGGTCCATTAAACACACATTTTGAGAGAACATCTTCATGGAGAAGATTATGACTATGGAGTGTATAGAGCCACGGATGTGTGTAAGTTTGCGTGAGCACGAGATTTTGAGGTTACGGACCCATCACGTACGCCGTGGTGCTTGCTGTGCTGGCGCATGCTGTGGCACGCGCGCACCGCTGGTCCCGGGCATGGCGCAAGCCATGATCGCTGACCACGGACGCGAATGGTGGCGCTGGTCGGGTCGATGAGCGGTCGCGCTGGTCATGAACGGATCCGGGGAGCGCGGTCGGCTAGGCCGAACGCTGGTCATGGCGAACCACGGCAGCCAGCGCCAGGGCGCTATGAAAACAATGTTTTTGGCAATTTTGGAGGTTTCGGCGTTTTGATGATTTTTACCTTTTGCCTAGGGTCTATAAAATCCCTGGGCTGGGAGAAGACACCTTCTCTTCTTCTTGAGAAGGTCGTTGGAGAGATCAAGACCCGTAGTTCATACGCAAGCGTTTTCCCTAAAAGTGGTGTTTAACTAACGACCGAGCCGGAGAGGCGATCAAGACCCATAGTTCATACGACAAGCCTCTAGTTTTTTCTTGAAAGAGGTGTTAACTGACCTCGTCGAACCGACCAGGTTCTGAGGCGATCAAGACCCGTAGTTCATACGACAAGGCTATAGTTTTTCCTTGAAAGAGGTGTCAACTGACCTCGTCAGACCTACCGGGTTTGGAGACAATCAAGACCCATAGTTCATAATGAGCGATTTTCCCTCAAAGAGGCATCAACCGCCTTTGCCGACCACCGGTTCGGAGGAATGATCGGTAGATAACCGAGACAGTGATGACGGTGACGACGGCGTGGTGGCCGGCGGTAGTCAGCGGATGACCGGCGATGGTAGTGACCGCGAGATGGTAATGAACCGATGAGATTATCGCGATGGTAGCATGGGTGATACCAACGTGATGAATGGCGCCTAACCAGCAGGGGATGGCAGGGCGACCGGCAGGATGGGTTTGCGATGGTTGGCGGCGTGAATCGATGACGCATTGCCGACGGGATGATTCCGGTGGCAATCGGTGACTCGATGGACGGGCGACCTGCGATCTAGGTGGATGAAATGTCGACGGGTCCATGAAAAGGGAATTTTGACCTATCCGAGGTTGTTTGTCGAGTGTGACTTCGACGTTAACTGTATGGAAGAGTCGAATTGAATCCTTGAGGATTTTGACCTATCCGAGGTTGTTTGTCAGAGTGTTACCCGATGACGTTAACCTGTATGGAAGAGATCACGATGTCCACCAAGGACCTTTTGACCTATCCTAGGTATCAGCCAAAGTGTTACTTGACTTCTTACTTGTATGGAAGAGGTCCATAAGTCCCTTGGCATTGATCATGCGATTGAGATACAACGTGAGTTATATATTTCTAAGTGGGAGGATTAAATGAAGAAGAAACAGCTTGTAAGAAAAGCCATAAACTCATTACTTTGATAATGTTGATACAATATTGTCACAAGATAACTTAACAAAAGGGATGAGATACATTTTAGAGAAAGTTAACAAAAGACAAGAGGTGGAGAGGAAAAGATAAATGGGATAAATTAAAGACTATAATATTTATACACCAAGGATTACATATAACACTTTTGAGACCCTCCATGTTCCAAGTTCTAGGGATGATTTTTTCCTCCGGATCTTTAGTTATCGTTGGTCATCGAGAAGTGGGGAGTGTCTTTACAAAACCCTCGAGGTACTTCTTTATCTTGAAGATTAAAATTCTCGATGTTGAAGGTCACCGAAGAGTGTGGTTGAGCTTGTTTGAGGTAACATGATTGTCTTATTTGTTGATTTCCACAGACCACACCAACCCTAATGGGAGTTTGAAATTTTATCTTAAGATGAGGTCAAGTGACACAAAGATTGATTGAGGGTCTTCAAATATAGCATTGTATGCTGAATTTGACTTGACCACTGAATTGAACCGAGTGAGTGACTTGTTGAGAAATTCTCGAGAACAACGGAAGGGTGATTGTCCCTCCACTGTATGATGCATTATCAAACCCATATAATGGTCCTGTAGTGGGTTGAAGTTTTTCCTTAACTAGACGCATGCTAAGAAAGGTGGAGTAAAATAAAACATCAACGAAACTCACATTATCAATCAAAATTCTCTTAACAACATAACAGGGGTCACCAATCCCCGCACTAATGACAAGAGGATCTTGATGTGGAACTTGGACTCCTTCCAAGTCTGAGTTATTAAAAGTGATGGGATGATTAATACAAGATTTTTTTAACTCTGGCTCTTCAAAGCGTGATGAAGACTTGATTAGAAAGTCACTGTAATTTCAATTTCTCCAACTATTTGGCAATTATTATGTTATTTCTGTGATGATTGTCCCGTTTTCCCCCAGTTGGAGCTATGTTTGCTTGAGTTGGTTGGTTTTGCACAAATTGACGTAGATATCCTTGAATAAGCCTCTCAATCTCTTAAGTTGTTTACACTCGTAGTATGTCCACGACTTGATGGAAGACAATATTGCTTCGATTTCTGAAGTTGGTTTCATGGATGTGCCACTTAATGGTCTCTTCATCTCGAATGGCCATCAAGATGTTAACATAGATGTGTTCGGTGTGTATTCCAATCGTTGATGAGGGTCATGGGGAAAATCACGTTGTTTCTTCTATGGGATTGTTGATCTGTTTCAGAGCATTCTTACATTTTCCTGGATCGTTCAAATTATTTTGGTGGGCATTAATAGCCTCATCGAAAATTTGCGCTTCCACACTGGTGAACTGTCGACGATGAGTGGACTGATCTCGATTAGCGATGAGTAGAAAGGTCCGTGGATGGAGCCTCCAAGGAAAACACCTCTTAGTAATTCGTGGTCTACTGTGGTATTTGGCGAGCTTAAAGGAGAATCTCTGGAAGTATTCTTTAAGTGATTCACCATCATTTTGAGGAATGACAGAGAGATGGGAGGAATCTTTAATGATCCTCCGGCTTGAAATGAACTGTTCTATGAAAATCTTGGTGAGTTCGTCAAAGGTATGGATGGATCCCCTTGGAAGGGAGTAGAACCAAGTGCGAGCCCTTAAGGGTAACGGGAAGACTTGACAAAGTAAGGTGTCAGGAGCTTGTTGGATATGCATGATGGTCCTATAAGGGTCGGTGTTCTCATATGGGTCAGTTGCCCCATCATAAGAATCAATGCTCGGAAGCTTGAAACCTACATGAATAAGATGTTGAAGAATAGCTTCAGCTAAAGGTGAGGACTCTCATAGCGAGGGGAGGATGATTTATCTTGAAGGTGAAATTCATCTTGCATTAAGCCATAATTGCATGTAACATACATGAGTGGGTCAACAAGAGAATATCGCTACCAGAATAATTGGTGATTAGCTGGTTGATATACGTGATGGATGAGTAGAACTAGTGTCAAGGAGATTAGCATCATGGTCTCTACCTGGAGGAACTTCAATGTCAAGGAGATTAGCATTTTGACCTCCCATGGCTAACGATCGATCTTGGGGAGATATGTTTATCGCGGCAGTGACTGTTGAGTTCCTCACAAAAGTTGGATCATCTCATTTTGAGACTCTTCCATTCGACGGACACGATCTTCTAAAGAGCCTCCTTCACCAACATGGTCACCTATCGTGGGGAAGGCGTAAGCTTGGCATCCTCGGTTCAAGGATTGGTTTTGAGAGTGAGGAGCGGGAGGCTCCACAGATAAAGATTTGTATTGGCCATAATGTTGATTATTGAGGGGTTCTTTTCCCACGATGATGCCAAATCTGTTTAGAAAACGTAGAGTGAAAGTTTATGTCTTAGCCTTGTTATGAAATCCAAACACACACACATGTATTTAAAGAGTGAACAAGAAAACTCTAGAATTTTAATGTGGAAAACCTCGAAAAGAGAGAAAAATCACGGGGCCTAGCCCAGTAAAAATCATCCACTATGTATCTGTTTCAGAGTACAAAATCTTCCCGATAATGGGATTACAGAATTGTATATGAGAAAGGAACAACAACTATGTAGCGATATGTTGTAATAGCTAGTAGTAGATGGTGAAGAACATGGGAACAACGACGACGATGAAGATCATCATGATGGAGACCGAGATTGAGACACGAGGATCGGCGAGCGCATGGCTACGGGTGGTGGATGACCGAAAGTGGTGGCACGATTGTGCTTGGAGGATCTTCAAGCTTTAGAGGTCTCTCCTCCCTCTTGCTTTGGCTCCACTCATATGAGGAATGAGGGGCTATTTATAGATTGGAGGAGTGACGTCTCTGTAAGTACATGCAAAATCCGAACCACTCCTTTCCATCGGACGGCTCATGATGATTCCTTTGATCATATGATGTATTTTGTGTATTTGAATGCTCAAATGAAGTCGGAATTATGAGATCTTGGGCTTGTTAGATCCCATCAGACGCCGATTCGATTGACTATAAACACTCTATATTTAAGAGCTTTTAGAATTTAACGATGTCCCAAAGTTTCCAATGATATTTTAAGTGTTTGATCTCACCATTCAATGATCAACTTGCTTTTAGCATCAAGATTGTGCTTCACTAGTAGTATTTTAAGTATATGATATAATTTTTGAATCTTTCTTCACAGCAAAACTCAATTTATATATAGAATATAATGATGTTTGATATTACCTCTTCAAGAGGAAAGATTCAACGAATTATAAAAAATTCAAACTCAATTTATATATAGAATATAATGAGAGTGTTTGATATTACCAAAAAATAATATATCCTTATATTATGGAAAAAAAAGGGGGTTGTCATAATATATTTAATTTTTACAACTTCAGAAGTTATACATTTGCAAAAACTGCGGCTCACCGGGCAAGATTCGTCGAAAGTTATCAACATGGAAGTTGTAGAATTTTTCATTACCTTTCCAACGATACCAACCCTGTCGAAACTCGACACCTAATGAGCCTGATATGGCTAAAAAAAAGAGAACTGTATCAATATCTTCAATTTTTGCAACTTCAGAAGTCGCACTTTTTCAAACACTGCGGCTCACCGGACGAGATTCGTTGAAAGTTATTAACATGAAAGTTGTAGAATTTTTTATTATCTTTCCAACAATACTAAGCACTCCAAAATCTGACACCTGATGAGTCAGATATGGCCAAAAAATGTGGACTTCATTTAATTATTTAAAAAAAAAAATTAAATGGCCACGCCGCCACTGTAACGCTCACAGACTAGGCCTATTTTAAATTTTTTTTAAAATGGCTAATCACCTAATTAAGTTTATAAAATGGCATAATTTAAAAATTAACCCAAATATTTATTTATGACATATAATAATATATATCAAAATAATACTCATTATCAGAAATAATTATATCTTCTAGCCACATTGTATATGCCGCGACGTAATGCTTGACGAAGAAAGTTTACGCACCAACTTCTTAAAGCTGAATCGAGAATAAAGACGGTGCGCTTTTGGCAATAATTAA
>CM038224.1:132837217-132996522 GCA_021442155.1 Cymbidium sinense
ATATTATGTTTTCTTTTATGTAGTAAATCCATTTAATTTGGGAGAAGATTGTTGTTGTTAGTTTTGAGTTTAATGTTGACAAGTTTGATCAAAATATTATGCTTTCATCGTCCCATCATTTTATCGATCCTTATCTACTTAGTTAATAAAGATAGTCATTTTAATTCTATCGAATGATCATTAATATTAACCATAAGTTGCATTATTGACGAAACTTCATAGACCTATGATGGAAGGTTACTGAAAAGGTCAATTTAAACTTGGTCTTGCCTAACAAGGCTTCATTCTCTTTTAATTGTGTTTGATGTGAGACGCTCTATACTTCTGCACGCGGTAAATACTTTGTGCTGCAGATTGGATTTTCTCCCATCATGGACTCACTGGTTTGTCTTTGAATCAGATTATTTTGTTTGGCCCTGATTGGGGCTGATTTAACTATCTTAGGTTAGAGTTAATTGTAAATTGATATAAATAGACTTCTAATTATTTCTAGGGTTCATTTTTGTTGTCGTTTTGTATTTGAGACTTTTTTTTGGTTTTCTATTTTCTAGCTATATCCAAACCTCGTAAATGGTGCATAGGGTTGTATTTTGTGTGGATTTGGTGGTGGATGTCTTCCAAGTCCTTTTACATTTCAAAGCCTTCGAACAACCGTCCAACTATTGTCCTGGTATTTTTTTTATCCATAGATCTACTGTTTTTGCAAACCAAATTTCACAAATAGTAGGTATTAATCTTTTGTAACCTCACGATGACCTTTTTCCTTACTCCTTTATGATCTTAAATATTCTCTTAGTCATTTGAGAGCGATCATTTGGCATTAGAGCTGGATCTATTTTAGATTTTTCTTTGGTGCCTTGTCTCACTTCTAACAATCTCAACATTTCTTCAAACCCCCAAAATTTTTTCCGAATTTTTTGGACAACGAACCTTTTTTCCACTTCAAAAATCTATTCCAAAAGTAACCCAGAGTCCTCATATTTTTCTTAAACTCAAAAACACTAACTCAAGTTAGCAATTATGCCACCAATGAGAAATTCCTAAATAGTTATCAAGCATTTATCATGGAAGATATGCAACTAAAAATCTTCTGATTATAGCAAAGATTCAATGAATTTAAAGGAAAACAACAAACAGAAGCTCAAATTGGCCACCATGATGACTAATCAGATGAAGAACAAGAAGAGACCCCTTCCACTAGTTTGATTCCAGTGATGAAGAACTCATGCTTTGCCGATTTGGCATTACATACAGGAGAGAGCATTCAAGGGAACAGACATCGGGGTGAAGGTTGACATCCCAAATTTTGAGTGATGTATGGATCCAAATGTTTTCATAGAGTGTATGCAAATTGTAGAGCAAAATTTTGAATACAAAGATGTAAAGATAGGAAGGTCAAATTAGTTGTTATCAAGCTTAAGAAGAGTGCTAAATTAAGGTGGGAAAATTTGAAGTGCATACGACAGCGTGAAGGTAAAAGTAAGATCACTACATGGTTTAAAATGAAGAGTTGAAATGCAAGTATCTATCTGCATATTACAAGCATTATATTTTCTTGAGGCTCTATCATCTATAATAAGAGCAATTGATTGTTGAGGTCTATACAATTGAGTTTGACCAACTTATAATGAAATGTGACTTGAGTGAAAGGAGAATACCGCTGCCATATACTTGGCAAAATTGAATCCTATCATCAATGTAGCTTATATATGGACCTTGATTGATGTGCATTAGGCTCTAAAGGTGGAAAGATGGTACAAGGGCAGGATCACCACCCTTCAAACAGGACTCAGCCCCAGGATCTAGCACGAGAATATATCTATTAGAGGTGCAAAACCTATTCCAAATGAGAAGTTAGCCCAAGATGTGAAGATAGGTGAGAAGTATAGTGCAACCAACATCTTTCGAGCCAAGAAGTGCTTCATGGTGATCTCCTTAACAATTTGAAGTGGATGAGGAGTCAATTGAGGATGTACTTGATGAGTATACTGCTGATGATGGGGAGATTTTTGTGGTTTGAATGGTGCTCCAATCTGAACTCATGAGAGGGAACAATGTTGGTAGGCATAGCATCTTCTTTGCTTGATCTGTTGGGAAAGGCATGACCTTATCGATGGAGGCAGTTGCAAGAACATGGTGTTTACATAGATAGTGGACAAGTTGTCTACTCAGAAATACACCTAGCCATATTCCTTTACTTGGCTAAATAAGAGGAATGAGATTTGTGTTAACTAGAGATGTTTAGTTGAATTCTCTATCAGGGATAAGCTCATGGAGTAAGTTGGTGTTAAGTAGTATATATGGATGCTTACCACATTCTCTTAGCGCGGCATTAAAAGGATCATTCATGATGGCTACAAGAACACATTCATTCACTAAAGAAGGAAAACACATTGCACTCTTATCTTGGAAGGAGTTCGAGGTGATATATGATTAGCCCAAAAAGGTAGCCATAGTTTCTCTTGTTATCTTTATGCAAGTTATGAGAAAAGCGCTCTTTGGATCAACATTAGTAGTCTTTGAGAGTGGAGAGATTGAGACACCAATACCTGACGAGGTATAACCTATACTAGTAGTATTTCAAGATGCTTTGATAGACACCTTAACAGCTGAACTACCACCATTGCAGGATGTTTAGCATGCTATAGACCTTATCCTAGGATCGGTGCTCCTCAACTGACTTGCTTATCACATGCTATCAGCTGAGTATGAGGAGTTACAAAGATAGGTGAAAGATTTGATTTTTAGAGGATTAGTCTGTGAAAGTACCAATCCTTGTGTTGTTCTAGCTCATATTGTACCTAAGAAGAATGGCTCTTGGTGCATATGCATTAATAGTAGGGAGGTGAACAAGATCACTATTAAGTATTTGTTTTTGATTCCTTGCTTGGATGACTTATTAGATCAACTGCATGTCATGACTATCTTTTCTAAGATTGATTTGCAATGGCTAATCGATCAAGATGACACTGATGAATTGAAGACAATTTTCAAGACCTGATGGATGCAGGTCATACCTTTTGTCTGTTCGATACTTCAAGTAATTTCTTGTGATTGATGAACTAGGTTTTCTAACCATTTATCAAAAAAGTTTGTAGTTATCTAGTTTGTGATAATTTAATGTACATATGTTTCATTGATGATCATCTATGGCATTTACACCAGATCTTTGGAGTTTTTAGGGCATAAAAGCTATTTACTCATCCAAAGAAGTGCCATCTTTTAACACCACAAACATGCTTTCTAAAGTACATAGTTTCAGCTACTGGCATTGAGATGATCCCTAAAAAATGAAGGCCATGGTGAGCTGGATTAGGCCACAGTCATTTACTCAGGTACACTAATTTCATGGATTGATCTCTTTTTACATGAGATTCATCTGATACTTCTGTTCTATTGTAACAACTTTGATAGTGCTATCGAAGAAAGAAAGATTTTCATTGTCTAAGGAACCACAAGTCAACTTTGAGACATTGAAACAACATGTCACTCAAGTGTCTCTTCTAGCTCTGCTTGATTTCAATTAGGTGTTCGAAATGGAGTGTGATGCCTCGAACATTGCCAGAGTGGATATCCCATTACCTACGATGGGCTTAGGTGTCACATTTTTAGCATGGTTCTGACTTAGAGGTTTTTCAATCAAGCGTGATGATTAATTATGTGAATTAATATTTTCTCTCGTATTAGATTGAATTACTATTATGACACAACCATTAGTAGTGTATAACTAATTTGTCTTAAGACTGTTTAAACTCATCTCACGTTCTTTATTGGCGGGTAAACAATCCAATATTTAGTAAATTCTTCTTCATAATGATAGAAAGAGCTGACATCAAAAGATTAAAAAGCAATGACGCTTTGAACGCTTAGCTTCCATAACCCAGTTACCATTGTGGTAATTTTTCGGACATCTCTTGCTTTAAATTTCAAACGACTAAAGGATTGATAGGCCGCTTTCATTATTTGTATTTATACTAAAATCAAATCAAAATTACAAGTTTTACCCTTTTGTTCCACATGAAATTTTTATTATCGTTGAGCTATTTTAAGACATGCATTATCCTTTAACCAATGTTTTAAAAATCAGACTGGACTAATCAGTTCAATCGGTTCGATTGTGAACCGGTCATATGATCGGTTCAATTTTTTTCAAAAATCGGCCTTCGCATTAAACCGACCAAAATCAATCTGAATCGTCAGTCGGTGAACTGGCGAACCGGTTCCAATTTTAGAAAATCGATCAGTTTAAATAAATAATTTAAATATATTAAATAATTATATTTAAATAGTAAACTTAACAAAATATTTTTTTGAGAAATTATTTAAATTTAAAAATTAAGTTTATCATTATAAATGAGTTTGAACTAAATTAATCACAATATGTCCTTCAAATTATTCCAGATATATTACAAACTCTTGCTTAGAAGACACAGACACAGACAGACAAATGGGCTTTAAAATGTAAGAATAAAAAGATAATAATTTAATTATTAACTTTATATTTCATTATAAATTATAAGTTATAATATAAATTTTTTTAAGAATATAAATTTATAATATTATTTTGTAATTATTATACATATTATATTTTATTAAAATTTTAAAATATTTTGAATATTGTAAATTATATTTATATTCATAAACTTACATTATCAAAATATTTAAATTTTAATTATTTTTAATATGCATATATCATGATTTATAGTAATATGTTTAAATATTTTATATTATATTTTTATATTAAATATATTCTATAAGGCTTTTAAAATAAAATTTTTATCTAAATTTTATATTTTTATTATAAACTATAATTTTAATAAATTATATTTATAAATTTATTTTATAATTTTTTTAGAATTTAAATATATTTAATATACACATAATTAAATTTATAATATCTATATATATAATTATATCTTATTAAACTTTATATTGATGTTTAAATCAATAATTATTAAAAATTTTATCTATGTACTTATTTTATTTATTTATATTATATATTTATATTATTTCATTAGTTAATTAAATTAATATTTAATAATTTTAATATTAATTAAATCATATGATTTAACTCCGGCTCAAACTTAGTTGAATTATTGAACTTTGAAGCTTGAACCTCTCTCTCATTCAGTTCAATATCCGGTCTGATTTTTCCAACCTTGCCTTTAACAGTTCTGCCACCCCAACCAAACTCTCTACTTGATAATATCTTTTGTCCGAATCTACCCATTGGGCGAGACTTAAAGCCAAAATGAGTCGTCGCTTTCATCTCACGGAATTAGTGAATTCACTCTTTACATCGATCATGATGTTTTGAGATTCTTAAAGACAAAATAAACTAAAGGGTAGATACACATCTTTGGTAGAGTTCATATCATCCTTTTATTTTGTGCTTAAACATAAGTCGAGAAGTCATAACAAGATAGCAAATGCTTTGAGTCGGCGATATTTATTGATCATTATTATGCAGTTGAAGGTCACGGGGTTTGAAATATTGAAGGATGCATACATTGATGATGAGAATTTTTAGGAGATTTGAGCATGTTCATATGAGCAGTTCTATAGATCAGATGATTACTTGTTCTTTCAGAATAGATTGTGCATCCTAAAGAGCTCACTTAAAGAGGCCATTTTACAGGAGTATTACAATGATGGAATAATAAGACACTTTGGTTGAGATAAAACACTTTTTTTTATGGTATTGGAGAGTTTTTATTAGCCTAAGATGGTTCGAGATATGAAAAGGCATGTTTGATAGTATAGAGTATGTCACGTAGCTAAGAGGCATAGTTAGATTATGGGTCTCCACACTCTGCTTCCTATTCCAAAGTCACCATGGGGTGATGTGAGCATGGAATTTGTGGTTGTTCTTCTCCTGACCTAATGGGGCAAGGATTCTATTATGGTGGTGTAGACAATTTCTTTAAGATGACACATTTTTATACCCAATCACATGTGGCAAATTTATATTTTAGAGAAATAGTCTGCCTTTATGGTGTGCTCTCTATCATCACTTCAGACAGAGATTTAAAATTTCTTAGTCACTTTTGGAGGATTTTATGGGACAAGTTACATACAAAGCTTTAGTTCACTCAGGTAACCCCTTAGACTAAGGGTATAAGCAGTCATGAGCTTCATCACCTTCGATTGAGCTTGAGCTTGAGCTTTATTTTATGAGTTTGAATCGGCTCATAAGTCGGCTCATTTAGTGTGGAAGAGATAAAAAAGTTTTAATTCAAGCAATTATTATGATAAAAATAATAAAAAAGTATGAAATTATAAAAAAAAATATTGAAAACTAACTTGATGTAAGAGAATGATATGTAATTTTAAAATTTTAAAATTATTTTATACTTAAATTATTAAATTTTAATATATTTTAAGTATATTTAATATTAATATTTATTAATTGAGTTGGCTCATGAGCTAATCTTTAGTGGAGTCGGGATTGGCTTGAGCTTAACTTGTTAGCTCATTGAGATTGGCTCACGAGCCATTTATTGAGCCAAGCTTGAGTCACTACAGTCACCACCTACCTTAGATTGATGGATAGCGGTGGTGAATCGCAGTTTGGGAAATCTTCTCAGATGTTTAGTGGGGATAAAAAATATAAGGCAGTGGGATTTAAATATTCCTAAATTAGACTGCTTATAATAGATCCACGAATCAATTTACATGTCTCAATCTTTTTGAGATAGTTTATGGGAGGGAACCCCTTCACTCCATTAGAGTTGGTTTTTATACTTCCAACTATTGAACCTTGTATCGAAGTTGAGGTTAGAGTGAAGGAAATTTAATCTTTGCATGAGCAAGTCAAAGAAATAATTACTAAGCAAAATGATAAGTATTAGAAGCAAGCAAATAAGTTTTAGAAGTTATAGGTTTTTAAAGAAGGTGACTTAGTGTGAATTAGATTGAGGAAGGAGAGGTTTCTCATAGGTTCATTGGGAAAGCATAAATTCAAAGCAGATAATCCATTCAGAATCATAAAAAAAAATCAATGATAATGCTTATAAGATTGATCTATCGGGTGCTTTTAACATTTCTATATAATGAGGATACCATGAATCTAATTGGCAAAGGTGATATCTCTCCAACTCGTGGGGAATGATGCGTAACGCTCTCTGCCAATGCGATAAATATCGTGTGTTGCAGACTAGATTTTCTCCAGTTACGGACACAAGTCCGTTTCGTTTCTAAATCGGACTGTTTTGTTTGGCCTTGATTGGGGCCGATTTTGCTACCTCTAGGGTTAATTTTATTTGATATAAATAGATTCTTAATTATTTCTAGGGTTCAGTTTTTACTGCCATTTTGTATTAGAGAATTTTTTCTGATTTTTTGCTTTCTAGTTGTATCCAAACCTCGCAAGTGGTGCCTTGGGCTATATCATGTGTAGATTTGGTGGTGGATCTCTCCCAAGTCTTTCTTTTCTCATTCCAAGGTCGTTGAACAATCGTGCAACTGCTGTCCCAGTGTTTTTTCAGCCGCTAAGCTGCTGTTTTTGCAAATCGAATTCTACAAACAACGAGTATTACTCTAACCTCACTATGATCTTTTTTCTTACTTCTTATGATCATAGATACCCTCTTGGTCATCTGAGAGCGTATTAGTGTCATATTGCGTGAGAATCATAGACTTAACCATTAAGGAAATATGTTAACTTAGACTATGATTGTAATTTAATAGTATTATCATAATCAGGATAACCACTCGATCAAAGGGCATCTATTACATCTTTATTGGCATGAAATCTTGTAGTGTTTATCATATACGTACACACACATTTATATGTATATATATATGAAAATGATTTATTCGAAATTTCCTTCGATTATGATTTTAATTTTTCTAATTACCCTCAACATTCTGAGAAGAGCTTAAATAGTTTTGTCTTGGATTTTGAGGTGATAAAGGGAGGAGAAAAAGAATGAGCATTTTAAAATTGAAGCAAAATATTAAATATATTATAAATTTTAAAGGAACAGAACTTAAATTTAATTGACGACATATATTATAAGGAAACAATTAATGAATGTGATTTACCATAGGTGGAAATTCAAGCAGTTTTTTAATTAAATGCATTTTTAATTCCCAAATTATTTCCCTGAAGTTGTTCATTCTATTTAATTAATTTTAAATATAGAGTTCATGCTTATGTTTCATCATATTATGGATTTAATGTTCAGAGGGTGATGTAAGAACATTATTTTATTTTACTAATTGAACTTTAATATTTAGGCCTTGTTCGTGTGATATACCAGCTGGCATGCTGTGGGAAAGTTCTACGCTCTCAGGAGACAATCGAAGATATAAAATACCTACTTTCTCAAGAGGTTTGCATTGAAGTTGTTATAAGTGGTGAGAATTTTCTAGCATTATCTAATCTTTTGAATGTTGATACATCCTACAATTACTCTTCTCACTCCCTGTAAATCTTCATTGCACCCCACAAAATTCTGAAAACCTAAAAATATACTTAATTTCTGTTATTTCCAGCCACTTGGATGCTCCTTGGTAATTAAAGAAACTTTTTCCCTTTGGATTAGGCTTGCATCATAATGATTTTGAAGGGTGAATTTAAAAAGATCAGCTATTCTCTATCTTCTCTAGCTTTGTTTGATATATGTAGATGTATTTGAAGTTTATGCTTTTAATGATGAAGCTTGTGCTTCTCAGTCAACAATCACGAGCTTAATGCTTCTTTAAGCTTGATGATTTGAGAAAAAAAATTGTCTTTGAACTATCTAATGTATCCAATTTAATCATTTAACTGCTCAAATTTAATTTAAATATTTTAATTCATCAAATTGATTTAAAATAATTTAATTGAGTGACTATTTTGAATCATATTTGATGAGTTGAGTATAAAATGACTCCAATACAAATAGTTGAAAGATCATTTTGATTTTTTCTATATATATATATATATATATAACAATGTAATAAGTATGATTTTAAATCTTTATGCTATTTTGATCAAACTAAAATATTCTGCATTTTTTTAAACTTTTCTATTCTTTAATTTGGTCTTGAATTCAAATAATTGGGTTATGGTTATAATGATGATGATGAACTGGTTCCTTGACATTTTGGATCCATTTATTTTATTTATGCATTGATGATGGTGATGATGAACTTGAGCTTTGGTATAGTTGGATGCCATTCATACACATTATGATATGTTTGATTAGCTTATGACATCATACTTTTATCATAGACTTAAGTAAGATTATATTTTTGATACCCTACTTAATAAGTCTACGATAAAAAGTATGATGTCAAATTGAAGCTCTCACTCAGCAATCTTTCTCCCCTATTTTCAGTTTTCTGAAAAAACTACTCTAATTAAAAATTAAAAAAAAAAAAAATGAAAAGAAAAACCTACTCCCTCTCTTTTTCCACTAACTACTCTCCCCATTCTGCATTTTTTTCCTATCATCTCTCACCCACTCGCCACGGATTCTGAATTTTCAGTTTCCCTCCCTGATTCTCCCCCATTCGTTTTTTCTCTCCCGAAAAACTCCCTCTCCTCATTTCCAATTCCCCACTCCCTTTTTCGTCGCTCTCTCCCGTCGGAAGAAGAGAAAAGAGAAAGCACAAGGTAAAATCCTGCCCTCGCTCTCAATTTCCACCGTCCGGCGCGATCTCGCACGCGCTGCTCGGACGGAATTCCGCAAAATTTGCTCTCGCCGGTCTGTTCCGCCGTTTTTTGACCCAGTTCCGCGCAGCGCTGTCGCTGGCCCGCCAACCGAACGTAATCCCACGCGTCTCGCTGTTCCCTCCGGCCCAGCCCCGTTGTCGTCGACGTGCAGCCCGCTCCATGCCGCAGTCCGCTCAGCCGCCCGCCACCGCTCCGTTTTCGGCGCTCCGTCGCCCGCGTTTCGATCCACCAGACCCGTTCTGTCGTCCGGCCCAGACCCGAAATCCCCGCCCGCGGCCCACTCGGCGTTCCGCCGCACACTCTGCTAGCCCGCTCCGCACGATCTGCCGACCCGCGCCCGTGGCCCGCACTGTCCAGCTCACCCGTGCCCGTCGATTCGCGTGACCGACTCGTTTCCGCACCTGACCCGCGCGCCAGCCCTTCCTTGGCCTGTCCAGCTTTCAAACTAATCCAAACTCAGCCCATTTTACACAATCCTCCCTATAACCCCTTTTTTTACAATTGGAAGAATATCGTCGTGAGAATTCTCTTCGATTTTTTCCGTGGCCAGTTTTCTTGTGAATCGGAGAAAACATTTTTTATGAATTCTTCTTCGATTTTTTAAGCGAAGACACCCTTCCGGTTCGTGCGAATGTCGGAAGAAAACGTCGTCGTAAATGAATTCTTCTTTTGATTTTTCATACCGTCCCAGGTTTTCCGTCATGAATGGGAAAATCGTCGTGTGGATTTATTTATTTTGGCGTCATAATCCCTGCATCCCCAATCACAATCTAACCTTGTTCCTTTCGCAGATAAAAAATGTTTGAACTATTTGTGAATGTGAATATATATCTCATGTGTGTTCTTTCTTTGGTTTGGATTGTGTGTTCGTAAGATATCCGCTCTCATCTCAGAGAATAAGCCAAAATTGTTAGATGTCGCTCCCGATGAAATGTTCAAATTTTATCTAATTTCCGGACTTAAAAGGGAGGGGATGATTATATATTAGATTCATGTATTCTTTCGGTATGAAGACCTCGTCTTTCGAGAGACGGCGAGATGACCATTTGTGGTGTCTGAGAGCTCGTTCTAGAAAGCGTCAAAATATATCTCGTCATACATGGGGATGATCAGGTTAAGCAAATTGTCAAATCTTTTAACTTAGAAAAAAGGGAGGGTAAAATGAGCTGACTTAGGGGTGCTAAATAGGAAAACTTACAGTTAATTTTAAATCAAAAAGCGTCAAACAAGAAAAAAGGGGATCTTTTAAAACAAATTTTGAAAAGAATAGAATATTCATTTAAAATTTAAGTGAAATTTGGGAGAGGTTAATGTTAAACTCATAAGCTTTGGGGGGGTTAATACTAAACTCACAAATTCTAATTGAAATCTTCTATGGCTTAAATTGAAGTGATAAAATGAGTTCCCTTTTCTTGCAAATTCCTCAAAATTAAACAAGCTTTAATTAAAATTTAGGAGGACTAATGCTAAACTTGCAACATGCTTGTAATAAACTTCAAATCTAAGGATAAATCAAAATTGAGTTTAATAACTCTTATATGAATGTGAAGGTGATTACTATGCTAGCTGTTGCGTGCTAGAAAATCAGTTGTGGTAGAGTGAAAGTTTATGCCTTAGCCTTGTTATAAAATCCAAATACATATTTAAAAGTGAACAAGAAAACCGAAATTTTTACTAAAAACATCGAAAGAGGGAAAATCATGCTAGCATCAAAATCTTCCACTTATGTTTTGAGTACAAAATTTTCCCGATAACGGGATTACGAAATTGTATATAAGAGAACAACAATTGTAGTCATATTGGTGTAATGATTCTTAGTGGTAGTAGATGATGGTGAATAGCGAGTCGGCCCGGCGATGAAGGTCGTTATGATGGAGGCGGCGACGGCGAGGATCGGAGGCGACGACGGCGGTGGTTGGCGACCGTCAGTGGTACCGATTATTGGAAGATCTTGAGCTTTAGAATTTCTCTCTCTCTTGTCTCGTCCATGAGTAATGAGAGGCTATTTATAGAATGGAGTGGCTTTGTAAATACATGCAAAATCGAGCCACTTCACTTCATGGGCCGAATGATTCTTTGATCATTTGATGTATTTTAAGTATTTGAATGCTCAAATGAAGTCAGATTATGAGATCTTGGGCTTGTTAGATCCGTCAAGACGCCGATTGGATAAACACTCCATGTTTAAGAGCTATTTATGGATTTAACGATATCCCAAAGTTTCAAATGATATTTTAAGTGTTTAATCTCTAGTTTGGATTAACTTTTACAAGATTCGTCTTGTTGTAGAATTTTTAGTGTCATATCACTAGCTAATAAGCATGAGTGGGGCTAAAGCAACAAATATTGAAATCAACATAATTTATCAAAATTGATGTAGATTGAGTATAATTAAGTTGGAAGAATTACAAAAACCCAACAAGTAAACTAAGTGCAAGAAATGTGTTAAAACATAATCTAAATTGAAATGTCTTCTTCGTTCTGATGACTCTTCGTCTTAGCGGTGCGCGATATCAAAATCTACGAAATCATAAAATTTTCTTTGATAAAAAATTAAGAATTTTATTAATTATGATTTTCAAAATTAATGGTTTATTAATTGATGAAATTAAAAGTATAAACATCTGCATTCCCAACATTATCTTTGAATCTTAAATTCAAGAATCTTCTGCAGTTCTTCCGGTTTAGTCTTGGGGTGGATTAGTTAATAAAACCTAAAAACCTATAATAAGAGTTTCAAATCAACGAAATATCTAAAAAATTAATTCTGTCAGGTGATAATAGATTTGATCCTCTGTTAACAGTTAAAAAAAGTTGATAAGATCTAGAGCTCTTAATTCAAATATAAAATTATTTGAATTATTAAATACACACATGTCTTGACACCATGAAAATCTTTGAGAAATTAAGTGTCACGAGGATATTGCAAGTTGTTTCAGTTTAGTCTTATGATTGGGGCTTTAATCTAAAACTTATAATCGAGTTTCAAATTGTGGGATCCGAGAATTACATGTGACGTCTTTCGATAAAAAGGAAAGAAAATTGTTTAAGTGTGGGGTGATAATTTGGAAGAGATGAATAGTAGATAAGACCTTGCAGGAGATTTCGTTCTCATTTGGTGAGAACTTTTATATCTGGTTCGGGTTTCTATGAGCATGGCATAGTTAATTACCCTCCCGTCTTGAGAGAGCACTTTCGATTAAAATTTAGTCGATGAATCGTTAAAGAGCAGTATATAATTGCGAGTGAGTGGAGTTTAGAACTTATTTATTATTTTAACTTAAAACTTTTGTGGAGGGATGTGGCGATCAAGATCCATGGTTAGTCATCCGGTGTCGTGGTCCGCAGTAAACAGTCGAGGTAGTCGACCCGACGGCCGAAGGATCGTCAACACATGGGTTCGTCGTCAAGGTGTCGTAGACACGAGGGTGGAGTTTGTCTGGGGACAAATATAAGTCAACCTTAACATGGACTTTTGCCAATCGATCATTTAGCATTTCGAAGACAAAAGCGTTGGGGAACATCTGAGTACGTAGTGTGTAATTTAGTGGTGCCATATCAGCGTGAACCACGGTCAGAGACTCAGTCATTAACATTATGTGGTGCCATATGGCGGCAAAACCAGCGGACGGAGGACAGAGCGTCGCTTCGAACTTTAGGAATATTTGAGTGTGAAGGTAGTTATGTATTTAATTTGACATTAATCTTTGTGAGCAAAGTTTTCTTAATTTGTCAGAAGAAGAAACAATTGCGGAGGGTGAATTAATTTTTATTTTTTTAATTTTTAGTTTTTTAATAATTAATTTCATTTATTTTATTTATTTTGTTATTTTCTTTGAATTTTGATCATTTTATGATTGATTTTAGATTTGAATATATATGATCATTTATCATTGAAATCTTAATTATAATTACCCTTCTCGATCGTTAATCGATTGATAGGCGTCTGCTACGTCGGTTTTACTGAGGATGGGTTTAAATTCATCATCTCAAAAAAGTATAATCCTTCTTGTCCACTCTAGTTTGAACATAGAGGATCGGGTTTGGGACTTTTCTTCAGAATTTGAATTTTAGTATGTTAGTTGGTTAATATCTTGTATTATATGTGAGTTACTACCGGATATTATTAATTTGAAATTCTTATAATTTTAGGTTTTGTTAACTTGGGACACAGAAGAAACCGAGGGATTATGTAGTATCTGTTCTTTTATATTTGACTTAGTAATTACTCCAAATGCATATGGATATACATTTCTTTATGGGCATTAAGATGTCAATGTTGAAGTTTGATGTCAATTTTGATTTTGAGTTTTGTTAACGGGGGTCAGAAGACCAAGCAGGAAGCGTAGTATTTGTTCTTTTATATTTGTCTTACTTGCATATGTCCAATGTTTGGACATTCCATGTCTGTCTGATCATTCTTTTAGAATGTTTTATGGACATTGAATGTCAGTTGAAATGTAAGTGCAATTTCAGTTTGGATGATATGACATTTTGGGTTTTGTTAACGGACGGTCAGAAACCAACAGGGATGATGTAGTATCTGTTCTTTATTTTTATCTAACTTGCACGTGTCCACATAACAAAATCGCAAGTATAAAGGGTGAAAATAATTGATTTAGAGGCATATGATCATAAGTAAAATAATAATGCTTGATTTGATTTAAATAATAGCACTCTCTTTATATTTCAGTAACATAAAGGTGAAAATAATTGATTTAGATTATGATATCATAAGTAAAGTAATGGGCTAAAATAGGCAAATTGATTTGATTTAATTTAATAGCCTCTCTTTATGTATAAAATCAGCAAATATAAATGAAAAAACAATTGCTTTGGAGGGTAGATATATATGCCATTTATTTCTCTTGAAAGGAAGGGAATATAAAAATATGAATAGTTTATATTTCATTTAAAAGAGCAAGTGGATTAATTAAAATCCACCTTCTGAGCTCATTAGTGGGGACACAAACTCATTAAATTTATTAAAGGAATGGCACTTTACTTTCCTTTTCAAAGAAAGGGATAAGGATGATGAGGGCATGCACATGTATGCATGTGCATCATGACATGTAGCATGGCCCAGATAGTTCCCTGCATGCAATTTATGACAAGCATGCATATGGATTCCATAAGAGAGATGTAAGGAAAGGGCCAGAAAGCCATAAATAGGAGGGTTTCCCTTTTACAAAGTCTTACATTTTCTACTCTCTCTTCTCCCAGAGTTTAAGTTCTTTCAACCCTGAGGAGGATTAAGGTGTGCCATACTTGTGAGTTTCTTTTAACTCAACAATTTTTTTATCTTCTTGATATATGTCGTTATATGATAGATTTAGTTTATCTCATATGTATTTTCTTAGTCTTGTATATCTCATTTATGTATGTAAATCAGCGGTGTGAATGACAAGTAAAGTAGAGGTATGAGTATTCATATATAACCTAAAGAAGCAAAGACATGTGAACTAAGCATTTCATCCTTTCTTTTCTATCTTCTTTTTTTTAAGAAAATTTTGACCTCCGTCATCCCATAGAGTGGGTAGGTCTTCCCACCCGAAAAGTAGTGTCGTGAGGCAAGCGACATTATTTCCCCGCCGAAAAGTGTATGGGTTCCACCTGACATTTCGCACGCGTTGAACGCGTGAGCAAAGTATCGCAGTTTTCCCGCATTGGAACGATGTGAGCGGTACTTATAACATAGGCGATAAATTTGCATTCACGTATATGAAATTAAAGTATAAGCATTTATATGACATTTCAACTTTTTTATTTTGAAAATTTGGACCTCGGTCGTCCCCACATGGGGGCTACTTGAAGCTGTCTTCCGCCAAGAAAGGCGTGTATGGTATGTCGTGAACCGACCAACCACCGAAAGGCGTGTATGGGTTCTCGACCGACATTTCCTTACGTTGGAACGCGTGAGCAGTACTTATAAGATTTCCCCAACGTTGGAACAAGCGTGAGCAGTACTATCAAGTTTCCCCGCGCATTGGAACAATGTGAGCAGTACTATAAGTAGAGCAAAATAATCAAAATTTACAACGACCTCCGGCTCTTCCTGAGTGGGTGCCATGAGAGGCGCACCACATGTCAAGAAAGACATGTATAGGTGTATGTCGTGAGACACCGGTAGAAATTTTGATAGCATAACATTCCTACCATGTTGGAGAACATGGTATCTTATATCATAAATTTAAAGCTCTCATTTGCATATAAATAAAAGGAAAGGCATAAATTTGATTAGGGCGTCTTACATGAGTGGGGGTTCATGAGAGGCGCGCCACCATGTCGAAAGACATGTATAGGTGTATGTCATTGAGACCATTTGATAGATAAGCATTTCCTACCATATTGGATGGTGGACTTATATCATAAAATTTAAAGCTCTTTATATAAACAAAAGAAAACTGCGCATAAATTTGATTAGGGCGTCAAAATTTACACCTCCCTCTTCCCCAGTGGGGTTCTTGAGTGGGCCCCCATGTCAAGAAAGACATGTATGGGTGTATGTCGTGAGACACCGGTAGAAATTTTGATAGCATAGCATTTCCACCATGTGTTGGAGAACATGGTGACTTATATCGAATTTAAAGCTGCATTTATATATGAACATGTTTGCATATATACTTAAACAAGACAGCATTTTATGAGCATTGCATTTTCATCACTATTTCACCTGAATTTTGCATTTGAAACATTCAAATGGCAGAAATATGTATAAGCTTTTACTCATGTAAGCACACATTCTTCTCATTTTGAATATAAAAGAGGACATATCTTTCTTAAAGCCCACAAGTAACATAAATTAAAGGTCAAGAGATATGATATTTCATCTTTTTGACGATAATCATAGAGAAAATTTTGCATATCCTACATCTTCAATTCTCAACATTTTCATATGTATGCAAGATAAAAGATGCAATAGAAAGGAAATCCATATAAATCATAGTCCCAAAATAAACTTGCTTTCTTTTCATTTCTCATAATTCAGAAAGAAAAGGCATGAACAATGTATCTTGCATGATTCCAACCTCAAATACTCATGGACAACAAACATATAATTATTTTAATGCAAGATAGAGACATGACAATTGCTTTTGAGTAAAGTATGAACAAACACTAGGCAAGATGTAACTTTAATGAAACTAAGCACCAAAAAAATGAAAGCTTTAAACTTGCACAAAGCCACATTTCAAATTGCACTTCAAAGGCTTATGATGATCACAAAAGAGGAAAACAAGCACAATGTCAATCAACCCTTCCCCATCCTCTTCCTTTAACATGATGATTATATGAAATTTACTCCACATAGATTAAACAATCACACTATGTTTAATAAGTCCAAAGAAATCTGAACTCTTCCCTTTTGGAGCTATATTATGAGAATAAGAGCAATAGAATACTTAGCTTGCCCATTAGAGACAACAATAGAAAGTTTAGAGAAACTAAAGAGTTTTGGAATTTTTCTTTGTAGCTAGTATGAAAATATCATTTGTTCGTTTGCATGTTGTAACGTGACAATTTGCTTGCAACTGAGCTCTTCCGATTACATAGTAAAATGAATGGATTCTCAGTCACATATTTTGGTAAAAAAAAAAAAAAAAAAAAAAATTGATTTGAAAGGTAAAGATAGTTTGCCATTCATAGTTCAAAACATCCTTTGAGATAGAATTTTCTCCACGAGAACTTTGCCGGTGATCACACTCCTTATCGACAACCCCAAACCGTAAAATGAGTTTTCCAATCAGTTCCAGACCAATGAGCAGAAAACAAGAGTTACATACAAAGCAGTCGACCTAAAACATGAGGGAAAGAGAAGTTCAGCATCAAGAAACTTCCAAAACTCCTTGGCTTGTTAGAACTGCTAAGCGCACAAATATTTGATCTTTAAGTATTCCTCTCCCTAAAATTCCTGTTTGAAAGACCCACAGGTGTCGATTCTTAAAAGGAGGAGAAGGGCTTTCGGTTGCTAGGGTTTCACGGAACCGATATAAAAAAAAATGAGGGAGAGGAAGACCGAAGCGCGGAGGAGAAGAAAACAAGTGAACAAAGTTTGTAGCATAAATCAATCACCTTAATTTCATGCTATCAAACCCAGAAACAAATCCAACCATAAAACACAAATGGAAGAGGAAAGCAATCTACATTTCCTTCAAGAAAAACCCACATAGCAAATATAGCTCGATTGAAACAACACGGGGTTTAGTTGGAAGAGGAATCAGGAAGGATCGAGTCTTCTGTTTGCTCGGTAGGGTTCGTTGAGCAGAGAGCTGAGACTGAGGGAGCTCAGAGAGGGAGGTGGGCTTTGAGAGAGCAGAAAGCCGAGCAGAGCGAGAGAGGAGTCGGAAAGCTTGACTGGGAGAGGCAAAGAGAGAGGGGATCGAGGCGTGAAATGAGGTCAACGCCTCGTTTCGTTCTCTGAGCATACTCGATTGGTTACTAGCAATAATGATCTGATGGTAATTCATGATGCTTGAAGTGGGGTTAGGTAGAGGAGGTTTAAGATTAAGGTCATTAGTCACTTTAATTGTAATTAAATATTATTTTATGTGACATTAATTTATGCAATAAACCCAACAATATAGTGTCAATTTAAGTTGTTTCAGTTGTCGACATAGCGATCAATTCGTGATCGGGCTGTTGGACAACGTCGGACGTCGGGATGAAATTAGTAAATGCGGCATCGCATTGAATGGATCGACATTGGCGCACACTTTGCGAATCGGTCCGAAGGCGTCGTTTGATAAGTCTCGACGTTTGGCGGCATACGATCAATTTAAACGAGGTCGTTTAGACATTAGCTTTTCGACTTTGATGCGCATAATTTCATTAAAAAAAGACTTTAATTATTTGATTGATTCTTAATTGATTTGATACTTTCATTTAATTAAATTTGATGCTTTTTAGCGTATGAAGTTAATTTTCAAATCGAATTTAATTGATTTGATTGTGATTAGGGCATTTAACCTCTATGTCATTTACTTAATTTTAAATGACACATAGTTGTAACACACAAATCGGTGAAATGTTTAAGCTGACGGTGATAGTAGATCTAATTCTCGTTAGCGGTAAACAGTTGTGAATCAAAAACTCTTAAACATATTTTAATTAATTAATTTTCAAATAGCAATCTGAAACTATTTAAATGGAATCTATCATTAAAAACTTAAATCAAATACAATCTATCCACTTTTCCGAATTTGTTTGTGAGGTGACATTCGAAAATTTTAGCTGCGAAGAATTGATGTCAAATCAAATGTTCTATGTTCAAATCAATCTCTTGTTAATAAGGACCGACTTGTCCTCGAAGCGTGGCTTGGCAGAGACTTGAGATGAAATAGTTATGATGAGTCCTCCTCGGTGGTTTGACCTTGGCTCCATTATATTACGATGTAGTAGTATGCTCCCCAATAGCTTTGCCCTTTGAAGAATCATAGGTATATTTGATACAACAACTCTCTCTAAGGCGTAGACTTAAGATTGTCTCCTTGACAAACATCACCCCAGGTCAATAAGGATTTCTTGGACGACGTAACCCATGTGTTGCTGATGAGGATCCTTCTGTCAGGTTGGGTAGACTACCTCCTCTGACTAAGAGGACTAGGGAACGCGACTGTCCGGGATGACGGAACCATGGGATCTAGATCGGGCACGTCATCATTCCCCCAACCATCCGTTTTAAGCTAAAATGATGAATTTTATAATCTAAATTCTAAAACTCTACATGCTGCTATTATACGCTATGCATTAAGCGATCTAACGATTAGCCTTAATCGAAAGTTCTCTCACTTCGTGAGGGGTAATTAACTATAGAAGTGCCAAGGAACACGAACCAGATCTAAAGTTCTCACCAAATGAGGACGAAATCTCTGGGTAGTGCCTTATCTACTTTCTCATCTGCCTTTAGAAAATTACACCGGCACTTTAAAACCACTCTTTTCATCAAAAGAGGTCGGTGGTGAATTTTTGGAGCCCACAGGGAGGAAGCACATAAAAAGGAAACATTCCAAATAAAAATATTTTCGCTGAGAAATTTCCTCTAAATAGTTTCGGAGAAAGTATAATTCATGCGACTTCGATAGATGGTGGATATAGCAATCCCTAAGCCTTTACTTAATGATGGGAAAGCACAATCCATGTGTCTTAAATCGACTGTGGATATAATAGTTCTCAAGCCTTTAATTAACAGTGACAATAGTAATCTGTGGTCCAACTAGTCAGTCTCTCGACTCATCTCTCATGTCTACTTTCCTTATATTTGGTACAAATTTTTTTATCTGATAGTTTTAAGATGTTTTGAAAGCTTATGTTCTAATCTATGTTGTCTAATTAGAAAGCTTCACTGCTTAGCCTAGCCAATCCCAAGTGAACCAACCTCAATTTGATTTTTTTCTTATGTGTTTCATGTTGGAAATTTTGTGATCGGCTTAAAATTACTAATCTTATAACCCTTGAATATGAATGAACATAAATTATAGCATTTTAAATATATTTATTTGGTAGTTGAAATATTAACAAGATGAGCTTTTTTGTATTTTCTTATAGAATAATTATTGATAGATTTCATGTGGAGTAAACTGAAACATCTGATTTAGTTTCAAGATCTAGGACTCCATAGGACTAATTCTATTGATGTAGATCTCACTATGTAACAACATTCACAAGTTCATTAGTGTTATCTAATTTCTATTCACCCTTCCTCTCCTAGTATGACAAGTCTTACCACATTGCCAACAAGCACCACTATGTATTTTGGTTTGGCTACTCTAAGATTTGAATTTTTCTTTGTTGTTTTATCTCATTGCAATTCTTGCTTTGCTTCCATGATTCAAAGCTACAAGAAAAAGTGCTCTTAGCTCTTAATATTCTCACTTATGATCAAGTCACATGCATCTTTGAGCTTCAATTTAGTAGACTTATAGGGTCTATCGTTCATTGTCAAATTTGTACCAGCTTTCCAAAAACATTGATAATAAGCTTAAAACACAAATTTCATCTTCAAAGTTAATATGAATTGATTTTATTTGACTTGTGATCATATTGGACTCAATAATGATATGTTATACTACTATGGAGATTATAAATCTTTCTTATTAGATATATCTTATCATGAGGCTATATATATATATATATATATATATATATATATATATAGTTTTTCTTGTAATGACAATTCTTGATTTGCCTCTATCAATATTTGAGATTCTTGTTATTGCACATGTTTATCTTCACTCCCAGTCCTTAGATGTCATTGCTCACTTTTTTTTAGAACCTCAAAGCTCAACTTTGGGAATGTTATTAGTAGAATTCAAGCTGGATGGTTGAAGTGGAGGAATGCATGAGGCCAATTGTGTGATCGAAAATTATCACTTAGAATTAAGATCAAATTTTATAAGATGGTGTTGAGACCTACAATGCTTTATGTATTAGATTCAGCCTATGTTAAGAAATAGATATATAAATTTAAAAAGATTTAGTTAGAATGTATAATAATTGACACTTAATAGGACACAATGGAGAAAAAAGATTCATGTAGTTGTCTCAAAATAGTGGGATAATAAAGGCTTCTTGTTGTTGTAACCTAGAAGCTCGAATTCGATACTAGATGTTGAGGATGAGCCAAGAGGGATTAGAGTTAGTGAAACACATTAAGGTCATACTTTATGATTTGTAAACTTAAACTTGTTCGTGAATATTTGCCGCTCGATATTTCTATATCAACATATGTTAAAATATTTGAAGTGCCCAAAGTTTTATGTTCTTAATAATTTCATCTCTGAGATCTATGCTAGATGAAAATGCCCCTTGACTTGGGGTTATTTTAGTTTTTGGTTAATTGAAAGGTTGAGGATATAAATATTTTTTATTTAATATTATTGTATGATTGTTTTTGGCCAAATTTGGGTTTGATCGAATTTGACCCGTCTAGAATAGGCATGATCCAACCGTCTATTTATTAAATGGGTTAAAAATCTAACTCAAACTCAACCTGCCTTTAACCCGGTTGATCTAAACATGACTTCAGGGCCTCATCTGAACATGTATTTTTTGGTTAATCAAGTCAATATTGAGTCAAATTTTAATTGGTGGGTCATTTTTGTATTGATGTGTCAATCTTAACTCAACATGAAAAATTAAACAAGTCAAATTCTTGGACTCAAGTTTGACCTGAAAGTTAATCGTGTCAACTCAAATTTGATTTTATCAATTAGAGTCTGCGTCAGGTCAATTTTTGACACTTCTAATTTTGAGTGTATAGCATTTCACATATAGAGGTTTTGAAAATTTAATTGTTTTGCTTATAAGTAAATCCAAAGCAGTTGTTTCAAGAAGTTGAATGACATGAGCTCCATATTGCAACCTCGTCTTCACATCATCCCACATGATTTCCTCACTTCACAATCTCCTTTCATTATTTTCTCTTCTCTTGTGTTGCCATAGATTCTATTGATTTGATGTCATTTTGTCACTTCAGTCTCATCCTCATATCTTGGCACCACACGACCTCAACATAATCTCGTTCAACATCAAAACATGGCATCAATGCCAAATAAAAGTTGCATCATGAGAAGTATCCATCCTAGCTCTTCTCAATGTCATAGTTTTAGTCTATTTTTTTAAAAATTTGTAATTTTTTGTTAGTTCCAACCAAACACTAGAGAAAAATAATCTCTATAATACATTTAATTTATATTTTATTTATAATATCTCCGAACTTTAAAAACATATAATCAAACATCGTCTTAGGGTAATGGCCAAATAGGTGAGGTTTTTAAGCTTTGAGATTAGTGTTGGAAATAATCTACGTTCAGCTATCTTATTTTTGTTGAGGTTTTAAGATGAGTGTTAATTCCCTTTGACTTGATTGAAGGATCACTATGAATACTGGAATGATTTAATGATGTAGATTTAGAAAGTCTTTGCTTTCTGTCCTGCCATTATTGCATAGAGATTATGTAAGCATGAATCTTGATGCTGATAATCTTGTGTCCATGAATAATCTATAACTAATATTTTTAAAGGACAAACCAACACTTTTAATCAAATCATCAAGCAATATTCATATTTTTGTTATTATTATGTTTGTTGAGTCATCAAAATTTCATCAGTTCATATACTTGGCATCTTATATTTATGTAGTTATAGATAAAAAATGTACAACCTTAGTGCTATGTTAGCAAAAGCTCTATCATTGTATTTCTCTTGATGTCAATAGTCATATTAATGCTTTTTTGAGTCTCTATCACAACCCTACACATGCTTATGTTAAAATTATTTTTTATTGCCTATTTTAGATTTGGGCATCAAGCGAGGGAGCGTTTATTTTTAAATTATTTAAATTTTAATTTCATATATCAATCTAGAGTTAGAAAAATATGACTGCATATAAATATTTTTTATTGTGAATTTTTTAGTTGTTTTATTGGCTTAATCTTTAATGTCCGAAATATATTAAGGAGAAAATCTCTCAAATTTTATCTTAGAATGCTTTATTATATCTAGAGATTGATCCTAAAGGTTTGAAGCTTTTTTGTTTTGTTTTGTTTTGTTTTGACATTGTGGTCAAATATATTTGATGTATCTTTGTAGGTGATCATCAAGTGCTCCTAACCTTGGACTCTCTAGAGTAGAATTGTGCTCATGAACTCATATTTTTCTTATGTTGATGCTTATTATTATAAAGATCTCATCTTTTAAAAAGCTATTAGAGAGGTTGGATAAGTCCACTTCTTGTTTTCTTAGTCTTGGCATGATAATATGATGTATTTGTGGAGTGCTTGACTCAACCCAATTCATTAGTTGAACTCGACCTAGTGTTTCTCATGTGATTGAGCTTATTTTGGGCACAATATTGAGTGTAGTTTCAATTGATCTAGTCACCTAAGTCATGCTATGCTTGATGATAACCTAACTCGTATTTTCATCCATATAAATGACACATTATGAATTCCTTTTCCTTTGATCTTCAATTACTAGTTGAATTTATATGCATTTTAGTTGTCCAAAGAGCTTATCTTGAGCAACTCTTTAGATTATTTATTTATTTAAGGGAGAAAGAGATAAAATTCACATGATAAAATTTAGGTAAAATAAAAGATCAAATCCCTGAAAAAGCCATCTTAAGAGTGGCAACTAAAGGTGGATTCAGCCAATGAGCTAAAGGTTGCTTGAAACTTAGTTCTAAATTATGTCCTTTCATTTTAAAAAGATTTAAATGAAGTTTAATTGTTTAAAAGTTTCATCAATCTTCTTTTGCCCTTGTTTTTCAATTTCAAATTAAGTTTAAACAGAAATAAATTAAACTTGATTGCTTTTTATTCATCGTTGATTGCATACACCTAAAAAGTTATAACAAGATTTGGGATATTCTTTCTTCCAAATTTTAGAAATTAATAAAAAAAAAGTTATTTACACTTTCATGTGTTTTCTTGCATCATTATTGATTTGTTTTTAAACAAAGAAAATGGATGTTTATACAAAATTCAAAAACATTCAACTATGTCCTCTTAACACTTTCATGTGTTTTCTTGCAGGAAATGAATCTTTGGAAGAGCTCCATCTTGCTGGAAACACCAATATCGCGAATGAGAGAGCTCTAGAGTACCACCATCACCCTAAGACAGATACATCTGCAACTTCTAAGACACTATGCAATACTAATGAAACATGCAAGGAGCTTGAAGTTGCCGACAGCAAAGGTGAAGATGATGAGGCTTCAAAGGATGGTTCTAAAAGGCGAAATCCTTCGACATGGTCTCAGCTGATACATGAGTTATCAGTTGGGATCGGCACAACCAAGCAGCTTCAATTGCTTGATCTAAGCAAAAATGAGTTCTCGGCCGAAGCAATCGAGAGCTTCTACTTGTCTTGGTCTTCAGCTAGATCAAGGTCTAGTAATGTGGCTTACAACCATGTTGATGACAATCAAACCTTACATTTTTCTGTAGTAGGAAGGAGGTGTTGTAGCATTAGAAGCTGTTGTAAGAGAGATTGATGGGCTTGTTGGTTGAAAATGGGCAAATTTATATTATAAGATATGCACAAAGTAGTCAAATAAATAAATTTCATTTCCCATCTTTGCTTTCTTAGTAGTTTAGAAAATGAGAAATTAAAGAGTGGTAATTGATGAAGGAAATGATAATATGATTAGACAAGATTTGAGGTTATAATTAATGCTCAATGAATTAGAATATTTAAAACAGTAATTTGTTAGTAATTGACGAAAGTTGCTGTAGCTCTTACCATAGGTTTTTTAGCAGAGAATCTTAGTTATGAAATCTACTTAAAACAGTAATTAGTTAGTAACTTGTTGAAGCCAAGCCTGATTCTAATGTTATTTGCTAGTTATGGCTTTAAGTTGAGGCTTGATTGATGAATCTCACATCAGTTGCCCAAACTAAGCTTGTTGCTATTGCCGTTTATAAGAAGCCTTTGTTATGTTGTATCATTTTATTTGGAATGTTCATTCATTCTCGATGGTAGAATTAAATTGATCTCTTTTAAAATAATTAAGAGAATAAATTGATCTTTTTATTTGATTTAAAATTATTTTGATCTTTTATAAATAGTTGAGAGATCAATAGTGAGATAAAATTAACATGTATTTAGAGAGGAGAAAAATCCGGGAGAGATGGACAGGTGGATGCAAGAAGATGAAATTTTTAATTTAAGTATGTTTTAAAACTTAATTAACAGATTAAGTATCCATAAAAAAAAATTTAAATATAGGTATAGTCATCCAATAAGTGGTGGTTCACCACGGTGGTTGGCGCATTACTTATCGGAGACTGCTACTTAAGCCGGTCTCGATGTCGGTCGGCGGCTACACTAGGTCGATCCGATTATCGGCTTTTTAAGCCGTCGCCCGATAAGTAGGCGATTTTCCTGCACTGAATTTTTTTTTAAAAACAAGATGTCTTTTTTTTTTTACGATGTACAGGAAATGCAAACAGATGCAACATATCTATGTAATAGCAGTGAACAAATGATACCAGAAAATAAAAATAGATCAAACAGCTACAAATGTACTAGTAATCAAACGATACAAAAAAATTTCATACAAAAGCCAAAAATAAACTATCGCAGCAACAGCTATACAAAACAAGTACAAAATAAATACACCTCTAAACATTATTGTCGGGACGGCGTCATAGCTATCGATCTACACGGAGTATGTGCTCGGTGGCAGCGGACGATCAGCGGTGATGAGCTGGCTTGCATCATGATCCAATGTCGGTGCGAGTCTCAGAGATACCCAATCTGTGGCGTCGCCTGTCCACTATAGTACGGAGGCGGGTGCTCTCTAGAAAGAAGACGGTCACGGATCGGCATAGGTGGATGGCCGCATGCACCGGTATGCGGTCATATCCACTGATATATGCTGCGGCGCCACGAACCCAGAGTCTCGATATGTGCCAAGCTGGCTTCGGATTACGCACCATATGCTCGTACTTATTGATGGCGAATTGATAATCGACGTCATCTGAACGTCCAAAGAAAGGCCGAAAAAGATCCTCCGTCGCCAAAATATGCTCCGCCTACAGTAAACCAGTTTAAAATGTTACTACGTAAATATGTGAAAATAATAACTAAGAAAATATGCAAATTATAGAGTTATCTTAACATATGCTTCGGTGCTCTGCGGGTAGTTAAGTGGATTAAGCCTTCAGAAGTACAACGATGCCCGACTAAACTAGATGTCTGTACGTCGGTGTAGTATCATCCACTACAGCAACATGATCTTTGCGGGCCTCCACGAACAATGTCGTTGATGGTACCGCATCATTTGCTTTCCTCGCCGACTCTAATGGCTGAGTCCATCCATCTGTGTTGAGTGACCAAGCGGCGAAGGACTCTATCGGGAAGGTGCCACTCCACCCTCTTCCAACTAATCGAACCGTGCTAACCATGTCGTGCAAATATCAACAAGGCTCTCACGAAGGTCGTATGGCTCCCAAGTCACCAATGTCAATGCATGTTAGACAATTGTTTGACATTTGCTAAGAATGATATCAATTAAAAGAAAAGTAAAAGCCCCACTCATCCCTAAAAAAAAATTATATTTGAGCGACATTTGATGCACATATCTCTGTTCCACCGATCAAAAAAAAATATCATATACAAGTTGTATGTCATTATGTTAAACTATAAAGATATTAATTTCCTTACCTGAAACCGATGCTGAGCCCATCGAGATCTCTAGGGTAGGGGACATGTAATGTCGGTCGACCAACATGCAGGTGCTCCCAAGACCAGATCTGTAGCAATTGAAGACACCCAGCCATGTTGGCCCATGCTCGGCCTGGTAGACTCATGCAACTCCCTGTATAAGTGGGCTAGCACAGCACCACCAACAGATAGAGTGCTGAATGTGTCAAGATCCTTTAGCAATGGGAGATACTGCAAATGCACCTCTGACCCTAACATATCTGGTAGTAAGAAACTCCCAAGAAGGAACAAAACATAGGCTCACACATGTCTGATGAAGTCCAACTCTGGGAGGTCTGTGGGGTAGCACGAAAAATGTCCAACGTAACCACGGTGGCATGCAGTGCGGCGTGTACGACCCATCCACGAATGTCGAATGCTGCGGGGTCAGCGTCATGATTATGCGGAATCGGGTGCCCTATAAGCTCGTCGCGGCCAGTCAGCCAACTACCACGCTGTCTACAATAGGGGCGACAACCGGTGGTCGTCAATACGCAAACCCGGATCATTGCAGCGTCTGCAATGTCATCATCTCTCCCAAAATGAAATGTGTTGGTGCAGGGTGACCAACGCTCAACTTTGTCGGTGTGATGGTCAAGTCGATGTACCTCGGCTAAATAAAGTCCGTCGCGGAGGCGGTGAATCAGAACGTGGCCACTCTCTGAGCATAAGAAGGTGCGATGCTGCCTCCAAAATAGTCGCCTGCAGTACGAAAAAGGTTGGGTCAATTAATGTAACACATCATAAATGAAACACATATAAAAAAATAAGCAAGTATATTAATATCGTGTCTTGATGTGCCGCCTTGTCTGCACGGAAAAGGCTATCTTTGGGATGAACCTCTGGCAGTAGTCGTCATCAGTAGCTCAACGCCCTCCTGGCGCCTAACCCGGTCTAGAAGGCTCACCGGCCATTGTACCGTAAGAAGAAATGGAAATTTATTAGAAATCGATATAATTGAAGAGACAAAGAAAAATATGCATATTCGGTTAGGATATATCTAAACACAAACTAAACTCACCGCTTCTAGAAGGGTTATGTGGGGCACGTCCGGTAATGGCCGTGATTTACTACTACACATGCGATTGCTTTGTGATGCGCTCTCATCCATTGTGTTCTTGTACCTACGTGATCGTAGCTGCGACCTAACTTTGACCATGGCGGCATCAAAGGCGCAGACCGGTTGCGTCGTACTCAGCAGTGTTTGATCATGTATGAAAGTTAGAAGAGTATGTCGTGTATTTAGAATCGCCTCTACTTATCGGGCGACTAGCGAACTTACGCCCGATAAGTTAGCGGCGGCTTTAATCCGTCAAACGGTCATTAACTAATCGGGCGGCCGCGCGATCGCGATAAGTCGGCGGCGGCGCCACCCCGGCGGTGGTGGTATCGCCTTATTAGGCGTACTATATTTAAATTTTTTTTACGGATACTTAATCTGTTAATTATTAATTAAAAGATACTTAATTTAAAAATTTACTCATACAATAACGCTAATGTAAGAAGAGTAGGCTAACTAATAGTCAAAGCGGGAGATGCAGTTACTGGTTCCGTGTGGCTTATCTCGATCTGTTGAGTCGGCGAAAAGCTTGGGGACGCAGAGATGGTCGAGATGAAGCGGTAATCCGTTGTAATCAATAAAAATTTAGTTAGCAATTTAGATTAATCTGTCTCTTAATTTGATGTCTATGATGTATTATTATTAATTAGCAATTATAAATATTATTGTTCTCATCCTTTAATAGAAAGTGATTCTTGATTTTTCAAAATTTAGCTTTTACAGATATATTTCATTAGTTTTGATATGACATTGAAAATTCTACTAGTCGAAGCATGAATCTTGATGTCGAAAGTAATCTGATTCTGAATCAAGACTAATCCAGATCAAGCGCTTATTATCAATCGGCTCTTAAATATGGACTGTTTATAGTCAAATCGAGCATCTTGACCCGGATCTAACAAGCCCAAGATCTCATAATTCTGACTTCATTTGAGTATTCAAACACTTAAAATATATCAAATGATCAAAGGAATAATTTTGAGCCGTCCAATGGAGTGGTTCGGATTTTGCATGTATTTACAGAAACGTCACTCCTCTAATATATAAATAGCCCCTCATTCTTCACATGAGAGGGAAAAAAACTAAAGAGGAGAGAGAGCTCTAAAGCTTGAAAATCCCCCAAGCATAATCGTGCGGCCTCGGATGCCGACCACCTCCGTTGGTGCCAACCGCCGCGTCAGCCGCTCACTCTCATTTGTCAATCTCATTGCCGGTTGTCCGCTGACCATTGTAGACCGTCGTTGAGCATTGTCAATCACGATCGCGGTCGCCGTCAACCATCGTCTGGTCATCCCCATTACTGTGACCACTGGGTTACTTTCTATCGCCAGCCGCCGTCGTCGGCCAGCACCATCAATCATCATTGTCATCGACCACCGTTGCAGTCGCATACTCGTCGATTGCGCGCTGACCATCGCGCCATCTCCGTCGGTCATCCCCGGCCATTAATGCGTTATCGTGCCGGTTGCATTGTCGACTACGCGTAGTGGTTGGCCACCACCATCGATCATCATTGTCATCAATCACGCTGGTCACCATCGCACCATCGTAGGTCCGCTGCGACCGTCGCCATCTCCGGTTATCACCCATCCACCGTCCTCGACCCACTTGTTTACCATCATCAACTACAACTAGCAACTGTTACTCTCACCATGGTTATATAGCTGTTGTTACCTGATTATGGGATTCTCATGATCAGCCCTTCTCATATATAATTATGTAATCCCGTTATCGGGAAAATTTTGTACTCAAAACATACATGGAAATTTTTTTCTTGTCTTTGGCCTGTGATTTTCTCTCTTTTGGGTTTTTTCACATAAAAATTCTGCTTTTCTTATTAATTCTTCAAATATCTGTATGTCTTTGGATTCATAACAAAGCTAAGGCATAAACTTTTATTCTACTATAATTGATTTTCTAGTACGCATTAAGTTTGATTTAAAATTTATAAAAAATAATAGCAGATATCCAACCTCTGCTGAAATAAATAAATTTTTTGCATATAGTTCTTAAATGGCTAAATTTGTAAAATAAGCTTAATTAAAAGTTTAATTATATAATTAGGCATAAAAAAAATTAAAAAATAGGCAATCATCCATTCAATGATGACGTGACATCCACATCTCAGGAAGGGCGTGGCATCCGCGTCGGTAGTCCGACCATCATCGGCTTAATTTTTAAAATATAAAAAGTTCAGGTAGCCGCGGTATTTTGGTTGTATCAAACTCATCCGGCTTCAGAATTGAACGATCTTGGTATTGTTGGAATTGTAACGAAATTATTCACGACTTTTATGTTGACCAAAAACTGTGAATGAAACCCGGTATGCCGCATTTTTTTTTGCAAATGCTCGCAAAAAACTGAGGTGCCTAGTTAGAATATTAGACCAACCGTGGTATTTTGGCCGTATCGGACTCATCCGGCATCAGAATTGTGCGAGCTTGGTATCATTGGAATTGTAACAAAATTTTTCACGACTTTCTTGTTAACCAAAACTACTGAATCGCTCGCAGCTTTTGCAAATGCTCACAAAACCGGTACTAGTTGGAATATCGGACTAGCGATATTTTTCGATCGGACTCATTGACGCCGAATCATGCGAGCTTAGTATCGTTGGAATCGAACAAAATTCTCCATGACTTATATTTTACCAAAACTACGAATGCGACTGGTATGCTGCTTTTGCAAATGCAAGGATGAGTGTTGTCCAGCTCTTTGTGAACTTATTAGAAATGTGTAGTAAGAACATCCAAAACTAAAGCAGGAAGATATGTGCAGTACAACCTATTGTAAATGTGTAGTAAGAACATGTAGAACTAAAGCAAGAAGATATGAATATAGAGTTGATCTTTGTTGCAATCCAACCAAAACAGTAAATGAGTAGATTAATCATTATTGTGTGCAAATAGTAACCAACAACAAAGAATAAATAGGTAATGAGCATCCAACATTAAAACAAAATGAATAACCAAAATAACTGAAGTACAACTACAACTAAATGGTATCTACTATATGCAAAAGATAATATACAGTGACTCACCAATGATGCATGCATGGCGTAATTGCATCCACCTTGGGAGTGTAATGTCTTTGGTGGTAGCGTGGGGTCTGTAGATGATGCTCGATCCTCCTCCTCCTCAACCTTCTTGGCCGATTGTCGCGAGTAACCTAAGGATGTAACACAAAGTACAATGCTTGAAGCCTGTGTCGGGAGCGAGTAACCAGGGTACATTCCATACGGGGGTATCATATGGAATGACGAGATCCCATATATGGGAGGGACTGGTGTCTGCCACTGATGCATCTGAGTCCACATAGTTTCTTGTTATGAATACTGTGACGGCTATGAGAATGTATATGTAGAGGTCCTGACCACTCGTGCAGAGGAAGGACCAGCATCCATAGTCGGCCCATCTGGCTGCACTGATGATGAAGTACCTGAAATGTCATTGTCTCGGTACTTACTATTAGAGATATGCATATTGTACCACATCTCTCTACACAACTCCTCGTGCTGATTGATAGAATGCTAAAATTTTGTGTCCTCATCCTTCCCAAAATAATGCTAGAATACATCCTCAGTGTTTAGGATGTGCTCACGCTACATTAAAAGTAGAATTAGTTAGGATCAGATCATTATATATAAGCAACAATTTTTATGTAATAAATAAGCTTACCATTAGCCGCTCTCCTAGTGCTTGAGGGTAATAAGTGTTCGGGGGAATTGTTGGTGCTTTCAACATGTAGAGTGAAGCCCAAGACCGATATCACTCATGTATCGGTTGATCGCTGGCTCACCATGTTGCTGGAATGAACCTACTACCACAAGCTGAATCCGCGTCACTCTCCCACTGAGCGATGTAAGTTTGGTGGTGAACTTCTAGTGGGGGGGGTGGGGTGTAGTTCACAACAATCTCCTCTGGCGCTCCTATGCTGCGTCGCAGTCTTCAAACATTGTTCTATAAATAAGTTATGTATTACAAGATAAAGTATAACAAAGCATAATTACATGCATTATAGTATTAAGAAATAACATAGCGTGAGAAAAATAGATAGTGCATCAGAAGTAGACGAATATGTACCAGTATTCGAAAACATCATTGCTCAGTACAACAGCCTAGCGCGAGTAAACTAAGTAATATTAGAAAAGTAGATTGAAATGTAGTAGTACAGCAAACATCAAATAACAAAGTAAGTTCGATCTGATGGCGTTGCACAAGTAAACTAAATAAGACGTAGTAGGCTAAATAGTAAGCGTACATTAGACCATAAGCATACAACAAAAGTTCAAACATCATAGCAAGTAAAATAAATAACCGCAGTAGAAGTAGAGATTACACATTCAACATCAAACATACATCATAAATTCATGACATAAGCGACAAAACTAAATAACACAAAAAAGTAGACTAAATTGTAGCAACATTAAACACCAAACATACGATTATCGTTCAAACTTGACTAGCACAATTAAACTAAATAAGACAAACACCAGCTTAAATTATGCGATTATTTATGAGAACATGTTGTTCTATTGTGGACAATAGTTTTTACATTACATATCCTGATGCTACTTGTATTAGCATCATCCATTATATTTATAAATCTAATTGGAATCTATTTGATTCTGTAGAGTGCACCCGATATACAGATCCTAACATAACTACACATACAACACCCATAAATTTCTCCAAGGTTCGATAGGATTCCTCCAAAAGCAAAATTGCCTTCATTGCCTTGGCGAGCATCCCAAACCTTATGTAAGACACTCTTATATTAAATTTAGATTTTATTTTATGATTTATCTAGGCTTCAAATCAGTTGATGCCTAACTAGGTTGAATGAAATAATTGATAAAGCGAGATGTGCATTGCCTAAGTCCAATATTAGCAAATGAGATGAGGTGAGCCAATATTAATTCAAATTCCACCCAAACTTACTTGAGCTTGCATGTAATGCCACTTATAATGTGTAATTGGGTGAGCACATGCATAGTAGTGAACTTTGTTTTGTTTGAAGCATATATCACATATTCAATATTATTTAAGATAAACCTTCCTTGAAGAGTGAAGTTATTTTTTATCATGAAAACACATACCTTCTAGTAGTTCATATGGAATGCTATGTTTTACTTCAAATCACTCATCGATGGCCCATCAAATGTAAGCTCCTCATCCCATTCTCACGGTTGTTTGAGCACATATATTCATTTAGATAGCTCTTCTCAATATGATTTGTTTGAATATTCCCTGATTAGGTCTTCTGTCCTAATAGATGGTTTTGTGGCCAATAAAGTAGCCCGTTCTACAATCATCATCATCATCGAGTAGTATCACTACTTATTGCGGTATAGTTTCATACCCTCATCTTGAAGGTAGTGAATTTATGAGATCATCTTGAGAGTCACCCATAAAATGAGAACTTGTCCCAGCAAAGTAGACATGTTCTGATGGTGCAGATCCATATGCTTCGACTTGAGTGGTTACTTGAGATGTTGGTGTAATGTAACAAGCTGTTCTCGACACTCCTCATGTCTACCTCTATTTTTTTTTCATTTGATAGCTCTCCAACTTCAACATAAACTGATAGGCTCTTGCATTGATTATAGACTCACATACTTCGTCATGAGTAATGTGAGCTGCAATAAATCCAACACTAATAGGAATCAGCATAGTAGACTAACACAGAACTTTACTGGATCTAACTTCAATGACCTCATAATGCATCTCAGTCCATGAAGTTAAATTAGATTTGTATTACGATTTTTCTCACCAATATAAGTAGAATAAAATCATCACTTACAGCCAGTTCACCACCATAATATAGAACTATGCAAACAGTATATGAACTCATTTTTAACTTAAAATACCACAACACAGGCAATCTCATATCTCATATGGACAAATAATAAATTAAATTTATTTTCAAATGATGGCAAATGAATCCACAATTTAAACTATCTATGTACACCTAATCATTTACCAATAACATTAACTATACAAATGAAGGTGGCAAAACATACCTCAAAAATAAATGGATCCACTATAAACTTTAGAAAAATATTTAAGCACATATCAAGACGATCTAAACACACATCCACTTTAAAGATATATTTTTACTCAAAATCTCAACGTAGCTCTAAGCTTACAACTAGCATTTACACTACTAATCACACATTTAAACTAACAATTTACACTTAAACATTCAACAATCACAAATAAGGTCATTTTAGGGTTAAAAAACACCTTAGAAAGTAGATGAAACAACTCTATATCCTAGAAATTAATTTAAACAAACATCACATACAATCTAAAACATCCATGTTTAAATAATTATTTTTTTTGCAAACATAGATGCAACCTTAAAGATCATATACATTCACTAATCACACTATTTATATTTTGATACATGAATGAACCAACTTAAATGTTAATTGGTTTAATTTTTTATTCATAAATTTATTCATTTGTTAATTTATAAAAACTATTTTCAATTTTAAGAATGCAATGTTAGATGATTTAATTGTTTTAAAACTTATTATTATATTATTACATTACTTTGGTTATATTTGGCAGTTTTCAAGTTTGTTTTATAGCTAAAAAATAACATAATTTTAACTAATAATTGCTAATTAAATAATAATTATATTTTATACTAATTTATTAAAATTTAATTTATCATTAATGACATAATTAAAATATTACTAAGTAAATTATTAGTAATTTTATTAACAATTATGGATACAAATAATAATATTATTATTCATTCAAGAAAAACTCAATAAGAGTTAGTTATTATTCGTGTTCATAATATTCTCCAATCCCAAAAAATAATCGGTGATAGAACTTGTTAGTTTAGAGATTTCATGGCATACATTATTCGTGTACTCACTACATTACGTTGATAAAATACCCATGCAAAATAAATCTTTACTGAATGTGGTTGATCACTTGCTTCTAATTCTATATAGCTTAGTTAGCAAAGCATGATCATGCAAATTCTTCTTCTAGCATATCTTAGACCAAGCCTATTCAAACTCTTCTTTGAATCACATTTACTCATGCATGTATAAAAGAGACTTTGTACAGCCTTTATTACTATTAAAATGAGTACTTTTGAACGAACTTTCTTCGAAATATGATTAGCACAACCAATGGCGAGTATGAGATAATTCAATTTCAATAGCTCTCATCATTGCTTGATCTTGATCAGTGAATATTGTTATAGGATACCCCTCATTCATTATCTGAATAAATATTTTGAATAGCCATTTGAATGATTCAATTATTTCTTCAGATAAAAATGCTACTTCAAATAAAATATTTTGACAATGATGATTAACTCCAAAAAAAGGTGCACAAACTAGATTATATTTATTGAGTCGATAACTTGTATAAAAAATTATGACATTACAAAAATAGTCATAGTCTATCCTTGACTTGCCATCACTCCCAAAAAAATCACCAAACTATCTGACTCATCAATTTAGACATCTCATGCAAACATTTCATCTTCTGCTTGCCTTTACTTGAACAATTGTATTAATGTATTAGAATCATCATTCACAATCCTTGCTATTCTTTCTTTTGGAATATAATTGAAAGCATCTCTTTTTGTAAACCCAACATTCTCCACTCTACCTAACTTCCTCAAGAAGATAGTTGAATGCATCAATTGCTAATTCCATTTCGGTCATTGACTTTAACACAGCTGTCTTCTCTTCCTTGATGCCTCAAGATCTTAAAAGATGTTGGTCATTCGACTTTGCTAAGGAATTATTATGACTTCTATAATTTTCTTAACCTTTCAATTCATCCAAATCAAAAAAATCTAATCATTGTGGGACAACCGTCCTAGTATCTTTTTAAATTTCACCGAAGTTTAGATTAAGACCTTTTAAACCTTCTTTACACATAAGAAATCCTTTGATTTCAAATTCTTCGGCCAATAACTACATGATCCTTCTAAACACTAATCTAGTTTGATATACATAATCACATTAAAATTCATATGCCTCTTTTTCATTGTGAACAATAGTGTTTTTGCCTATAATTGGTTCATGAGACACAATAGCTTCATCATTGCACCGATGTTTAACCGCATTCACATGCACACACACACACACACACACACACACAAACACGCACACACGCGTATTATGAAAATCTATATAACATGTATAACTATGAACCCAAATCCTCTTAGAAAGAACTTAAACTAGCTTATAATACAATTTAGATTCATAATTGAAAGTCTCATAGTGCTTCAAAATTTTTTAAAAAAAGGAGTACACTATAGAATGTACAAATTGTACTCCTAAAAAATAAAAAATATAAATCCTCTTGGAAAGATCTCAAAATAGATTATAATACCATTTAGATTCAAAATTAGAAGTCAGCTTTTTAAAATTAAAAAATGGAGTACACTCTAGAGTGTATATTGTACCCTGAAAATAGATAGAAAATAGCTCAAATCCTCTAAAAAGAACTCAAAACAACATATAATATCATTTAGATCCATTAGTAGAAGTCCCCATCATTAAAATTTATTTTAAAAAAGAGTATACCAAAGTGTATATATTGTACTTTGAAAACTTTAACAAAATTACCCAAATCCTTGGAAAGAACTTAAAACGGCTTATAATATCATTTAGATCTATAATTGGAAGTCTCGGTGCTTTAATTTTTTTAAAAAAAAGTATACTCTATAGTGATTGTACCCTTGGAAAACTACAATAAAACTAAATCCTCTTGAAAGAACTCAAAATAGCTTATAATATCATTTAGATTCATTATTGAAGTCCCCATCATTTAAATTTTTTTTAAAAAGACTATACTCAGAGTGTAGATTGTACTCTTGAAAAAAGTGTAGTAGCAAATTGCCAAATCCTCTTGGAAAGAACTCAAAACAAATTATAATACTATTTAGATCCATTATTTAAAGTCCCTGCTTTAAAGTTTTTTTTAAAAAAGATTACATCATAGAGTGTACAGATTGTAATCCTAAAAAAATAGATAAAAAAATAACTCAAATTCTTTTAGAAAGAACTCAAAATAGATTATAATACCATTTATATCCATTATTAAAGTCCCTTGGTACTTTAAATTTAAAAAAATAGTACACTCTAGAGTGTATATTGTACTCAAAGAATATATAAATCAACCCAAATCCTCTTGGATAACACTCCACAACATATAATATCATTTAGATCCATAACTGGAAGCCTCACATCATTTAGAAGTAAAAATAAATGAGTATACTCTAGAGTGTATAGATTATACACTCTGAAAAATTGAACAAAAATTACTCAAGTCCTCTTAAAAAAACTCAAAATAGATTATAATATCATTTAGATCCATAATTGGAAGTCCCACAATGCTTTAAAATTAAAAAAAGTATTACACTCTATAGTGTTCAGATTGTACTCCTAAAAAAAGATTAAATATAGCCCAAATCTTCTTGAAAAAAAACTCAAAATAGCTTATAATATCATTTAGATCCATTATTCGAACACTCTAGAGTGTACATATTGTACTCCTGGAAAACTCCAACAAAACAACCCAAATACTCTTGGAAAGAACTTAAAATAGCTTATAATACCATTTAGATCTATAATTGGAAGTCTCACGTAGCTTTAAAATTTTAAAAAAAGTTGTACACACTATAGTGTATATATTGTACTCAAAACTTGCAACAAAAACTCAAATTCTCTTGGAAAGAACTCAAAATAGATTATAATATCATTTAGATCCATAATTGGAAGTCTGAAAGTGCTTTAAAATTAAAAAAATGGAGTATACTCTAGAGTATAGATTATACTCTAAAAAAAAAAACCCAAATTCTCTTGGAAAGAACTCAAACCAACTTATAATACCAATTAGATCCATAATTGGAAGTCTCAGTGCTTTAAAATTTTAAAAAAATTGTAGTACACTTTAGAGTGATTGTACTAAAAAATAGATAGAAAATAGCCCAAATCTTCTTGGAAAGAACTCAAAATAGCTTATAATATCATATAGATCCATAATTGAAAGTCTCATAGCTTTAAAATAAAAAAAGGATGTTGACATCACTTTTAGAGTGAGTTCTTAACTTCTTCATCATAGATCTAGAACTCTTATAGACACTAAGAGCTTAGTCCTAAGACACTCGGTGATTAAGTGAACACTTAACCCAAGCCTAGAGACTTAGAAGGGTTAACCATAGATAGGTCATGTCTTAGGACAGATTTGCCTACCCTATAGCCTAAACCCAATCCATGCTTTCCTTCTCAAACCAAACCTCAAATTCATGCCAAATCCAAACCAAATTTTCAAACTCATAATCAATCCCATGATCAAATCCAAGCTCAAAATTCTCCATAAACTTTATGATTGAATCCCATGGCCTTAACTTTAGTGAAATCCAATTCAATTGATTTTCTCAAAGATAAATTCAATCTCTCAATTATTTACCAAATCCAAATCTAAACTCAATTCCAAATGATTGAAACCCAAAATCAAATCCAAGTTTCAAAATTCCTAAGCCATATGACCCACTCTCATGTTTAAATCTTCACCTAAGTTATCCCAAACTTGATTGATTTCTTTATAAATCAATCATTCTTCATTTATATTCACAAATATAAATGAAATACACAAATGATTAAACAAAATCAAACTAAATCAAACCAAGCTAAGACCCTTCTTAGGACCATATGGACCTACCTCCAAAAGCCTAACCAAATCTTAACCCAAATCAACCCAAAATCAATCGATTTGTTTATAAATCAATTATTCCTTCATTTATATTCATAAATATAAATGAAACCCACCCTTCAATGACCAAAATAAATCAAACTAAATTGATTTCCTTCATAAGCCCTTTTGACCTACATCCATGAGCTTAGTCAAATTTTATTCCAAATCACTCCAAACTCAAGTGATTTCTCATAAATTATTTATATCTTCATTTGTATTCATAAATATAAATGAAATATAAATTCAAATGGAAAACTAAATCCAAAATCAATCCAAAACCTAATTTATACCCTTTAAGATAATATTTCTTGAATTCTAACCAAAATCTAAAACCAAGCCAAAAATCACAGATTTTCTCTGAATCAATCATTCCTTCAATCATCTATCTAAATATAAATGAAACCTACAATTATCTAGCCAAATTGAAATCAACCCAAGTCAAGCCAAACTTAACCTTTTTGACTTAAAAATTCTAAATGAACCAAAACCTATCATAGCCCAATTGATTGCAGTTGGATTTATATTTCAATCCTAAGCTCATATACAAATCCAACCAACTAACCAATCCAAAATCAAGTCAATTAACCCATTTAGGTCCACTTGACCCAAAGTGGCCTAAAGAACCTATATGAATCAAGTTCCAATCCAACCCAAATTAGATTGAACCAAGGCCATCCAAGCTCACACCATGATCATTGATCACCCGGATGATCAATCCTTGAATCTGGTCAAACCGTCATCCTTGGTCTTTTGACTGTCAACTTGGTCTTTGACCAAGTCAACATTTAGCCCAAATGAAACATAAACTAGCCAAACCCACCATACACCAAATCAATTGAAACCATTGATTCACACCAACCCATAATCAATGATTGAACATGAATAAACCTCAATTGAAAACCAAGTCCAATTGGCTATTTGACCCAAGTTGACCCAAATTAGCCTAAAGGTCAAAGTGGGTCAAATCCCAAATCTCAAATTCATTGCAACCAATGGCTAAGTTCATTCCAAATTTTTTATTGAACTTGAAAAAAGTCATAATTGAGCCAAATTTGACCAATTGGTCAACTTGACCCAACCTAGCCCAAATTGACCTAAAGGGTTAAATTGGCCAAAATTCAAATTAAATCCAAATTAAATCCAAATTGATTCAAACCAAAGCCTACAATCATTTTTAATTTACCAATTGAATATGAACCAACACCTACCCCAACTCAATTTGGTCAATTTGGTCAAATTGGTCAACTTGACCCATTTGACTCATTTGATTCTAAATGAGCCAAAATCAAACCTATGTCAAATTAATTAAAACCACTTGAACAAAAATCCTCCAAATCATCATTTGAACCTAATCCAAGCCTTGGTTTAACCAAATTTGACCAACAACCTAACCCAACATGACCCTAAACCCATAACCAATTGAACCAAAACCCATGAGACTTTGGAGGCGACCAACCGACACCAAACCCATCCTAGTCCCCCAAAATCAACTCCATTTGGATCCAAGCCCACTATAAATCCTCCATGGATCCTCTCCCACATTAGATTCTTTCCTCTAATGGAAAAGTTCAGCCTCCTCTCATCCTTAGTAGCCATCAAGCTTCCAAATGAAGGATCACTTCACCCAGCCCACCCCTAAGTGGGCTAGGCTTGCCATGAACCAAAGGGATGTGAGATAACTCACCTCTCATGCAAATTGAGAAACTAAAGGATCCAAGAAAAGAGATCAGCCAAGATCAAGCCTTGAGCCACCTCTCACTCCTTCCTCCAACCAAACCGAGCCAAGTGAACTCGATTAAGACCCCTCCAACGCTCTGATGGTGGCTGGCCAACCAAAAAATGGGAGGCAACCTGTCTGTCCACCTCAGCAAATCGAGGGGTATACCCCCTCAATTCTCACATAAAATCACACCATTCAATTTGTGAGAGCTACCAAGAGTGAAAGGAAATGCCCTAGCACCTCCCAAAGTGATTCCATGCCTTCCCCACTTCGAATTTTCCTCTCTCCTGTGAAACCAGATAGGGGAGCTCAATCCTGATCCAAGCTTGCTCATTTCTCAACCAAACTTCAATTCCTCTTACACACACCCTCCATGCATGTCTTCGAAGCCACCCAAGTTGTTCCACAAGCTTCAAAGCCATCGGAGGAGAGACTTCGATCAAGACCAGAGCTCTAAAGCTCAATCCTTGGCATTCCAAACAATCTGGGTGGAACCAATCTAATTGATGCTTAATAGGGCCTCATCTCTACTAGACGAAACTAGATCCATTGATCCCACCATCGGTCTTAAGCTTTGGCGATGTAATTCCTCAAAATTATAGATATATGAAATTTTCCTTGGTCCTTTGTGAAAAAAATTTGCATGTGAGCCCATCTCAGCCGTTGGATCCTTGTGGATCCCTCCTAAGGTGTGGGTTGATTTTGAGTGAATGAGCTCGGTGAGCTGACAAGATCCATGGTGGACGGGCTCCATTTTTCGTCACTCATATGAAGAAGGATCACAAACTGTCTGTTTCGCATGATTGTAATGGACGGCTTTGATCAAATCATGTTAAATTTCCTCAATTTTCTCCTTTTATTCCATGGAATTGACCTACGCCGTCTAATTTAAGATTGGACGATGGAGATCAATACCGCGTTCACCGCCAGCTAACTCTGTGTGTGGATGTGACAACTTAAATAGCTAATCACATGGTGCCACATAAAAATCACGCAATGTCAGCACGCCACATGGCGTCGACAGGATTAAGGCTTTAATTAGGTTAATTAATAGATTTTTAAGGTTAAAACTTCAATAATTCATAACTAATTATAGAAAAATCTAAAAAAATATAAATAATGACTCATTTTAAAGGTATTTTAGAGCGGTGTCCATTAAAATTATTCTAAGTTAATTTTGAATAGTAATTTTGGCTTAATTAAGGCTTAATTGAAAACTTAATTAGTCTAACTTCTAATTAATTATCCAATCAATTTCAAACTTTCTGAGAATGTTTAGGGAGATGACCTTTGCCTCCCATATTTTTCTTGAAATTTATTGGTTGATTAATTGGGAAAATTGATTGTTTAAGCCCTAATTACCTTTTTAACTTAATTAAGTGATAATTAAGCATGTGAACAGTAATTAATCAACAAATTAGATCCCTTAATCATTGTTTAACAATGGTGAGACTTAAGGAATTAGATTGGGGCCTCCCTCCTAATCTTTCCCCCTAAGTTTTCTTCTCTTTTTCAACAAAATGATAATTAAAGAACTAATTAATGACTTAATTAGTTAAATTGAAACTCAAATCATACTAAATCATGTTTGGTTAAGTAAGAGGCTTATGGAATTAGGTTGGAACCTCTTTCTTAACCTTCTCCCCATAAGCCCATTTCATTTTAAAAGATAGTTAATCAAATTTGGCAACCAATTAAAAGAAAATGAATTAATGGATTAATGACTTGATTAATTAAAGTAAAATTTTAAATATATCTAATTTTTCTTAATTGATTCATGGGTAGAGTTTTAGGTGTTTAATAATCTAAGAGGTTTAGTGAAATCATGGTTAGCTCACATGTGAGAAAATCATGAAAGTAGTGAGTTCCTTAAGCTTAATTAACCAATGATTGTAAGCTAATTGTAGGCCCCTTTCATAGGATCATTGCTATTTACCTTTCAATTCATTTGCATATTATATTAGCTCATAATCATTTGATTAATTACTTAAGGCAACATAGATAAGTTTAATTAATTGATTTAATTCATGGCTTAACTTAATTAATCCTTAAAATTGGCTTAATTATCTTTCATTAAATCAAATTAACTTATAAATATGGGATGGGATTAGGACTAGCAAACCCTCTTCTCACACTTCATAAATCAAATTAAACATAAGATTGAAAATGACATTAAGAAACTTTGATTTATTTTAAATAAGCTTATTTAGTATGATTGTCCCTAGAAATTAGTTGGATTGAATGAAATTATGTGCTTATGTCTCTTTATTTCTTTCAATCATATTAAATATTGAATATCACTTGATTCATGCATTCATCTTTCCAAAAATTAATTAAAATCAAATGATTTTTGTCAAGCTTGTGTTGATTTAAATTAATATATGTGTGGTTATTATCATTATTAAATTCAAATCTATTTTTCAAACCGATAAATGAATGATTATATATGCTATGAATGCTAGTTATAAATACATAGGAGATGTATAGCTTAAGTGTATGAAGTAAAGTTTCTTTTCTTCATTCACGTATTGATTTACATAAGTAAGAATGTTAATGGGTATATAGCTTGGGCATCCGGGGAATATAAGTCTTTCGATTTAATAATACGCATTCTATTTGGTTTCATTCTTACGTATTTCAATACTAGAATTTATATAAGACTTTGGTCCATACAACAACAACAACAACAACAAGCCTTTATCCCACTAAGTGAGGTCGGCTATATGAATCCTTCGTCTCCATTGTGTCCTATTATGTGTCAAATTCTCATTTAATTCAAGTATACTAAGGTCATTTTTTATACATCTTAACCAAGTCTTTTTAGGTCTACCTACCTTTTTTTAACATAAGGCAAATCTAATGCATCTACTCTCCTAACCGTCATCGACTGACGCTTTATGTGGCCAAACCATCAAAGGCGACTCTCTCTAATCTTATCCGCCATGAGCTACTCCAACTTTTTCCAACATACTCATTTTGTATTTTATCTCTAAGAGTAAAGCTACTCATCCACCGAGCATCCTCATCTGTAACACTTAACTTAGTCTTATGCTTCTCTTTTATTGGCCAACATTACACCATCCAACATCATCCAATGATTCTCTTGGTCCATATGCATAATATTTTAATCAAATAAAAATATAACTTTTGCATGTTTTCCTTCCTTTAGTTATGTATACATCCATATGTATTTGAGAAAATAAATATTTAGTCGACATCCAAAAAATATGAGGTTTTAGTTAAAGGAGGTCATTTGATTACCTCACTTCTTTGGTTAACAATGACATGAAAATAACTTATGTCTCTTATACATGTGTGTGTATTTGATTATGGAATTAGAACTCCTCTTTTTCTTTATCAAAAATTCATGCATGATTAAGTTGTTGAATTAATTAATCATGTGATTGGGATATCTCTTTCTTATATTCATGTATACAAATTTACATATGTTTGAATGCAAGTGATATAGAGTATGGACTTTTCAAAAATATGAGGCTTTAGTTAACCCCAAGGAGGTCATTTGATTACCTCACTTTCTTGGTTAATAATGACACGTACTTGTTTAAGTTCATCTCTATGTATTTTTGTATAAGAATTTAGATAAAGCTTTAAATTAATATGATAAAATAATTCAATTAAAAGAAAATTATAAACTCTAAATATACACATTCATATCCATTATTTAAGTGTGCTAAAGACATATATATATGTGTAGCTATACTTAGAACTTAATCATGTCATATATGATGGAAAGAAATGAATACACATGTGTCATGTGATAGTAATTAATTTTGATTAATCTTAAGATGTCTTTCTTATTGAATGAGGTCATTTAAAGTGATCCTAAACTTAGGATTAATTAAAATATATAATAAGTCATTCACTAAAGAGAATTAAGTCTAATTGATATGCTTTAGAAGTGACTTAAGGTAGGGATAAAAGAGAGTAATCTTTTCTTTTCTTCTCTTTATAACACCTTGTTGTTAAGTGTAAGTCAAATAAAATAAAAGAAAACACTAAGTAAAAAATTCTCAAATCAACTAAATGATTTAAAGTGAAATCAACTTCTTATCATCAAACACCCTTTTATACGTAGAAAATTATAACAAAGCTTAGTTAAAAGGCATATCACATGAGCCTTAATACACACACTTTAAAATTAAGTCACAACTTCTAACTTTATGTTAGGGTAGTGCATGGAGTGATGTGTATTTGGTTTTATGATGTATTATTGTAGATTGATGTTGGTGTATGATTAGATGGATGTTAGTGATTAGCCTAATCATATTTTATGTGGGATTGTGCTTAAAATGGTGCTTAAAATAAAATATAAATACTCTATATTGGTTGTTTAACTTCAAGCATAATCCAAATTAAGTGTGGACTTGGTTATCTATGTGCATGTATTAAGTCCAAATTATATAATATAACTACTTGATATGATGTTTAGCTAACACTTATTTTGCATGTAGTTAGATTTACTTTCCATTTTTAATATAATTTTGCATCATGAATTAGAATTAGTTGGGATGAACATTGGCCAAAAAGTTTAGTCAGTATCATGTGATACTATTAAATGAGGAAATGAAGGAGATATGAAGACTTGAAGATTTGAAGACCTCCATAGCACTTATCATTTATAAATTATAATTATTATTTCATTTAGGGTTGTATAAGGGTAGAGCTCATACCCACTTCTCTTTTTTGGGTTGTATGCTATCCGATCATATTTTATTCTTTGCTAGATTTATAAAGTTGATTGATGTTTTTTTTTTTTTTAAATTGTGCAATAAGAATGACATGCCTCTTTATAGTTTCTTAAATAAATGATGCTTTAATGGGTGGTCTGGATCTGATTAGGCTATTAGGAAAAAATTAATTTTTCTACCCAACTATAACTCATAACTAAAATTTTCTGTAAGTCATAATCTCATTATAAAGCCTAGGTATTAAATTAAGATAACTAAAAGATTTAGCAACCTCTTAGCTGAATGTTGCATATCTCACACCATACGTACCATATTATACCACTCTTGTAAAATGAAGGCCTCCGTTCTTACATATATAGGGAACGCTTGACTTGTGAGAGCAACCCCTACCGATAGAGCTTTACCCTATTTTCTCTTGATTTGACCCATAACTCATTTCAACATATATTTAGGCATACAAAAATCCTATGGCCTTTTGTCAAAATGAAGAGTCAAAATCAAATAAAAATTAAAAGATTTGCATTAGACAAAGTCATATCATTAATGTTCTAGTCTCTTATAGAGTGGGTTTATGGATTTTAGTTTTCTTTCTGAATAAAAATAATCCAACTATTTTGTAAAATCATATGACTTGACCACATGATTTTAAAGCGTAAGAGGAGTAAGCTGGCTGCCACTCCAGGCAATTATAAGTCCAACAGTTGGGTGGTTTACTCTCTCTTACGGAGGTAAACCATATGCTCATCTTCATTTAGATTTAGGTCGTGCTTTGGCTTATGCCAAAGCTCCCTAGATTTAGAATTTAAGGTTGTTATTTTCTTTAGGCTACAAGCATAAATCCTCTCCTCTAAGGTATTACCATAATCTTGTATTATTGGATTATAAGCTTTAGCAATCTAATAAGATTCAACTCAAAAAAAATAACTCTCTTCAATTTCATATATATAAAGTCCAACCATATGATAGGTTGGAATGCTCACTAGGCATCCTAGTGTCATGAGCATTCTCTACTCATCTCCTTTGGCTTCGATAATAAGTCTTTTCTTTTGATCTATCCCAATTGATTTTCTAAATATAACTAATTTATTGATAGTCTTACCATTGAAATCTTTGGAGACAATGCTTGCTTACTTCAATCGAGAGTATTCTTAAGGGATTCACATTCCTTAGAATGTAATTAATTATGGGGGCTTTCCCCATAGGGAACTTTAGAACTCGGTTTAAATAAACCCTACTTTATTCATCTATGTAAAGTAGAAAAAAATCTGTATATTCAAAGACCAATCAAGCCTTAGAGTCCCCAGAGGTGATGTCCCTATCTTTCAAGATAATATATCATACCATAATGTCGCACTAATCACTTCAATGAGTACCCTCAAGCATGGATGTCATACAAACATCTAAAAATAAACATCATAAAAAAGAGTACACTAGAGTGTATAGATTATACTTAAAAAAATAGATAAAAAATAACCCAAATCCTCTTAAAAGAATTCAAAATAGATTATAAAACCATTTAGATCCATAATTGAAAGTCTGAGAGCTTTAATTTTTTTTTTTAAAAGGAATATACTAGAGTGTACATATTATACTCTAAAAAAAATAGATAGAAAACAACCTAAATTCTCTTTGGAAAGAACTCAAACTAGCTTATAATATCATTTAGATCCATAATTGGAAGTCTCCTGCTTTAAAATTTAAAATATTGAGTACACTCTGTAGTGTACAGATTATACTCCTGAAAAATAGATAGAAAACAACTCAAATCCTCTTGGAAAGAACTTAAAACAGATTGTAATACTATTTAGATCCATAATTGGAAGTCACATAGTGCCTTAAATTTTTTTTTTTAAAAAGAGTACACTCTAGAGTGTATGGATTATACTCTTGAAAAATAAGAAAATACTAAATCCTCTTGAAAGAACTCAAACCTTATAATACAATTTAGATCCATAATTTGAAGTACACAATACTTTATATATGAAAAAGGAGTACATTCTAAAGTGCAAATTGCCCTGAAAAAACTACAACAAAACTACTAAAATCTTGGAAAGCACTCAAAAGTGTAGGAAATTTATATTTCAAAAGATTTCAAAAGATTTCAAAGAAGATCACTAAGTATTTCAAAATATATATATATACAATTGTGTAGAAAATTTACCGAGATTCATATTTATGACATCATCTAAATTTATCTTCATATGAAGTCAACCACTTCTGCTTTCTCCACTTCATTTTTTTCTCAATTGAAATGAGAGATTTTGTTTCTCTTCTCTAGTTCATTTTGAAAAATTTAAATATTATTATTCTTTGCCCCTAAATCCATTTATATATTGCTTTTAAATTTCTCTATTCAAATGGCACCGCTTGGGCGCGGCTGCAATCTCATTGTTTTAACTGTTGGGTCGTCCCATCACATTATCTCATATTACCGCAGGTGAAAGTCGAATTAGTATTTTAAGCTTAAACGAAATGACCGGCATCCGATACGAGCTATATACGGACTCTACACATAATATTTTCTCATAATTATCAGCTTGTTTATGAGGTGAGAGAGATTTATTATTTTTTATTTGTGAAAGTGATTCATAATTTTGATTTTGAGATTGAAGGAAACATTTTTATCTTTTTAGTTTAAAACGGATTATTATTATGATATTTTGAATATCATTTTAACTTTACATTTTATTTTTGTGTTAAAAATATGGAAATTTTTAAAAAATAAGTTTGTAATATTTCGTTTTAAAAAATATTTAATTATCCCCATTGTTATCTCTAAAGACTTAATTCAACAAAGATTTCATGTTATTAGCTTCCCCATTTGCAAATGCTTATAATCTATCAATTTTAAATTTAATTAATTTAAAATTTAAATTGAATTCATATAATTATTTGAGTCAAAAAATTTCATACCGTTACCATTGATTTGCAAATCCTTATTAATTTTATTTTTTTAAAATTTAATTAATTTAATATTAAAATGTAATGAAAGTCGTCACATAATTATTTTTAGTCAAAATTTAAAGTATTGTTTTGCTCAAATAAAAAAAATATTTATATAAATATCACACAAATTCTTTGTATTTATCTAAACAAATATTTAAATTTAGATCACACAAATATTTTAAGTATTTTTAAAAGATAATAATAAAATATTTAGATCATATTAAAGATTTAAATATTATATGTAAATATTAAAAAATTAAGTATTAGATATCATTATATAAGAATCTCAATGATTAAATTTTATATTCTCATTTGTTCATTTGTTATATTTTACTAAAAAATTTACACTTCAAGAATTAGCCTAGATTAAGATTCAATGAACTTATAACTTTAATAATTTTATAAATTATTATTTATAAATATAATACTATTTTTATTTAAATTAATTAATATAATTATGATTTCTCTTAAGCTTAAAATATGATAAATTAATTAAAGTTAAGAAATTATGTACATTCTAATTACTTAATTAGTCTTAAAAGATGAAAATTTAGATTATCATACAGTTCTCTATGAGACAATAAAAAGTTGAGGATATATAATGTGATATATAATCAAGAAGATTTTATTTAAGAAAGTGCATACCCATACTCCTCTCTCTCTCTCTCTCTCAAGAGTGGGAGAGAGAGAGAGAGAGAAGGATATTCTTGATATAGAATGCGATGTTATCACTCGCCATCTCCTCTGCTTGAAGCCACCGCACAGGAATAAGGAGATTGCTGCAGTAATAAAGAAGGTTGAGTCACCGAATTGAATGCGTGAAATGCTGCTCTCTTGATAGAGAGAAAGATGCATTCAAAAGGAGATTAAGCTCATAGATGAGGAGAGGGGCTGCTTCTCTCTTGATAGAGAGAAGGATGCGATTCAAGGAGATAAAGCTCATAAGGAGAGGGTTTTAAGACTTCATCTTTAGAGCAAAAAAGAGGAAGTCTGCAAATCCTCCTAGGCCCGAGCATGGAAGAATATGGATAAATGGATCTACCCTGCCAGCTGCTTTATTCTTTGTAGTCACTGCCGCAGTGATCTTATTCTGTTCCAAGAATTCTATTCTTAGAACTTAGCTCTAGAATTTAATTTAATCTGTCGCTTAATTTGATCTCTTTGATGTATTATTATTATTAGTTAGCAATTATAAATATTATTGTTCTCGTTTTTCAATAGAAAGTGATTCTTGATCCTTCAAAATTGAGCTTTTACAGAGATATTTCATCAGTGATTTAAAATTCAAAATAAAGCAGATATTCAATCTCTGTTGGAATAAATAAAATTTTTCAGATGGTTTTTAAATGTGATTTCGAAATTCAAAGATTTTAAAATTATAAATTTTTTCATATTTTCTAATAAAATATTTTTTTTGTTTTCTTGAATTGTAAATAAAATAATTTAAAACTAAAATGCAAATACATTGAACCTATCACGTGATGATCAGATCCCAAAATTTATTATATTTAAAATTTAGGCTTATAAATCAAGTCATAGATATTATTGTAATTTTTATCTCACCAAGAAATAAATAAAAATAAATTAATTAATTAAAAAAATAATATCTTGTCAATAATTATATAATAATAAAATGAAGCATAGATATTATATGCACTATAGGTTTTAAATTAGTTTGATATTTAAGGATTTCTTTCAAGATACTTTGAACTATCATAACTAGTTTATTAAAATATTATTTATTTTAAAAATAAATTAATATTTTTAATAAAAAATTATATCATTACTTCAAAGAAATTTTCATTCTTGATCAAGACATTAATTATTGCTTAAAAAGAAGCACGTTCTCATCTTTATTCTCAGTCACTAAGAAGTTAGTGCTGATCGCATAATACTCATCAAACGGTCCACATCACTCGCCATACAAAGATAATACTTATGTATAATAATGAGTATTTTGATATATATATATTATTATATGTCATAAATAAATATTTGGCTTAATTTTAAATTAGGTCATTTTATAAACTTAATTAGGTGATTAGTTTTTTAAAAAAATTAAAATAGTCGGTCGATGCTAATCGCCCTTAATTTTTTTTTTTTTTAAAATAATTAAATAGGCACATATTTTTTACCTTATCTGTCAATTTGCATGTTTGCATTGTTTGGAAAGATAATGAAAAATTCTACAACTTTCATGTTAATAACTTTCGACGAATCTCATCCGAGTTTTGTAAAAATACGGGTTGCAAAAATTGAAGATATTGATCAGTTTTCATATCATTAGTGTAGGATTTTGCTTTGTTGATTCGTGGAAAGATAATGAAAATTAACTTCTAGACAACTTTCTCTCTTGGTTTTTAAAATGTAACTAGAAGTTAAAAATATATATATTTTTTTTTTTTGCCATAATACAGGATATATTTTTTTGGTAATATCAAACACTCTCATTATATTCTATATATAAATTGAGTTTGAATTTTATGTATTAGTTGAATCTTTCCTTGAAGGTAATATTAAACACTCTCATTATATATTCTACAAATTGAGTTTTGCTAAGAGGAAAGATTCAACTGAGAATTACATAAAGATTCAAACTAAATTTAAATATAAAATATAATAAGAGTGTTTAATATTACCAAAAAATAATATATCCTCGTATCATGGCAAAAAAAAAGTCGTCACATATATTTAATTTTTTTGCAACTGTAAGTCACACATTTGTAAAACTGCTCTCAGTGAGATTCGAAAGTTATCAACATAGAAGTTGTAAAAAATTTTTATTATCTTTTCAACGATGCCAACCACGCTGAAACACAATATCTAATGAGCCTGATATGGCCAAAAAATAAGGTCTGCATCAATATCTTCAAATTTTGCAATTTCAGAAGTCGCACATTTGCAAACGCTGCGACTCACCAGACGAGATTCGTCGAAAATTGTTAAAATGAAAGTTGTAGAATTTTTCATTATATTTCTAATGATATCAAGCACATCGAAATCCATCACCTGATGAGTCAGATATAGCCAAAAAAATGTGGACTGCCCATTTATTTTAAAAAAAGCCGCCAATGTGATTGACTAGACTATTTTAATTTTTTTAAAATGGCTAATCACCTAATTAAGTTTATAAAATGGCTTAATTTAAAAAAAAGCCTAAATATTTTGATATTTATAGAATATTAATAATTTTATATTTAATCATTTATATTTATTTATTTCAATACTTAAATAAATAAATAATATTTTATTTATATTTGATACATGAATGAACCAACTTAAATGTTAATTGGTTTAATTATTTTTACTCATTTGTTAATTTGCAAAAAATTATTTAAAATTTTAAAAATACAATGTTGGTGATTCTTTAAAACTTATTAATATATTATTACATTACTTTGATTCTATTTGGCGGTTTTCAATTTTGTTTTATAGCTAAAAATAACATAAATTAATAATTGCTAATTAAATAATAATTATATTTTATACTAATTGATTAAAATTTAATTTATCATTAATGACATAATTAAAATATTACTAAGTAAATTATTAGTAATTTTATTAGCAATTATGGATACAAATAATATTATTATTTCTATTCAAGAAAAACTCAATAAGAGTTATAGTTATTATTCGTGTTCATAATCTTCTCCAATCCTAAAAAATAATTGTTGATAGAACTTGTTCATTTAAAGATTCCATGACATACATTATCCATGTACTCATTGCGTTGCGTTGATAAAATACCCATGCAAAATGAATCTCAATGTGATTGATCACTTGCTTTTTAATTCTATATAGCTCAATTAGCTAAGCATGATCATACAAATTCTCTTCTTAGCATCTTTGACCAAGCATTCAAACTCTTCTTCAATCACATTTACTTATGCATGTATAAAAGAAACTTTCAACAATCTTATTACTATTAAATCGAGTACTTTGAAGGAGCTTTCTTCGAAATATGTCATTGGCACAATCCATGGCAGTATGAGGTAATGCAATTTCAATAGCTATCACCATTGCTTGATCTTGATAATAATTATTATAGGATGTCCTCATTCATTATCTGGAGAAATATTTTGGATAGTCATTTAAATGATTCAATTGTTTCTTCGGATAAAAATGTTACTCCAAATAAAATATTTTGACAATGATGATAAACTCCAACAAAATGTACACAAACTAGATTATTTTTATTGAGTTAATATTTTTTATTAAAAATTATGACATCACAAAAAAGTAGTAATAGTCTATCCTTTACATGCCATCACTCTAAAAAAACTACCCTGGGTACCATAACTAAGCTAAACTAAATAAAACTAATAACTAACTAAAACCAAACTAAATGACTAATAATAATTAAATAAACTAAAACTAATAATAAGAAACTAAACATAACTAATAAACTAAAACTAAACTAATAAATAACTAAACTAAAACTAAACCCTAATAAACTAAAATAACTAACTAATAAACTAAACCATAACTAAACCATAAAATAATAATAAACTAAAATAAACACTAACAAATAAAATTAAACTAAACTATACTCATCAATTTAGACATCTTATGCAAACATTTCATCTTTTGCTTGTATTTTCTTGAACAATTGTATTAATGTATTAGTATCGCCATTCACAATCCTTGTTATTCTTTATTTTTGAATATAATTGAAAACATCTCTTTTTGTAAACCTAACATTCTCCATTCCGCCAACTTCCTCGAGATAGTTGAATGCATCGCTTTCTAATTCCACTATATGTCATTGACTTTAACACAAGCCTTCTCTTCCTTGATTTTGCAAGATCTTAAAAGATGTTGGTTACTCAACTTTTCTAAGGAATAATTATGACTTTCTATAAATTTGTTAACCTTTCAATTCTCATCCAAATTAATTAATCATTGCAAGATAACTAGAGTGTTTTCCGAATTTTCATTGAGGAGTTTAAATTAAGACCTTTTTTAAAATGTGACTTTGCACATAAGAAATCCTTTAAGTTCAAATTCTTCTAGTTTGACCAATAGCTAGCATGATCTTTCCGAACAGTAAATCTAGTTTGATATGCATAATCATAATAGAATTCATATGCCTCCTTTTCATTGTGAATAATAGTGTCAAAGAGTTTGCCTAAAATTGGTTCATGAGACATAACAGCTTCATCATTGCACCAATATTTTATCACATTCACAGGCACAAACATACACACACACACACACACACACACACACACACACAAATTATGAAAATCTATATAACATGTATAACAATGAACCAAAATCCTCTTGGAAAAAATGTAAACCAGCTTATAATACCATTTAGATTCATAATTGGAAGTCTCATAGTGCTTTAAATTTTTTTTACAAAAGGAGTATACTCTAAAGTGTACATTGTTCTAAAAATAGATAAAAATATCTCAAATTCTCTTGGAAAGAACTCAAAATAGACTATAATACTATTTTGATTCATAATTAAGTCACACATTTTAAAATTAAAAAAATGGAGCATACTCGAGTGTACATATTGTACTATTAAAAATAGATAGAAAATAGCTCAAATCCTCCTAGAAAGAACTCAAAACAATATATAATATCATTTAGATCTATTATTGGAAGTCCCCCATCATTTAAATTTAAAAAAAAATGAGTACACTCCAAAGTGTACAGATTGTACTCCTAGAAAACTTTAACAAAACTACCAAAATTCTTTTGAAAATAACTTAAAATGGCTTGTAATATCATTTACATCTATAATTAGAAGTCTCACGATGCTTTAAAATAAAAAGGAGTACATTCTACAGTGTACAGATTGTGCTCCTAAAAAACTACATTAAAACTACTGAAATCCTGTTGGAAAGAACTCAAAGTAGCTTATAATATCATTTAGATTTATTATTGGAAGTCCCCCATCATTTTAATTTTTTTTAAAAATACACTCAAGAGTGTACAGATTGTACTTCTAAAAAAGTGTAGCAAAACTATCCAAATCCTCTTAGAAAGAACTCAAAATAGATTATAATATAATTTAGATCCATTATTTAAACTCCCCCACAACTTTAAAAAAAAATTAAAAAAAAAAAGATTACACTATAAAGTGTACATATTGTAATACTAAAAATAGATAAAATAGACCAAATTATTTTGAAAAGAATTCAAAATAGATTATAATACCATTTAGACTCATTGGAAGTCTCTCTTTTAAATTTAAAAAAAAGCAGTACACTCTAGAGTGATTGTACTCTAAAGAATAGATAAAATCATCCCAAATCCTCTAGGATAGTACTCCACATAGCATCTAATATCATTTAGATCCATAACTAGAAGCCCCACATCATTTAAAATTAAAAAAAAGAGTACAATCTAAAGTATGCAGATTATACACTCTAGAAAACCAAACAAAAATTACTCAAATTCTCTTAAAAAAACTCAAAATAGATTATAATACCATTTAGATACATAATTGAAAGCCCCATAATGTTTTAAAATTTAAAAAAAGGATTACACTCTACAGTGTACATATTGTAGTCCTAAAAAAAGATTAAAAATCCCCAAATAAAAAAAACTCAAAATAGTTTATAATACCATTTTGATCCATTATTCAAGTCCCCATCATTTAAATTTAAAAAATGGAGTACACTCCAAACTGTACATATTGTACTGCTTAAAAATGGTAGCAAAACAACCCAAATACTCTTGGAAAGAACTCAAAACAGCTTATAATACCATTTAGATCCGTAATTGGAAGTTTGAGAGTGCTTTAAAATAAAAAATAAAAAGGAGTGCACTTTAGAGTGTACATATTATACACCTCAAAAACTATAGTAAAACAACTCAAATTCTCTTGGAAAGAACTCAAAATAGATTATAATACCATTTGGATCCATAATTGTAAGTCTGAGAGTGCTTTAAAATTTTTTTTAAAATAGAGTACTAGACTGCAGTATTGTACTCATAAAAAATAAATAGAAAACATCCCAAATTCTCTTGGAAAGAACTCAAACTAGCTTATAATACTAACTAGATCCATAATTAGAAGTCTCGTAGTGCTTTAAAATTTAAAAAATTGGAGTACACTCTAGAGTATACAGATAGTACTCCTGAAAATATATAGAAAATAACCCAAATCTTCTTAGAAAGAACTCAAAATAACTTATAATATCATTTAGATTTATAATTGAAAATCCCACAGTGCTTTAAAATAAAAAAAATAGATGTTGACCTCACTTTTGGAGTGAGTTCTCAACTTCCTCATTATAAATCTAAGACTCTTATATAAGAGCTCCTTATCTAAGACACTTCTAGTGATTAGAACACTTAAAAGCTTAGACTTAGAAGGGTTAACCATAGGATAGGTCATGCCTTATGGACTTAAGGAGAATTGCCTATCCTATAGCCTAAACCCAATCCATGCTTTCCTTCTCAAACCAAACCTCAAATTCATTCCAAATCTAATCCAAATTTATAAACTCATAATCAATCTCATGATCAAATCCAAGCTCAAAATTCTCCATAAACTTTATGATTGAATCCCATGGCCTAAACCTTAGCCAAACCCAGTTGATTTTCTCAAAGATAAATTCAATCTCTCAATTATTTATCAAATCCAAATCTAAACTCAATTCCAAAATATTGAAACCCAAAATCAAATCCAAGTTCCAAAATTCCTTCAAGCCATATGACCCAATTCTCATGTTTAGCCAAATCTCCACTGAGTTATCCCAAACTTGATTGACTTTCTTATAAATCAATCATTCTTTCATTTATATTCACAAATATAAATGAAATCCATACTAAAATGATCAAAACCAAATCAAACTAAATCAAACCAAGTCAAGACTTAAGCCATATGGACCTACCTCCATAAGCCTAACCAAATCATAACCTAAATCAACCCAAAATAAATTGATTTTTTTATAAATCAATTATTCCTTACTTTATATTCATAAATATAAATGAAACCCACCTTATAATGACCAAAAATAAATCAAACTAAATTGATTTCCTTCTTATCTTTTGACGCATCCTTGAAAATTTGATTCCAAATCACTTCAAACTCAAATGATTTTTCATGAATCATTTATATATTCATTTATATTCAAAAATATAAATGAAATATAAACTCAAATGGCCAAAACCAAATCCAAAATCAAACCAAAATCCAATTTATACCCTTTAAGCTAATTTCTTGGACTTAACTAAAATAACCAAACCAAGCCAAAAAAATCAATAGATTTTCTCTGAATCAAACATTCCTTCAATCATTTATTCAAACATAAATGAAACCTACAATTATCTAGCCAAATTGAAATCAACCCAAGTCAAGCTCAACTTAACCCTTTTGACTTAAAAATTCTAAATCAACCAGAACCTATCATAGCTAAAATTGATTGCAGTTGGACTTATATTTCAATCTTAAGCTCATATACAAATCCATCTAAACTTTAATCAAGCCAAAACCAAGTCAATTAACCCGTTTAGGTCCACTTGACTAGCAAAATGAATAACCAAATCAGCCAAGACCTATTTCAAAGCTTGAGCTTAGCATAATCGGCATGAGTTCCTTCCTGCTTCAGATTGCTAGTCTGATGTCTCGGTTCATTTAGCAACCGATGTTCAAGCTTGATTTGTGTTTGATTTATTTCTGCTTAATCGAGCTCTTGAGTAGCTTGATTGGAATTATAAACGAGCTTAATGGTATCTTAACGAAAGCACTATTATCAAGCCTTAACTTTTAACGAGCAATAATTAAACAAGCCTAATTTTAACGAGCCTTAACAAGCCTTTAAAAGAAATAACGATCCTAAACAAGCCTTAACGAGCTTGAACGAGCCTAATAAGCAAGTAAACGAGCCTAAATAAGCCTTAACGAGCTTGAACGCCTTAATGAGCAAATAGCCTAAACAAGCCTAACGAGCTTTAACAAGCCTTAACCTAAATGAACTAATAAATGTATTTAAAATAAGCATTTAACAATCATGAATAAACAAACAATATAAATTTGTAAAAGAAGAAATTTTACTTTATTAGGTAAGAAGAAATTTTTTTAAGAAAAAAATACAAAGTCCAACAGGAAAAGAAAATAGATAATAGACTAAAACTAAGTACAATAAAATAAAATTACATTAACTAACAATCCAATAGCAAAAGAAAATGAAGGAGATAAACTGTAGCAAGGCGGCAAGGCCAACTAGCTTAATGGAGGACCGGAGGTAGACATATATCATATCCCAACACTGAACACTCTGAGCTGCAGTTGCCAGTTGCTGTAAGTTCCATCCTTTGGTAACTTCGATTCCTAGAATTATACACACAAGATTTATTCAGGGAATTATATAAGAAATCTGAAGAATATTACCACCTTATGAGTAGATAACAAGTAGTATAACAAGATTACCACTTTTTTTTGTTTCCCATTTTAGAGCTCAACTCAAATAAGTTTAATGGAAGAATACATGCTTCACGCTTCCAACTCAAAGATGTCAATAAAAGTATTAAAATCTCATTAATATAGAAAAATTTAAATTGCAAAGTTATTTTCTAAATCAATCGTGAAAAAAATAGAAAATTTAACCTTGCAAAGTTCAATTCTCCGACAACCGTGAAAAAAATAGAAAATTTAACCAAAGTTCAATCTGATCAACCTGAAAATAGAATTATGGCAATCGAAATATCAATGGAAAAAGAACAAGAATGAGTCTATCAACAAAAAAGAAAGTTAAATATCATTCCTAATTTCTCATAAATATAAATAAATTCAAAGAAAATTAAATGTTCATGCAAAGAAGTAGAAATTTCAATGCAACCAAAAGTTAAAAAAAAATGTAAAGAATCTAACATTTAAATTAATTTGACGATAATAAAATTTGAAACAAAGAAAATAAGAATAAGTTCAAGATGCAAGTCCTTTTAAGAGACGAGTAACAACAACAAAACCTTTGAATTGTACATCAAGAGATAAGGAAACTCATCATGAGCAATACAAGCAGCCCTAGGGACAAATTGATTCATTCTTTTAAATCTCAAAAGACTTTCTAAGTAGGATGACTTTAGTCCTAAGCTCTCAAATCCCCATCAAATATCTTGAAAATTATTAAAAAAATGAGTAGGCCAAGTTATGTTTGATAAAAGACTTAAATTGAATTATGCAAAGTTCAAGCTCAATGCACCACCGCCTCACAAAAAAGATGCGAAATGTAGGGGGAATACCCCAAATGACATCATTAACATTCCAACTTTGAACGTAACATAAAATTCACACATATAAGTATCCTGTAACAAAATTAACACATCCTGAACAAAATTTCTGTTCTTTCAGAATAACAATGACGTGAAGCTTCTACTAGTTCAGTAAATTAGTTTTTCAAACCAATTTTCTATTTGCATCAACCAAATGCATAAGAAGCTACAAAGATAAATGTGAAATCACTCATCATGTTTGAGTCCATCAACTCTAAAATCACAAGAACAAAACCTTAAATAACCTTGAATCGGCCAAACCAATCTGCCAAAACCATATAAAATGGTGTGACATTATTGCCTTTTCAATAACCATTAATCAAAGATATCACAAATAATGAATGAATTAATAGAAAATGGGCTTACCAATCATTGCAAGCCTATCAACCACTACATTACCAATATTCAATATGGCAGTACAATCAAGTGATCAACCAATATTGGCTCGAGCTCAGATAAAAAATTATGCATCACATAGTATCTAGTAGCTACCATCAACTCTAAAAGAAAGGGCAACAAACATTACATTGAAGATCCAAATTCTATAGAGTAAGTACCATCACAGATTCACAAATACATTTTAATAGGACCTCAACATAATGGCTACCGAATACTTAAAGGGCAACTACTACTATAGTACATATCATTCATTACAACAATCACTCCCAAATAGAACCTAGAATAATAATATCATCATTGCTTTCATTGCCACCGGATCAATACTATTTCAACCATAAAGAATAATGTATGTAAATGTGCATAAATAAGCATCTATCATTCATGAATAACAAAAATTTATAAAATTAATGTATAACTAAAACTGCTGAAAGGTTGAAAGTTTAAGCTAAATGCTTAGTAGCACATCTTCGAATGAAAAAAATAAGTACTAATCTTATGACATTCAAGATTCATAAAGAGTTCAAGAGAAAAAATAATAATACATCAAATTAGTTCAAATTCGGGAGTTTTATTTCAAAGTTCCAAATATTGACTCCATGACATCTCAAGGTAAAAGAACTTCTTTCAACTCCTCTTTGCCCTGCATAATTTACATAGATATTAATGTCAAAATAGCTAAATTTGTAATGCATAGTAAATTAAATTTAGCCACTAACTTTGCCTTTCTTTTAATTCCATAGAAACTATCGATAATCTCCCACATAATAAATATTGAACTGCTTTCACTAAAAGAATCTATATTGATTAATCTACCACCGCAAAAAGTTGATTGAGGAAATCGATGTTATTGGAATAGAAAGTATATCGAGGCCATCCTTGATAAAATAATGGTATTTAACACTATTTGCCTTCCACCAACCTAAGCAATCAAAGTTATTTGAGTTCTCACTCTGAATGACAACCCCATCATCCAAATAAACATCAAGCTCAAATTTAACTGTTTGATTAGTGTAATTTGTTCTGATGTAAGTATCATACTTCCTCTTTCCATACCGGCCTCCTTAAAATTACAAACACTTCAAACACAACTTGAATCACCTTCTAGAACAATCTTGTCTCAGATTATTAGCTCTATAATCCTCAACATACTCATTATAAAGTTCATATAAATTTTCGCATTCTCACCAATGTGCATCTGCAATTTCTTGAGTACATAGAGTTGAATGCAAAATTTATCATCTTCATTTTATTATGGGTCTAAAACAAATAAATACAAATTAAAAGATTACAACTTCCCAATATTTGTCAAATTTCCCTTTCATTGGATTGCCATTTCCTTAACATGTGGGTTCCCACTAAGAGAATTGTCATCCAACATCTCTTTGATCCCCACAATTTACAAAAAAAGTTAGAGGTAGATGTTTAACCTATGATAATTAAAAATTAAATTAATTTAAGTGACTATAAAGTAAATGAGTTGCAATAATAATTAGAAAATATGTAAAGTTTAGAAGTAAACTTGATATCAATTCTGTGGCTTGACTAAAAAGCTCAAGAAAAGAACGAACATCCTCTAATTTTGCCCAATCTTCTTGACTTGGACATAAAGTGTAACACGGATCTCTATCTTGAAACCTTGGGAAAACTTCCTTGAACTCTAGTGTAAGATAACATTGCATAAGTAGCATTCCATCTAGTGACAATCTAAAATCAATTTCTTTTTGTAAATGAAACCGTTGAGATATCTTTTAACATCACTAATCGATGCTGCGAAGCGGTCACATATTTGACACTATCTCTAACCAAATCAATTGTACTTTTAATTTCAGAAATCCCATCTTGAACTAAAATTAAGATATGTGCACAACAAATGAATGAAAAATTCTTCCACCAAGAGGAAGTTTCTTGGAACTGACTAGCTTTCAACATATTAAGCCAATGTATTGTATGTCGCATTATAAGTTATTGTTGCAACTTTATTTTCAATGCCCCAATCCTTTAAGCACTTATATAATATGTCATGTATGTTTGTCGCTCTATGAGGGGGCACATCAACAAATTAAGCACTTTTTTTTTTGCATTCCAATCAAGATCTACAAAATGACATGTCAAGAATATAATGTATATCTTGACGATTAATAGATCTTGTGACACTAACTCTATTGACGCTATCTTAAGTGTTTCAATCTTTTTTTTTTTTCTAATTTCATAACTTGTTATACAATCATTTCTCACAACATTCCGTGAAATCCTTTCATAATGTGGACTAGCAGCTTTCATGACAATGTTGAACATCTCATATTCTATAAATTTAAATGGCAACTCATGTACCATTATCATATGAGAAATTAATTCCCTTATCCTAGCATGATCATATCTCCAATTAGCAACACTACAAGCACTCAGAGTCAATGGTACCGCAATCATAGATGGTTGAATTGAAAGATTAAGTTGCCCTTTCACGCATATTCTCCTACCACAATGAAGCAAATGCCGCTTGTAGTAACCACCTAGTTTTGTGTTTATGCTTATGATTATAATTCCTCTCACATCATCATTGAGTTTGATCAAAGTAAAATCATTCCATAGATGATATTTTTCTTCTTACTTTTTTAGCAAAAGGATCAATTTTCTATCGATTGTCATCAATACAATTATGTTTCATATGCATCTCTACTAATGTTGGGCTCGATGAGGACCCTACACTAAACTCTCTCATAGGCACCAGATAGGACTAATAGGTCCTAGAACATCTTCCTTTGAATGACTAGAAGACATACCTTCAATATAAAAGTAAACAAAGATGAGCAATGAAAAGTAAATAATGTTTGAGCAATAATTAGTATATAAAAGTAAAAAAGATCATATAATTGTCCCCATCACACCCATTGTAATAAAGGTCTATCTCATAAGGCAAACAAATCAAACAAACCGAAACCAAGACATAAGTTTGAGCTCTAAGTACCAAGTCAAAAAAACCAAGCCAACACAAGTGAAAAGATTGATTCAATATCACAAGGTAATAAGTACAAAATTGATTAAAATTGATAGAACCACCATTCCAAAGATCAATCCAACCAAAAGCACCACAACCTCAATGTAAAAGGAGGACCATAACCAAGTAAGAGCCAAAAACACCACTAATCAATAACCAAAGAAGAATCAAGATAACCTAAACACCGTAAGACAAACTGAAAGAGGGAAAGGCTGGAAATATGCAACAATATAGCAAAAGAAGCTCAGTATTACCCACGTCATTAGAATTGGTCATAGAAACAACCACCTCAGCCAAATAACCAAATATGAAATTACCACCAATGCAAGAGTTACAACAACATAAAGCGAAACGATTTGTAAGAAGAAAATCAAAGAAGGCATACCCAAAATCTCAAAAACATAAACTAACATTATCAACAAAATTCCTAAAGCATAACCTAAATCGTAAAAATGACATAATGGAAGTAAACCAATCAAACTTCTCCACAAAGATTTTCCTCATTACTTAGAGTTCACTAAATGACACTAAACATGATTCCTCTCATTTGTCGAACTCGACATAAACCTAAATCAAATTAATAAATCACTTACCTTGGCCACAAAATACCACAAAGGAAACTCTATCAAGAATCCAAAATCTTTCTCTTCCGCTCAAGCTCTAGCCTCCTCCTCTAGTTTTCTTTGTGACTTTATAAGGGGAAGAACCAAAAGGAAGAGAAATGAGGTAACTGAAAAGGGGAATTAGGGATAACTGAATAAGAGCCTAAGCCCATAAGCCGCTTACTCGCTTAGGGTTCGGATATCGATCGGCCGAACCATCATCATTAAACTGACGACATGAGGCCGAGCCAAGTGGTCAACGAGTCCTCACTGTAGAACTGCATCCAGGTTTAACTATTAAGGACTTAGGGTGATTGGGTGAATCAAAAAATCGATTAATATATATTATGTAATATTAAAATTAAAATTAAGAAATATTATGCTTTTATTATATAATATTAAAATTAAATTCATATAAATATACATATATTTTTATTTAATTAATGTTTACATTTTTTTATAAATGTCACAAGTATGTTCATGAACATTAAACGATTGTTCACAGTATGTTCGTGAACATTAAAATGATATATTATTCGTGAGTATGTTCACGAGCCTTATCAAGCTTCTATCGAGCTTGTTCATGAACATTAAATAATCTCATGAACATAATCAAATCGAAGCTATGAGTTATTCGATTGTTCATTTAGTAATTGAGTATTCACAAAAGTGTTCAAGCTTGTTTGATTAATGAATCAAACCATCATAAACCTTTAATCAGCCGAAAAGCTTGTCAATGCTCGTAGCATTTACACTTGACCCAAAGTGGCCTAAAGAACCCATATGAACCAAGTTTAAATCCAACCCAAATTAGATTGAACCATGGCCATCTGAGCCTCACACCATGATCACTGATCACCCTAAGATGATCAACTACATTCAATTGTATCAAACCAAGTCAACTTGGTCCTTTGACCAAGTCAAACTTTAGCATAAATGAAACTTAAACTAGTCAAAACCCATCATACACAAAATCAATTGAAACTGATTCATACCAACCCATAATCAATGAACAACATAAATAAACTCACCAAAAAACCAAATTGACCCAAGTTGAGTTATCAATTTTTAGGATGAGCTCTCAACCCCTCCATCTTAAACATTTAGACTTTAAAGTTCTTTAGTCTTAAGTCTGGATTAGTGGTCACCAAACTCTAGAGATTTAGAAGGTTAATAGGTCATGCCTTAGGGCCATTTTCGAACTAACTCCACTCTCTTCCTTCCAAGTCAAACTCAAATTAAAACCAAATTTAAATTCAAAATTAAAATAAAGAACTCATAATCTCATTTAAAGCATTAGCAATCTCTTATGGATGAGTCTTTCTTTATAACATCATGCAAAGCATCTTGTTTCCTCTTGATTCATCTTGCTCTTAGCTTGACCTTTGAGCTATGGTGGAAATACACTCCTCGCTTGTTGATTTTGGCCAATAATTTTAATTTTATGCATTACAATGAATCATATAAGCCTAAGTTAAATGATTGTCCAAAAATGAAAGTAAAATATAATATGTTTTGTATTAGATTTAGGTCATTTTTCATGCCCTTACATGATTTAGTTTCTTAGAGTGAGTTTAAGGACTTAATCTCTTTTTTAAAATAAATAACAATCTTGCTATCTTGCATAAACATAAGACTTGCCTACATGAATTTAAAATTGTAGGAGGAGTTAGTTGGCGGCCACCCCCAAGTGGTTTTAAGTCCAATAGTCGGGCGATTTATCCTCTCTTGTGGAGGTAAACTATATGCCCATTTTTTCCTTAGATTTAGGTCATGCCTTGGACCGCCAAAGCTCCTAGATTTAGGTTGTGAGATTGTTATTTCCTTCGGCCATGAGCATAAAACCTCTCAAGCATTTTCATAACCTTGTATTGTGAAAGCCATAAACTTCTAATAAAAATTTAACTCAAATAATAATTCAATTTTAAAATGTAAAACCATAGGATAAGATGTTTACTAGATTCTTAGTATCCAAAACATTACTCACCTCCATTTGGCTTCAATAAGAACTCCCTCCTCTTGATTTTCACTGATGTTTCAAAAATAAACTAATCGATAGCCTACCTATTGAAATCTTTGGAGATAATGATCATTTATTTTAATCGAGAGTATTCCTAAGGAATCACCTTCCTTAAGATGTAATTAACTATGGGGGCTTGCCCCTATAGGGAACTTAATGGACCTAGTTTAAAATAAATCCTACTTTACTTTTTCATGTAAAGGAGGGGAAGAATCTCTCGAACATACGAAGACCCATAGTTCTTAGGAGTCCTTATTGATGATTAGATCCATTGTAGACTTCTATGTATATTACACCTTTTCTCAAGGCATCACCCTAATAAGCACCTGATCAGGATCTGGCATCCCAACTAAAAAAGGATATTTTTATTTTCATTTATCCTCTTCAAAAGGATAGATGAAGGCAAAAATATTTTCACCATAGCCAAAGTCAAATTATAATCAATAATCAAACCCAAATTGATTGCAATCAATGACTCAAGTTCATTCCAAGTTGATTATTGAACTGACTAAAGTCATAATTGAGCCCACTTGACCAATTGGACAACTTGACCCAACCTAGCCCAAATTGACCTAAAGGGTTAAATTGGCCAAAATTCAAATTACCAAATCCATTCCAATGCCTATACAATCAATTTTAAATTGAACATGAACCATTAACCATAACTCAACAATTTGGTCTTTGACCATCTGAATCGACTTATTTGACTCCAAATGAGCCAAAATCAAACTTAAGTCAATTGAAACCTTAAAACCAAAACCCTAAATCATCATTTGACCCAACAAGCCTTGATTTGACCTAATCAATTTGGTTAACATAACCCAACATGACCCAAATTGAAACCATATGATCCAATTGAACCAAAACCCATAAAACCAACCCATGGGACTTTGAGGTTGACAACCCAACCCAAACCCATCTAGGTCAGCCAAAATCAACCCAAACCCATTTAGAGCCAAGTCCAATGTAAATCCTCCATGGAACCTTTTCCACATTGGATTTTTTTCCTCTAATGGCAAAGTCCAGCCTCCTCTCATCCTTGGTAGCCATCAAGCTTCCAAATGACCACCTAGCTCCACTTTGGGCTAGACATGGAGTTAACTCACCTCCCATGCATGCAAAGAAACCAAAGGATCCAAGCAAACAGATCAACCAAGATCAAGCCTTGAGCCACCTCTCAATCCTTCCTCCAACCAAACTGAGCCAAGGGGACTCGATTGAGACCCCTCCAATGCTCTGACGGCAGCTAATCGATCAAAAAATGGGAGGCAATCCCATCCGTCCACCTCAACAAACCAAGATATACCCTCATAGAAAATTACACCATTCAGAGAGCTCCCAAGAGTGAAACAAAATTCCCTAGCACCTCCTAGAGTGATTCCAAGCCTTCTCCGATTTTCCCTCTCCGTGTCAGATGGGAGTTCAATCCATCCAAGCTTGCTCATTCTCAATAAAACTTCAATTCCTCTTACACACACCCTCCACACACATCATCGAAGCCACCCAAGTTGTTTCCTAAGTTACAAAGCCGTCGGAGGAGGGACTTCGATCAAGACCAAAGCTTCAAAGTTTGATCATTGGCATTCTGAGCAATTCAGGTGGAACCAATCCAATTGCTGCTTAACAAGGCCTCATATATTAAAAGAAGCTACCTCCATGATCTCATCGCCTTGAGTTCCGGAGGTAATTTTGAAAATCAGATATAGAAAAATTTTCTTGGTCCTTTGTGAAGAAAATTCTCATGTGAGTCCATCCTATTTGTTGGATCCTGGATCCTCGGAAGCTAATTTTGAGTGAATTGAGCTCGGTGATTCAGCTCAAACCCCATGTGATCCATCGCTCATAGCCAGTATGAAGAAGGATCACAGGTCGTCTATTCTACATGATTGGAATGGATGACTTTGATCAAATCACACTAAATTTTCTTTATTTTTCTCCTTTATGGATTGACCGCATTACCCGATCAAGAATGGACGATCGAGATCCAATCCACTCAGGTGGATGTGACAACTTAAATAGCCAATCGAGTGGCACCAAGTGAAAAGCATGTTTGCAAAGGCTTTAATTAGGTTAATTAATTTTTAAGGCTAAAACTTCAATAATTCATAACTAATTATAAAAAATATATAAATAATAACTCATTTTAAAGGTATTTAGAGGAGAATCCATTAAAATTTTCCTTGATTAATTTTGATTAATTTTAGCTTAATTAGGGTTTAATTAAAACTTAATTAGTTTACTCACTAATTAAATCAATTTTAAACTTTCTAAGAATGTTTAGTGGGATGACCTCCTCCTTCCCTATTTCATGGAATTTATTGGTTGATTAATTTGAAAATAATTATTTAAGCCCTAATTACTTTCTTAACTTAATTAAGTGATAATTAAGCATGTGAACAATCAATAGATTAGATCCATTAATCACTATTTAACTTAAGAATTGGATTGAGGCCTCCTAATATTTCCCCTAAGTTTTCTTCTCTTTTCAACAAAATGCTAATTAAAGATTAATTAACTAACTTAATTAGTTAAATTGAAACTCAAAGCATACTAAATCATGTAAGTAAGAGGATTATGTAATTAGGTTGGGACCTCTGTCATGACCTTCTCCCCATAAACCCATTTCATTTCAAAGGATAGTTAATCAAATTTGGTAACTAATTAAAAGAGAAATGAATTAATGGATTAATGATTTGATTTATTAAATTAAAAATTTAAATATATCTGATTTTCCATAATTGATTCATGGGTAGAGTAGTTCAAACCCAAAGAGGTTTAGTAAAATCATGGTTAGCTCACATGTGTGAGAAAAATATGAAGATAATTTAGTGAGTTTCTTAAGCTTAATTAACTAATGATTGTGAGATAATTGAATTAGGCCCCTTTCATTTCATAGGATCATTGTTATTTACCTTTCAATTCATTTGTATTATATTAGCTCATTTGATTAATTACCTTAAGGCAACATAGGTAGGGTTTAATTAATTGATTTAATTCATGGCTTAACTTAATTAATCATTAAAATTTGCTTAATTACCTTTCATTAAATCAAATTAACTTATAAATATGGGATGAGATTAGGATTAGTAAAACTCTCTTCTCACACTTCCTAAATCAAATTAAACATAAGATTGAAAATGACATTAAGAAACTTTGGTTATTTTAAATAAGCTTATTTAGTATAATCATCCTTGGAATTAGTTGGATTAAAAGAAATTGTGCTTATGTCTCTTTATTTCATTTCATTCATATTAAATATTGTATGTCACTTGATTCATGCATTCATCTTTTCTAAAAATTAATTAAATCAAATGATTTCATTTATATCAAGCTTGTAGATTTAAATTAATATATGTATGGTTATTATCATTATTAAATCCAAATCTTTTTTTCAAGACTTATAAATGAATGATTATATATGCTATGAATGCAAGTTATAAATACATAGGAGATGTATGTGATTATAGTATGTGTATTAAAGTTTATTTTCATTCACGTATTGATTTACATAAGTAAGTATGTTAATGGGTATATAGCTTGGGCATCCTGAGAGGCTTTAGTTAGCCCCAAGGAGGTCATTTGATTATTTCACTTCCCTAGTTTAACAACAAGACATTCCCATTTGGTTTCATTCTTATGTATTACATTTTATATAAGACTTTACTATATGCATAAATGTTTCAATCAAATAAAAATATAACTTTTGAATAGTTTTCCTTCCTTTATTTATATATACATCTATATTAAAAGCAAATATTTAGTTTTGGACATCCTAAAAATATGAGGCTTTTAGTTTCAAGGAGGTCATTTGATTACCTCACTTTCCCGGTTAACAATGGCATGTACTAGCTTATGCCTCTTATAAATGTGTGTGTATTTGATTATGGAATTAAAACTCCTTATTCTTTTATCAAAAATTCATTCATTCATGAATGGTTAAGTTGTTGAATTAATTAATCATGTGATTGGGAGCTCTCTTTCTAATATTCATGTATACAAATTTACATATATTTGAATGCAAGAGGGTATAGATTCGGACATCTTAGGAATAATGAGGCTTTAGTTAGCTCAAGGAGGTCATTTGATCATTTCCTTGGTTAATAATGACACGCACTATTTAATTTTATCTCTATGTATTTTTGTATATGAATTTAGATAGAGTTTTAAATTAATATGATAAAATAATTCAATCAAAAGAAAATATAAACTTTAAATGTACACATTCATATCTATTATTTAAGTGTGCTAAAGACATATTATATGTGTAGCTATACTTAGGACTTAAGCATGCATGTTACATATGATGGAAAGAAACATAAACATGTGTCATGTGATAGTAATTAATTCCAATTAATCTTAAGATATTTTTCTCATTGAATGAGGTCATTTAAAGTGAACCTAAACTTAAGATTAATTAAAATATGTAATAAATCATTCACTAAAGAGAATTTAGTCTAATTGATATGCTTTAGAAGTGAAAAGTAAGGATAAAGAGAGTAATCTTCCATTTTCTTCTCTTTATAACACTTAGTTGTTAAGTGTAAATCGAATAAAATAAAAGAAAACACTAAAAAAATTCTCAAATCAACTAAATCATTTAAAGTGAAATCAACTTCTTATCATCAAACACCCTTTCATAGTTAGAAAATTAGATATCACAATTTAATAAACACACTTTAGAATTAAGTCACTACTTTTTATATTATGCATGGAGTGATGTGTATTTGGTTTTATGACAAAATGGATGTTATTATGTATGCTTCATAGACCGGATGCTAGCGTGATTAGCTAATCATATTTTCTGTAGTGGATTGTGCTTAAAGGGTTCTTAAAATAAATATAAATGCTTTTTTGTAAGTTGCTTAACCCCAAGCATAATCTAAATTAAGGTGGACTTGGTTACCTATATGCCTAAGTCCAAATTATATATATATAACTGCTTAGATTATATGATGTGTTTAGCTAACACTTATTTTGCATGTGTAGTTAGATTTACTTTCCCTGTTTTTAATATAATTTTGCATCAGAAATTAGAATTAATGCTATGGGGATTCAGGATAAACATTGGAGAAAAGGTTTAGTCTTGGGGTGTCATGCGATGCCTTGAAGCCGACAAAATCAAAAGAAGTAAATCAAATAAAGAAATGAAAGAGATATGAAGACTTGAAGATTTGAAGACCTCCATAGCACTTATCATTTATAAATTATAATTATTATTTCATTTATCGAGTTGTATAAGGGTAGAGCTCGACTACCCACTTCTATTTTTTTGGGTTATACGACGGTACCCGATCGTACCGGCCTTTTATTCTTTTGCATTAGATTTATAAAGTTGATTGATGTTTTGTTTAAAATTGTGCAATAGAATGGCAAGCATATTTTATAGTTTCTTAATTGAATGATGATTTAATGTGTCCTAAACTGATTAGGCTTATAAAAAAATTAATTTTTCTACCCAACTACTACTCATAAATTAAATTTTTTATAACTCATAACCTCACCATAAAGCCTAGGCATTAAATCAAGATAACTAAAAGATTTAGCAACCCCTTAGCTAAATGTTGCATGTCTCACACCATACATACCATATTATACCACTCTTTTAAAATGAAGACCTCCTCCACACATTAAAACATAGGAGAGAGCAACCCTAACCAAGCTTCACCCTCTTCTCTCTTGATTTGACCCATAACTCATTTCAACATACATTTAGACATATAAAAATTTTATAGCCTTTTGTCAAAATGAAGAGTCAAAATCAAATAAAAATTGAAAAGATTTGCATTAGACTAAGTCATTTTTCATATCATTGATACTCTAATATCTTAGGGAGTGAGTTTAAGGACATTAGTTTTCTTTCTAAATAATAACAACCCAACTATCTTGCAAAATCATATGACTTGACCACATGATTTGAAAGCGTAGGAGGAGTTAGTAGCCACTCTGACGGTTAAGTCCAACAATTGATAGTTTACTCTCTCTTGTGGTAGGTAACCATATGCCCATCTTCGCTTAATATGCTTTTGCCAAAGCTCCCAATATTTAGGATCCGAGGTTATTTCTTTTGGGCTACAAGCATAAATCTCCTCTGCATTTTCATAATCTTGTATTATTCTATTATAAGCCCTAATAATCTAATAAGATTCAACTCAAATAAATAACTCTCTTCAATTTCAAATATATAAATTCTAACCACATGATAAATTGGAATGCTCACAGCTTCAGTGTCATAGCATTCTCTACTCATCTACTTTTGCTGATAATAAGTCTTTCATTTTAATTTATCCCAATTGATTTTCTAAATATAACTAATTTATTGATAGTCTTACCCTTAAAATCTTGGGAGACAACGATTGCCTACTTTAATCGAGAGTATTCCTAAAGGATTCACATTATTTAGGATGTAATTAACTATGGGGGCTTGCCCTCATAGAGAATTTTAGAACCTGGTTTAAATAAACTTTACTTTATTCCATGTAAATTGGGGAAAAAATTTATATTCGAAACTTGTGAGTCCTCATTGGTGATCAGTCCATTGAATGGATGACATCTTTCGAGAAATATATCTCATAACCCAAGTGATGCTGAGGGTGGGCAAATGCTCACCCTGAAAATATTAAATATATGTAATGGGATGAAGAATTTTGCAATTTGCACATTTGCCCAGCCTAAAAATATTAATTTTATTCAATTAGATGGAGAAGTTTATAATTTTGCCCATCCTCAAAATAATTCGACCTTAAATAATTTTGAGATGAATATAAAATAGTATTATATACACATCTTAAAATGAATTTCATTTTAACTTATTATAATCTCATGTAATCAATATTTTTAACTCAATCTAGTTATAAATTATATTTTAGAATTTTAAATAATTTTAAATCATAAAATTTTTTTAATTTTTTTTGTTTTGTTAGTTATATTCTTCTTATAAATTATATTTATATTTATATATTAATATTACAATTTTTTAAAAAACATTTAACATCCACATATTAATTAATATTAATATTAATTAAATTCATAAATTGCTTAAATTAATCTACTTCATATAAATTTTTAAAAAAATTATTTTGTACTTAGTATTTTAAAAATGGATAAAGAGAATTTTGATATTGTATTAACTTTTGTAGTCTTCAAATAATTTAATCTATAAATCTTGGGTAAAATTAATTTATATATTTAATCTTAAGAAGGTGAATAAACTATAAATTATAGGCTATAACTTTCACATTTTTATCTATTTATAATTTTCTCTTATAAATTTGATGATTTTATCTTACTAATTATTTGTATTTTTCTAAAATTAAAAATATTACATAATTTTATTTATTTAATCATACTTATTATGATTATTATTTAATTATTATATTATTTTATTATTTAAAATATTGTCGACCTGAAAAAATGAGTTGGTTCCGCCCCTCGTCGTACTCGATCACTTCAATGAGTAACCCCTCATATTGTCCCCATATGACATCCAAATATAAACACACAGGAGTACACTCTAGATAGATTGTACTCTAAAATAGATAAAAAATAGCTCAAATCCCTTGGAAAGAACTCAAAATAGATTATATATATCATTTAGATCCATAATTAGAAGTGAGAGTGCTTTAAAAAAATTAAAATAAAGGAGTACACTCTAGAGTTTACAGTTGTACTCTGAAAATAGATAGAAAATAACCCAAATTTTCTTTGAAAGACTCAACAACTTATAATATCATTTAGATCCATAAATGAAAGTCTCACATTGCTTTAAAATTAAAAAATAAATAAATTGACACTCTAGAGTGATTGTACTCTAAAATAGTATAAAAATAACTCAAATCCTCTTGAAAGAACTCAAAATAGATTATATAGTATTATTTAATCCATAATTCATTTAATGCCTTTTATTTTTTTTTTTAAAAAAGAGTACACTCTAAAGTGTATATATTATACTCTAAAAAATATATAAAATAATTCAAATCCTCTTGGAAAGAACTCAAAATAACTTATAATACTATTTAGATCCGTAATTTGAAGTATACAATACTTTATATATGAAAAAAAAGTACACTCTTGAAAAACTACAACAAAACTACTAAAATCCTCTTGAAAAACACTCAAAATAGTGTAGGAGATTTATATTTCAAAAAAGATTTCAAAGAAGATCAAAAAAAGTGTTTCAAAAAAATATATATATAAATATATATATAATATATATATATATATATATATATATATATATATATATATATATATATATATATATATATAATGTGTGTATAAATTTACCATGTATTTATATTTATGACATCATCCGCTACATCTCCATATAAGTCAACCACTTTGGCTCGTTCTCCATCTTCACTTGAAATAAGAGATTTTGTTTCTCTTCTCATTGAAAAAAATTTAAATATGCTTATTCATTGTTTGAGTGTCATAAATCAATTTATATATTACTTTTAAAACTTTCTCGTGCATTCAAACTGCATCCAGTCGCACTTGGAAACGTCGTGCAGTGCAATCTTGTTGTTTTAATGGGTGGTTCTGGCCAATGCTAATGGCATCAAGTCCAGCTTACCGAGGTGAAAGTCAAAATTAGTATTTTAAGACGCAAATCTAATGTCGATGAGCTACATCCTGTCATATATATTTTCTCACATAATTGTTTATCAGGTGAGAGATTTTTTTTTTTATTTGAGGAAGTGATTCATAATTTGATTTTGAGATTGAAGGAAACATTTTTATCTTTTAGTTTAAAACAGATTATTATTATGATATTTTGAATATCATTTTAACTTTACATTTGTTATCTCTAAAGGCTTAATTAAACAAAGATTTCATGTTATTATCTTCTCTATTTGCAAATGCTTATGTCTTAACAATTTGTAAATTTAATTAATTTAAATTTTAAATTGAATTTATATAATTGTTTGAGTCGGCAAAAAATTTCATACCGTTTCCATTGATTTGCAAATACTTATTAATTTTAATTTTTTAAAAATTCAATTAATTTAATATTAAAATGTAACGAAAGTCGTCACATAGGCCGTCAGCTTTTTTAGTCAAAATTTACAAGTAGTTGTTTTGCTCAAAAAAAAAATATATAAATACCACACAAATTCTTTGTATTTATCTAAACTAATATTTAAATTTTGATATTTAGATTTTAAATATTTTAAAAGATAATAATAAAATTATTTTTGATACCATATCAAAGATTTAAATATTATATATATAAATATCAAAATTTAAGTATTAGATGTCATTATGTAAGAATTATAAATAGCTCAAAATTAATATAAAAAAGGCATTTACATATGCTGCACACAATTCTTATATATTTACATATTTAATATTGAGATATTTATATATATCAACTTAAATCTTTATTATTATAATAAAAATATTATTTTTCTTAATTTTTTAAAATTTAATTCACTTTTGAAGTATAGAAATGTGCTATATTTATAAATATCAAATTTTAAATATTAGATATGTAAATACATAAAAATTGTGTGCTATGAATCTAAATTTTTCAAAAAAAATAGAAAAAAAACAAAATGAAAGTCCACATTTCTATACAATTTAAAATAATATTTTATTATAATAGTATAATATATATGAAAAGAGAATTCTCAATCTCTATAAAAAGGAGTGATATGTCACTTAAAATACCACTAGTCGAAGTACGAATCTTGATGTCAAAAGTAAGTTGATCCTAAGTTGAAACTGGTCGAGATCAAGCACTTAAAATATCATTAGAAACTTTGGGATATCAATTAAATTTCTTAATGGCTCTTAAACATGGAGTGTTTATAGTCAAATCGAGCGTCTCAACGAGCCGGATCTAACAAGCCCAATATCTCATAATTCGACTTCATTTCAAATGCTTAAAATACATCAAATGATCAAATGAATCATTTTGAGTCGTAGATGGAGTGGTGGATTTTGCATGTATTTACATACCACCATACCCATATTCTTCATACAGGGGAGGAGAGAGAGCTCTAAAGTTTGAAAATCCTCATAATCGCACCACTCGGCGATACCACCTCGCCGCCATCATCGCGCCGCCACCGCCAACTATCCGCACCGCCTTCACCATGCCGCGCTACCGCTAATCTTCCGCTGCTATCGCCACGCCTCATCGCCGGCCGTTCGCCTATCGCTGCCGTCCCATCGCCGCCATCATCATCGCCGACCACCGACGCCGACTACTATCGCCGCACCGCCGACCACTCGCCATCATCATATGACTTCGTGTCAAGTTGTCAATTCTACATTCACCATCATTTACAAGCAACTGTTACAATCTGAACGTGACTATATAGCAGTTGTTGTCTGATTCTCGATTGTCGCCCATTCTCATACACAACTCAGAATCAGACGGAAAACTTTGTATTCCAAAACAAATACATAAGAAGATTTTATTGCTTGGTTTTTCCTCTTTTCGATTTTCACGTAAAAATTTCTGGAGTTTTCTTGTTAACTTTTAAATATCTAGTTTGATTTCACAATAATAAGGCTAAGAAAATTTCATTCTACCACAACCGATTTTCTAGCACAATAAGGAGGATTCATATGTAAAATATGTATATCTTGATTTTATTATTTTCTTTATAATGCATGATAAAATTCATTTATAATTTTAAAATCTCTATCAAAAGATGCAAAATAAAAATAAATTTAAATGATATTATTATATCATAACCTCTTTTAACTTTACTTTTCTGAGTTTATGAATCCCTTTATAACTTCTTGTAAGGCAATTTAAGGGGGCATCATACATAAAGTATTTTGGATTTATTTAAGAAAATCTTGAAGACTCGTTTGTTTGCAAGATTTAAATGAGGTTTAATCATATTAAAATTAATAAATAATAAAACTAATTTTTTAAAAAATGAAATATTTTATTATAATTTAAATCAAAATATACAAATAAAATGGTGAGATTTTAAAATAGTTAAATCTTGCAATTATGCTAAATGTATAAATATCTGAATGATTAAATTTTATATTCCCATTTGTTCATTTGTTAGATTTTACTAAAATTTGCACTTGCTCAAGAATTAGCCTAGATTAAGCATTTAATGAACTTTTTTATAACTTTAATAATTTTATAAATTATTATTTATAAATATAATACTATTTATTTATTTAAATTAATTAATATAATTATGATTTTTTTACTTAAGCTTAAAATATGATAAATTAATTAAAGTTAAGAGATTATGTGATTAATAATTACTTAATTAGTCTTAAAAGATGAAAATTTATGATTATAAATCTAAGTATGAGGTAAAATTCTCAATGTGATATATTATTATGAGGATTTTACTTAAGATTTAGGAATTGTGCATACTTGTCCCTCAACTGGGGTGTCAAAAATGACTCGAACGATAACTCGAATTTAACTCGACTAAAAATTGGTTTGGGTAGTGCATTATTTGGTTTTAACTAAACTAAACCGAACCAAAGTTTTTGAGTAATTTGGTTCGATTTTAAACTTAGTAATTTGGATTTTGGTTTTAATTAATGAAAACTTTGGTTTTTGGTTTTTGGATCGGTTTGTTAAATAAAATTTTGGATGAAACCAAATAAACCAAAGTAATTATATGTAATACGGTATTATTAATTTATGTATAATAGACTTATCTATTATACACTTATTTTTATTTATTTTTTGAATACTTGATAAGTGCTTTTTTGGAGGACCGTTATCCAATTTTCCAAAATATTTTGGAATCATAATATGGTAATATGGTTCCATCAACTTCTAAGTTCAAAACATTATTCAGGTAAGTAAAAAATTAGTTTTAAATATTTTTTTACCGCATGAAGTAGTTAATTGCATTTTTTTATTATATTTATGTTATTTTGTTTATTGCTTGTTCATTATACAATAAAAAATTATGCAAATAATTTTTAAATATAGCGAACTTCGGTTATCCAAAACCAAACCAAAATAACTGAACCAAGTTATTATTCGGTTTGTTTGGTTTTGCATTTTATTTGGTCGGTTTGGTTCAATATTTTTAGGAATCCAAAACCAATCGGTTTTAAAAATTTGTCATCCACCATCCAAATCAACCAAACGCACACCCCTAGGTTTGGGTCAGTAAAATAGATTTTTGAGTCGGGTTAGTGTCATAATAGTTGATTCAATTTATGAAGTCGGGTTGTTGACTCAGAAAACCCGAATGACTGTCCGATTCCACGCACGCTGGTCCGGCGAAGAGTAAGCCATTCGATCATTTCGATGACCCAGATCATTCGTATGAATTCCTTTAGCCAAAATAAAATGTTGGAATGGAAAGAGAAGCTGAAGCCCTAATTTCTCATACTTCCTTTGCGCTTGCGGCTCTGCCTCTTCTCGATTATGTGGCTCTCGCGGTAGGGGTGTCAAAAAATGACTCGACACGATAACTCGACTCGAAAAATCCAGGTTTGGGTCAGTAAAATAGATTTTGAGTCGGGTTAGTGTCGTAATAGTTGACACAAATTAATTTTATGAAGTTGAATGTTGACCCAAAACCAAATCGACCAAATGACCCGAATGACTGTCGATTCGCCGCACGGTCCGCCTAGCAAAGAGTAAGCCATTTGATCATTTTGACGGCCCAGATCATTCGTAAATTCCTTTAGCCGAAATAAAATGTTGGAATGGAAAGCAACAGAAGTTGAAGCCCTAATTTCATACTTCCTTTAACCTCGCTTCTTCGATTCTGTGGTTCTAGCGGTGTGGCCGTGAACTGGAAGGTCGAAAAAATCCTCCCAAATCGGCGTTGCCATCTCGGCATCTTCTTTCTCTCGACTCTCCATCACCTTCGAATCTTTCTCTCATTCACCATCTGAGGTAATCTGTAATCCTTTGTCTACGGAGAGCCATGATAGATCTAAATTAATCCTTCTGTCATTCATGTTTGGTGATTGTTTCTTTGTAATTGTATGAATGGTCATGTTGTTTAGTGTTTATTGATAATTCATAATTCGTTAAATATTTTTTACATGTTGTTTAAGACTTTAAAATGGAGGACATGCTGTTTAAGTTTAACGGTTTACTGGTTTAGGAATGGAGTGGGGATTTTTCAGTTCTTCTCTATCATTCGTAATTGATGATTGTTTTTTCATTTATTTGTTTGCATTGCACATATGAATGAATATGTTGTTATTGTTTAACATATGCATTTATTCTTTATTGTATGAGGAATTCTTGGATTTATGGCAGCACTCGCAGATCGGTGAGAAGTTGAGATAAATATTGTATGTGGAATTCATTTACTGTGTATCATTTATTTTATCTACTCATTTGAATATTGTGGCAGGCCGGCTGTCTTGAGAAGTTGAGATGAATATTGTATGAATTGCTGTGTATCATTTACTTTATCTATTCATTTGAATATTGTGGCGTATTGTTGATTAGTATCATTTGAGTATCATTTACTTTATCTACTCATTATTTTTAATAGCGTGTATTATTTGTAAGTGATTGTTTACATTAGGGTTTAATACATGTATAATGTATTATTTATAAATTTCTCATCATCAATTTTTTAATTTAGATGGAGGATTCAATACTATTAGTAATGCTCAAGAAAATGAAGTTTTTTTCAGATATTGGTGAGAATGAAATTCAAATAATTGATGAAGAGAAAAGCAATAGACATGCTAGAAAGAAGAGAGAATGTTATCATTTGTTTGGGGATATTTTGATTTATTACCTATTGGAAATGATGAGAAACAAATATGCAAATGTAAAAAGTGTGGTGCAAACTATATATGTGATAGAAAATTTGGCACCGGCAATTTGAAACGTCACTTACAAACTTGCAAAAAAAGGGATACACGTGATATATGCCAACTTATTTTGCAAAGTAATTCTTATTCATCTATTTTCATGTGCAATGCTAAGTTCAACCAACAAGAGTTTCGTGACTTGCTTACCTCTTGCATTATTATGCATGATTTACCTTTTCAATGCATTGAATGGCCTGGTTTTAAAGCACTTTTACATTATTTGTATCGAGACTTGCAACTTGTTTCAAGAAATACTATTAGAAAAGATTGCAAAAAGATGTTCATGAAAGAGAAGGGGCAAATCCAAACAATGCTAAAGACTATCACTAGTCGAGTTTGCTTGATGTTAGATTTATGGACTTCCATCAATACTGATGGATTTATTTGTTTAACAACACATTTCATTGATAATGCTTGGAAGTTGCAAAAAATATTTTAAATTTCAATTTTATGCTACCTCCGCATGACGGTCTTGCATTATTTGAAGTAATTCAAATTTTTTTATTTGATTGGGAGATTGAAAAAAGATTTTTAACATTACTTTAGATAATGTTTCAACTAATAATGTATTTGTTGAATTCATGAGAAATCGTTTAAATTTGAGAGGTGGCCTACTTTGCAATGGGGAATTCTTTCACATACGATGTTGTGCACATATCATAAATTTGATTGTTTAAGAAAGATTAAAAGACATTGATAGCTTAGTATCAAAGGTTCGTGAAAGTATTAAATATATGAAATGTTCTCAAACAAGGAAGTAAAAATTTTTGGAATGTGCTAAACAAAGTTTTATTGATGAAAAAAAGGGATTAAGACAAGATCTTCCTACTATGTGGAATTCAACTTTTATTATGCTTGATAGTGTATCTATTACAGGCGTGCTTTTTTGCATCTAGAATTGGGTGACTCGAACTACAAGAGTTATCCATCAACAACTGAATGTGAAAAAATTATCGATATAATTAGCACCTTTTATGAAATTACATGTGTATTTTCGACAAAGTATCCTACAACAAATCTCTATTTTCCAAATTCAATATGCAGATTTGAATGTTCAATATTAAGCAGTTTGTTAGAAATTTGAACCCGCTCAATATTCGAGTCGGGTTCAGTTTGTTAAAATTTGAACTTGTTTTAAATTCTGGTAATATTTTGAGTCAAGTCGAGTTTGTTTTCGAAATAATTTGAACCCTCAAATCTCTCTCTCTCTCTCTCTCTCTCTCTCTCTCTCTCATATATATATATATATATATATATATATATATATATATATATATATATATATATATATATATATATATATATATATATATATATTTGAGATGGACAGGTGGATATCAAAATGTTAATGTAGGAAGAGTGGGTTGATTCAAAGTGGTCTCTTCAGTTGGGGGCTTTGTCTTCAATGATGTGATGTACACTCGAGTATTGGGTATGTGTGTATTATCTTCTGGCTCAATAGTAAAAAATAAATAAATAAAATAAAATTCAAAGTGGGAGGTGTACACCGTTGTAGCTTATCTCGAATCGACTTTGAGGTGCGGTCAAAAAAGCTTGGGGAAGTCAAGATGGCGGAGATGAAGCGAATGCTTTTAGTCAATAAAAATAAAAATAATAATAATTAGAATTTTTATAACGCAATTCAAATTAACCTACAAATAGGGAGGAGGAAGCTCTTGGAGAAGTAGAATGATAGATATTAGAACGCTTAGGGGGTGTTTGGCAATGGATTGGATTTATTTCAAGTAGGATTTACTAAATCCAGATGTACTGGATTTAGTAAATCCTGAAAAGTGTTTGGTAACAGATTTATTAAATCCCGCTAAATCTAGAAAGATGTTTGGTAAGTTATTTGAGGATTTAAATCTGTAATAACTAAATAATATTTTTTTAAAGAATAAGAACATAAATAAAAAAAAGAATGTAATATTGATATTAAAATTCATCATTTAACAAAGATATCATGCTCATTACAAAATATGAATAAATATTATATTATTTAAATTTAATAAAAATTATTATGATAATGTAATTTTATTTTAAAACTCATTCGATAACGTCAAGCGCTGCTACTACTCCGCCCCAATTCTTGTATATAGGAAAAAATTGTAATTATATAAATGCAACAATGCCAAATTCCACTAAAGCTTACAGAAGTGCTTTAATATAAAAGATGCTGAATTTTAAGTTTCCCTAAAACTTATTTTAAGAATTCATTATTATTATACTTAAAATCTCACTATTCTCAAAGAAAAGCTATTGTACAATAATGCCAAATTCCAATTATAATGCATCATCACATGCTCATTATTTGATTTTAATCCTGAGGCAAAATTGGCAACTTTAAATCCTACGATTTTAAATCCAGCCCTATGTTTTGTTTTAAATTCAGATTAACATGATTTAGAAAAGAAGCACGCAAAGGAGGTGAGAAAAAAGACAAGGGTTAGCTTCGCGACGACATCTCTCTTTTTCCCTCAATGGTTTTAATGAGAGAGGAAGGAGAAAGATGGGGAAAGAGCGAGAAGCGCATTTTTCTTTTGCAATTGAGGGAAGATCAATCGAGAGTGGTAGAAAGAGGGGAATGGGTATGATGCGAGAGGCAACGAGTGTTACCTTCGACGCTGGGAGAGGAACAGATGGGATGAGAGGGGCTTAGATTTTGCTTGATTTTAAGGAGACGGGCTTCGTTTTAAGTTATGTGGGGATGAGGGTTTATTCTGCTTTTACTCTAGAACAAGAGTGAACGGTTGAGAGGATGATCCTACGATTGAGGGAGAAAGGTTGAGCTAGCCATACAAGATTCATCGATCTCTAAATCGTTAAAAAAGGATTACACTACGAGGATTAAAATTGTAAAAAAAAAATATTAAAACAACACAAATCCTCTTGAAAAAAAACTCAAAAGTTTATAATACCATTTTGATCCATTATTCAAGTCCCCATCATTTAAATTTTAAAAAAAGGGAGTACACAAACTGCATATATTGTACTCTTAAAAAAGCAAAAGCAAATACTCTTGGAAAGAACTCAAAATAGCTTATAATATCATTTAGATCCATAATTGGAAGTGGAGTGCTTTAAAATAAAAATAAAAAGGAGTACACTTTAGAGTGTATATATTATACTCTGAAAACTACAACAAAATAACTCAAATTCTCTTGGAAAGAACTCAAAATTGATTATAATACCATTTAGATCCATAATTGTAAGTCTCAGAGTGCTTTAAATTTTTTTAAAAAATAGACTACATTCTAGACTGTACAGATTGTACTCTAAAAATAAATAAAAAACATCCCAAATTCTCTTTGAAAGAACTCAAACCAACTTATAATACTAATTAGATCCATAATTAGAAGTCTCATAGTGCTTTAAAATTTAAAAAAAATGGAGTACACTCTAGAGTATGTGATACTCAAAAAAATATATAGAAAATAGTCCAAATCTTCTTGGAAAGAACTCAAAACAACTTATAATATCATTTAGATTCATAATTGAAAGTCCCAAAGTGCTTTAAAACAAAAAAAATAGATGTTGACCTCACTTTGGAGTGAGTTATCAACTTCCTCATCATAAATCTAAGACTCTTATAGACAATAAGAGCTTCTTAGTTCTAAGACACTTCTAGTGATTAGGTGAACACTTAACCTAAGCTTAGAGACTTAGAAGGGTTAATCATATGGATAGGTCATGCCTTAGGGACTTAGGGAGATTTGCCTACCTATAGCCTAAACCCAATCCATGCTTTCCTTCTCAAACCAAACCTCAAATTCATTCCAAATCCAATCCAAATTTCTAAACTCATAATTAATCCCATGATCAAATCCAAGCTCAAAATTCTCCATAAACTTTATGATTGAATCCCATGGCCTTAACCTTAGCCAAACACAATTTAATTGATTTTCTCAAAGATAAAATCTCAATTATTTATCAAATCAAAATCAAACTCAATTCCAAATTATTGAAACCCAAAATCAAATCCAAGTTTCAAAATTCTTCATCCATATGACCCACTCTCATAAGTTTAGCCAAATCCACTGAAGTTAGCCCAAACTTGATTGACTTCTTATAAATCATTCTTTCATTTATATTCACAAATAAATGAAATCCATACTCAAATGATCAAACCAAATCAAATCAAATCAAACCAAGTCATTCCTTCAGAGGCCATATGGATCTACCTCCATAAGCTAACCAAATCTTAACCTAAATCAATCCAAAATCAATGATTTCTTTATAAATCAATTATTCTTCCTTTATATTCATAAATATAAATGAAACTCACCTTCTAATGACCAAAATAAATCAAACTAAATTGATTTCTTCTTATCCCTTTTGACCCATCCTTGAGCTAAAATTTTTTCAAATCACTCCAAACTCAAGTGATTTTATGAATCATTTATATCTTCATTTATATTCATAAATATAAATGAAATATAAACTTAAAATGGCCAAAACCAAATCCAAAATCAAACCAAAACCCAATTTATACTCTTTAATTTCTTGATTTAACTAAAATAAATCCAAACAAAGCCAAAATCAATAGATTTTCTTGAATCAAACATTCCTTCAATCATTTATTCAAATATAAATGAAACCTACAATTAGCTAGCCAAATTGAAATCAACCCAAGTCAAGCCCTACTTAACCCTTTTGACTTAAAAATTCTAAATGAACCAAAACCTATCATAGCCAAAATTGATTGCAATTGGATTTATATTTCAATCCTAAGCTCATATACAAATCCAACTAAACTTTAATCAAGCCAAACCAAGTCAATTAACCTGTTTAGGTCCACTTGACCCAAAATGGCCTAAAGAACCCATATGAACCAAGTTTCAATCCAACCCAAATTAGATTGAACCAGACCATCAAGCTCACACCATGATCATTGATCACCCTAAGATGATCAACTACATTGAATTGGATCAAACCAAGTCAACTTAGTCCTTGACCAAGTCAAACTTTAGCCCAAATAAAACTTAAACTAGCCAAAACCCATCATACATAAAAAATCAATTGAAACCATTGATTCATACCAACCCATAATCAATGATTGAACAAGAATAAACCTCAATTGAGACAACCAAGTCCAATTGGCCATTTGACCCAAGTTGACCCAAATTGGCCTAAAAAATTATTGACCTCATTTTAGGATGAGCTCTCAATCCCTCCATCTTAAACATAGGACTTCTCTTAGACTTTAAGAGTTTTTATTCTTAAGACACGCCTAGTGATTAGGTGGATACTCAACCTAGACCTAGAGACTTAGAAGAGTTAGCCATAGGAATAGGTCATGCCTTAGGGGTGTTAAGGAAAATTTGCCTACCCTATAGCTTGAACTAACTCCTCACTTCCTTCCTTTAAGTCAAACTCAAATCAGGCTCTTAGGGAAAATAAATCTTTTACTAAATTTAACAATTCAAAATTAAAATAAAGAACTCATAACCTCATTTAAAGCTTAAGTTAAAATCAAGATAAAAGAATTAGCAATCTCTTAGCTGGATGAGTCTTTCTTTTATAACATCATGCATAAAAGCATCTTATTTCACTCTTGATTGGAGGGCTTCCATCTTTGCCAAAGAAACTTGGCTTGACCTTTGAGAGCTATGGTGGAAATACACCTCCTCCCTTCTCGTTGATTTTGGCCAATAATTTTATTTCTCATGCATTACGCATATGAATCATATAAGCCTAAGTTAAATGATTGTCCAAAAATGAAAGTAAAATATAATATGTTTTGCATTAGATTTAGGTTATTTTTCATACCTTTACATGATTTAGTATCTTTGGGAGTGAGCTTAAGGATTTAATCTCTTTTTAAAATAAATAACAATCTTGCTATCTCGTATAAACATAAGACTTGCCTACATGAATTTAAAATTGTAGGAGGAGTTAGTTGTCGGCCACCCCCAAGTGGTTGTAAGTAATTGCTTTATCCTCTCTTGTGGAGGTAAACTATATGCCCATTTTTTTCTTAGATTTAGGTCATGCCTTGGACCTCGCCAAAGCTCCCTAGAATTAGGTTCTGAGATTGTTATTTCCCTTCGAGGCCATGAGCATAAATCCTTACCTCTTAGGCATTTACATAACATTGTATTGTGAAATTATAAGCCATAAACTTCTAATAAAAATTCAACTCAAAAAAAATAATTCAATTTTAAAAAATGTAAAACCCAACCATAGGATAGTTTGAGATGTTTACTAGGATTCTTAGTATCCTAAATATTCCCTACTCACCTCCATTTGGCTTCAATAAGAACTCCCTCCTCTTGATCGATTTCACTTGATTTTTCAAAAATAAACTAATCGATTGATAGTCCTACCTATTGAAATCTTTGGAGACAATGATCATTTACTTTAATCGAGAGTATTCCTAAGGAATCACCTTCCTTAAGATGAAATTAACTATGGAGGCTTGCCCCTATAGGGAACTTAATGGACCTAGTTTAAAATAAATCCTACTTTACTTTTTCTTGTAAAGGAGGAGAAGAATCTCTGGTACATACGAAGACCCATAGTTCTTAGGAGTCCTTATTGATGTGATTAGATCCATTGTAGGGTGGTGACTTCTATTTGTATAGATAATACACCTTTCCTCAATGTAGTACCTGATCACCCTAATAAGAACATATGTGGATCTGCGTGGCATCCCAACTAAAAGGCGTATATTTTTATTTTCATTTATCCTCTTCAAAAGGATAGATGAAGGCGAAAATATTTTCACCACAAAGGCCAAAGTGGGTCAAATTATAATCAAACCCAAATTGATTGCAATCAATGACTCAAGTTCATTCCAAGTTGATTATTGAACTGGACTAAAGTCATAATTGAGCCCAATTTGACCAATTGGACAACTTGACCCAACATAACCCAAATTAACCTAAAGGGTTAAATTTGCCCAAATCCAAATTAACTCCTAATCGATTCAAACCAATGCTTACAATCATTTTCAATTTACCAATTGAACATGAACCAACACTTAAGCTAACTCAATTTGATCAATTTGGTCAAATTGGTCAACTTGACCCATCTGACTTATTTGACTCCAAATGAGCCAAAATCAAACTTAGGTCGAATTAATTGAAACCCCTTAAACCAAAACCCTCTAAATCATCATTTGAATCTAACTCAAGCCTTGATTTGACCTAATTTGACCAATTGTTTAACATAACCAAACATGACCCAAATTGAACCCATATGACCCAATTGAACCAAAACCCATAAAACCAACCCATGGGACTTTGGAGGTCTGTTCTATGTGATTGGAATGGACGACTTTGACCAAATCACACTAAATTTTCTCTAATTTTCTCCCTTTATGCCATGGGATTGATCTGCATCGTCTGATCTGAGATCGGACGACAGAGATCAATACCGCATCCGCCGCTAACTAACTTAGTGTGTGGATGTGACAACTTAAATAGCCAATCGAGTGGCACCAAGTGAAAAGCATGCAGAGTCAGCACGCCATGTGGCGTCGATGGGATTAAGGCTTTAATTAGGTTAATTAATGGATTTCAAGACTAAAACTTTAATAATTCATAACTAATTATAGAAAAATCCAAAATATATAAATAATGACTCATTTTAAAGGTATTTCATATGGGAATCCATTAAAATTTTCCTTGATTAATTTTGAATAATAATTTTAGCTTAATTAGGGTTTAACTGAAATCTTAATTAGCCTAATTACTCAATAATTAATTAGCCAATCAATTTTAAACTTTCTAAGAATATTTAGGGGGATGACCTCTGCCTCCCCTATTTTTCATGAAATTTATTGGTTGATTAATTTGAAAAATTAATTATTTAAGCCCTAATTACTTTCTTAACTTAATTAAGTGATAATTAAGCATGTGAACAGTAATTAATCAACATATTGGATCCATTAATCACTATTTAAATTTAAGGAGACTTAAGGGGATTGAGGCCTCCCTCTAATATTTCCCCTAAGTTTTCTTCTCTTTTCAACAAAATGCTAATTAAAGATTAATTAACTAATTAATGACTTAATTAGTTAAATTGAAACTCAAAGCATACTAAATCATGTTTGATTAAGAGGATTATGGAATTAGGTTGGGACCTCTTTTCCTTCCTATAAGCCCATTTCATTTCAAAGGATAGTTACTCAAATTTGGTAACTAATTAAAAGAGAAATGAATTAATGGATTAATGATTTTATTTATTAAATTAAAATTTTAAATATATTTGATTTTCCTTGATTGATTCATGGGTGGAGCTTTAGGTGTTCAATAACCTAAAGAGGTTTAGTCAAAACATGGTTAGCTCACATGTGTGAGAAAAATATGAAAATAATTTAGTGAGTTTCTTAAGCTTAATTAACTAATATTGTGATCTAATTGAATTAAGCCCCTTTCATTTCATAGGATCATTGCTATTTACCTTTCAATTCATTTGCATATTATATTAGCTCATAATCATTTGATTAATTACCTTAAGGCAACATAGGTAAGGGTTTAATTAATTGATTTAATTCATGGCTTAACTTAATTAATCTTTAAAATTTTGTAATTACCCTTTCATTAAATCAAATTAACTTATAAATATGGGATGAGATTAGGATTAGCAAACTCTCTTCTCACACTTCCTAAATCAAATTAAACATAAGATTGAAAATGACATTAAGAAACTTTGGTTATTTTAAATAAGCTTATTTAGTATAATTGTCTTTAGGAATTAGTTGGATTAAATGAAATTATGTGTTTATGTCTCTTTATTTTATTTCATTCATATTAAATATTGTATGTCACTTGACTCATGCATTCATCTTTTCTAAAAATTAATTAAATTAAATGATTTCATTTATGTCAAGCTTGTATATGTTGATTTAAATTAATATATGTATGGCTATTATCATTATTAAATCCAAATATATTTTTCAAGACTTATAAATGAATGATTATATATGCTATGAATGCAAGTTATAAATACATAGGAGATGTATGTGATTATAGCTTAAGTGTATGAAGTAAAGTTTATTTTCTTTCATTCACGTATTGATTTACATAAGTAAGTATGTTAATGGGTATATAGCTTGGGCATCCCAGGAATACGAGGCTTTAGTTAGAGGAGGTCATTTGATTATTTCACTTCCTAATTTAACACATCTTTTTTGGTTTCATTATGTATTTCAATACTATTATTTATATAAGACTTTACTCCATATGCATAAATGTTTCAATCAAATAAAAATATAATTTTTGGATAGTTTTCCTTCCTTTATTTATGTATACATCTATATGTATTTGAGTAAAGTAAATATTTAGTCCTGACATCTTAAATATGAGGCTTTAGTTAGCCTAAGGAGGTCATTTGATTACCTTACTTTCTCGGTTAACAATGGCATGTACTAGCTTATGCCTCTTATAAATGTGTGTGTATTTGATTATGGAATTAAAACTCCTCTTTCTTTTATCAAAATTCATTCATTCATGAATGGTTAAGTTGTTGAATTAATTAATCATGTGATTGGGAGCTCTTTTTCTAATATTCATGTATACAAATTTACATATGTTTGAATGCAAGTGGTTATAGATTCTGGACATCCTAGGAATATGATGCTTTAGTTAACTCCAAGGAGGTCATTTGATTACATAACTTCATTGGTTAATAATGACGCATTACTTTTTCTCTATGTATTTTTGTATATGAATCTAGATAGAGTTTTAAATTAATATGATAAAATAATTCAATCAAAAGAAAAATATAAACTCTAAATATACACATTCATATCTATTATTTAAGTGTGCTATAGACATATTATATGTGTAGCTATACTTAGGACTTAAGCATGTGCATGTTACATATGATGGAAAGAAAAGAATAAACATGTGTCATGTGAGTAATTAATTCCAATTAATCTTAAGATATTTTTCTCATTGAATGAGGTCATTTAAAGTGAACCTAAACTTAGATTAATTAAAAATGTAATAAACCATTCACTAAAGAGAATTAAGTCTAATTGATATGCTTTAGAAGTGACCTAAAGTAGGGATAAAAGAGAGTAATCTTCCATTTTCTTCTCTTTATAACACTTAGTTGTTAAGTTTAAATCGAATAAAATAAAAGAAAACACTAAATAAAAATTTCAAATCAACTAAATCATTTGAAGTGAAATCAACTTCTTATCATCAAACACCCTTTCATAGTTAAAAAATTATAACAAAGCTTAGTTAAGACATATCACATGAGCCTTAATAAACACACTTTAGAATTAAGTCACCACTTCTAACTTTATGTTATGCGATGCATGGAGTGATGTGTATTTGGTTTTATGATGTATTATGTAACCGGATGTTATTGTGTATGCTTCATAGAATGGATGCTAGTAGTGATTAGCCTAATCATATTTTTTTTAGTGGATTGTGCTTAAAAGGGTTCTTAAAATAAATATAAATGCTCTCTTTTGCAAGTTGCTTAACCCTAAGCATAATCTAAATTAAGGCAGGTGGACTTGGTTACCTATATGCGGGGCGCTAAGTCCAAATTATATATATAACTGCTTAGATTATATGGTGTGTTTAGCTAACACTTATTTTGTAGGTGTAGTTAGATTTACTTTCCCTATTTTTAATATAATTTTGCATCAGAAATTAGAATTAATGCTATGGGGGTTCAGGATAAACATTGGACAAAAGGTTTAGTCTTGGGGTGTCATGCGATGCCTTGAAGCCTACCAAATCAAAAGCAAATCAAATAAAGAAATGAAAGAGATATGAAGACTTGAAGATTTGAAGACCTCCATAGCACTTATCATTTATAAATTATATTATTATTTCATTTATCGAGTTGTATAAGGGTAGAGCTCGTACCCACTTCTCTTTTGGGTTATCTGGTGGTGCATCACCTTTTATTCTTTTGCATTAGATTTATAAAGTTGATTGATATTTTGTTTAAAATTGTGCAATAGGAATGGCAAGCATCTTTATAGTTTCTTAATTGAATGATGATTTAATGTGTGGCCTGAATCCGATTAGGCTTATAGAGAAAAATTAATTTTTCTACCCAACTACTACTCATAAATAAAATTTTCTACAACTCATAACCTCTCCATAAAGCCTAGGCATTAAATCAAGATAACTAAAAGATTTAGCAACCCCTTAGCTGAATGTTGCATGTCTCACACCATACATACCATATTATACCACTCTTTTAAAAGGAAGACCTCCATCCTTACACATATAGAGAACGCTTGACCTATGAGAGCAACCCTTACCGATGAAGATTCACCCTCTTCTCTTGATTTGACCCATAACTCATTTCATATACATTTAGGCATCCAAAATTTTATGGCCTTTTGTCAAAATGAAGAGTCAAAATCAAATAAAAATTAAAAGATTTGCATTAGAGTCATTTCTCATATCATTAATGCTCTAGTATAGGAGTGAGTTTAAGGATTAGTTTACTTTCTAAATAATAACCCAACTATCTTGCAAAATCATATGACTTGACCACATGGTTTGAAAGCATAGAGGAGTTAGGCGCCACTCAGGCGGTTATAAGTCCCAGTTGGATTTACTCTAACTTGTGGAGGTAAATCATATGCCCATCTTCGCTTAGATTTAGGTCGTGCTTTGGCTTATACCAAAACTCCTTAGATTTAGGATCTGAGGTTATTCCCTTTGGGCTACAAGCATAAATCCTCTCATCTTGGGTATTTCCACAATCTTGTATTATTCAATTATAAGCCCTAGCAATCTAATAAGATTTAACTCAAATAAATAACTCTATTCAATTTCAAATATATAAATTCTAACCATATGATAAATTGGAATGCTCACTAGGTTTCCTAATATCATAAGCATTCCCTACTCATTTACTTTGGCTTCGATAATAAGTCTTTCATTTTAATCTATCCCAATTGATTTTTCAAATATAACTAATTTATTGATAGTATTACCCTTAAAATCTTTGGAGACAATGATTGCCTACTTTAATCGAGAGTATTCCTAAGGGATTCACATTATTTAGGATGTAATTAACTATGGGGGCTTGCCCCCATAGAGAACTTTAGAACCTGGTTTAAATAAATTTTACTTTATTCATCCATGTAAAGTGAAAAATCTGGTATATTCAAGACTCATCATGCCTTAGAGTCCTCATTAGGTGATTAGGTCCATTGAATGGGTGACCTTATCTTTCGAGATAATATGTCTCTCTCGTAAGTGATGTTGTGGTCACGAAAATATTAAATTTAAGTAATGGGATGAAGAATTTTGCAATTTGCATTTGACCAAAAATATTAATTTTATTCAATTAGATGGAGAAGTTTATAATTTTGCCCATCCTCAAAATAATTCCGACCTTAAAAATAATTTTGAGATGAATATTATCAAATAGTATTATATACACATCTTAAAATGAATTTCATTTTAACTTATTTTAATCTCATGTAATCAATATTTTAACTCGTAATCTAGTTATAAACTATATTTTATAGTTTTATAATAATTTTAAATCATAAAATTTTTTTAAAATTTTTTTGTTTTGTTAGTTATATTCTTCTTATAAATTATATTTATATTTATATATTAATATTACAATTTTTTAAAAAATATTTAACATCCACATATTAATTAATATTAATATTAATTAAATTTATAAATTGCTTAAATTAATTTACTTCATATCAATTTTTAAAAAAATTTATTTTGTACTTAGTATTTCAAAAATGGATAAAGAGAATTTTGATATTTTATTAACTTTTGTAGTCTTCAAATAATTTAATCTATAAATCTTGGGTAAAATTAATTTATATATTTAATCTTAAGAAGGTGAATAAATTATAAATTATAGGCTATAATTTTCACTTTTATCTATTTATAATTTTCTCTTATAAATTTGATGATTTTATCTTACTAATTATTTGTATTTTTCTAAAATTAAAAATATTATATAATTTTATTTATTTAATTAATCTTATTATGATTATTATTTAATTATTATATTATTTTATTATTTAAAATATTGTCCACCCTAAAAAAATGAGTTGGTTTCCCACACCTTCTCGATCACTTTAATGAGTCCAGTTACGTGGTGTTCCCCATATGACATCCAAAATAAACCACAAAGACACTCTAGAGTGTATAGATTGTACTCTAAAAATAGATAAAAATAGCTCAAATCTTCTTGAAAGAACTCAAACAAATTATAATATCATTTAGATCCATAATTAGAAGTCTGAGAGTGCTTTAAAAAAAAAAAATTTTTAAAATTAATGAGTACACTCTAGAGTTTACAGGCTGTACTCTTGAAAAATAGATAGAAAATAACCCAAATTCTCTTTAGAAATACCTCAAATCAACTTATAATACCATTTAGATTCATAAATGTAAGTCTCACATTGCTTTAAAATTAAAAAAATAAATTGAGCACTATAAGTGTAAGATTGTACTCTGAAAAACATATAAAAAACTCAAATCTCTTTGCAAAGAACTCAAAACAGATTATAATATTTTAATCCATAATTGAAGTCATATAGTGAAAAAAATAAAAATAAAATAAAATTCAAAATGGCGGAGATAAAGCGGAATCCATTTAATCAATAAAATAATAATAATAATTGATCAGAACTCCCATAGTGTGATTCAATTCAAAATTTTAGATTTTTTTTTAATAATTGGGACGGATGCTAAACCGCCGTCTCAGGATAATCGGCTAACAAATCCGTCCATCTCTCGGTTAGACGGATTCAGAGCCCTCCCCACAACTGTTCTTTTCGTTGTGGAAGAAGAAGAAGAAGCCTTTCAAACACTCGTACAGTTCTCTCCAAATGGGCAAGAAGAAGCATGCCACCGCCAGAGTCTGTGCTGCGGGCAGTTCCGGTAGCAAAGAAATTGAGAACCTCAAGACTCGCAATGAGCAACTTGAGTACGAAGTGGCAGAGAGCCGGAAACAGATCGAGCAGCTCCGTCTTGAGCTGCAGAAAACCCAAAATAACAAACTCATCAAAGAAGTTAAAGAGCTCCGGAAGCAGATTGAACAGCTAAACCTTGAGTTTGCTTCACAGACGTCAGAGAAGGATATTCTTGCGGATATGGAGTGCGATGTTATCAGACTCGCCATCTCCTCTGCCCTTGCTGAAGCCACCGTGCACAGGAATAAGGAGGATGGCTGCAGTAATAAAGAAGAAGGTTGAGTCGGCCGCTACCGAATTGAATGCCGTGGAAATGCGGCTGCTCTCTCTTGATAGAGAGATAGATACGGTTCAAAAGGAGATTAAGCTCATAGTGGTGGAAGAATACGGAGGAAATGGATCTACCCTGTTGCAGCTGCTGCGGCTTCATTCTTTGTAGTCACTGCCGCAGTGATCTTATTCTGTTCCAAGAATTCTATTCTTAGAACTTAGCTCTAGAATTTAATTTAATTTGTTGCTTAATTTGATCTCTTTGATGTATTATTATTATTAGTTAGCCATTATAAATATTATTGTTCTCATTTTTCAATAGAAAGTGATTCTTGATTTTTCAAAATTGAGCTTTTACAGATATATTTTATCAGTTTGATTTAAAATTCAAAAAAGATAACAGATATTCAATCTCTGTTGGAATAAATAAAATTTTACAGATGGTTTTAAATGTGATTTCGAAATTCAAAGATTTTAAAATTATAAAATTTTTCATATTTTCTAATAATTTTTTTTTGTTTTTCTGAATTATAAATAAAACAATTTAAAATTTATTTTATTTAATATTTATTCTTATAAATCAAGTCATAGATGAAGGTTAAAGATATTATTGTAATTTTTGATCCCGTCGAAGAAATAAATAAAAATAAATCAATTAATAAAAAATAATATCTTACAAATAATTATATAGTAATAAAATGAAGCATAGATATTATATGCACTATAGGTTTTTAAATTAGTTTGATATTTAAGGGATTTCTTTCAAGATATTTTGATTTTAACTATCATAACTAGTTTATTAAAATATTATTTATTTTAAAATAAAATTAATTATATTTTTAATAAAAATTATATCATTACTTCAAAGAAATTTTCATTCTTGATCAAGACATTAATTATTGCTTAAGAAAGCGCGTTCTCATCTTTATTCTCTAGAAGTTAGTGATCGCTAATATAAATTACATCACCACATGTATGATGTGAAAGATACTTAGTTATTTTAATAATGAATATTTTGATATATATTATTATATGTCATAAATAAATATTTTGATCTTTATATAGAATATTAATAATTTTATATTTAATCATTTATATTTATTTATTTCAATACTTAAATAAATAAATAATATTTTATTTGTATTTGATATGAACCAACTTAAATGTTAATTGGTTTAGTGATTTTTATTCAGAAATTTATTCATTTGTTAATTTATAAAAATTATTTAAACTTTTAAAAATACAATGTTGGCGATTCTTTAATATCTTTAAAACTTATTAATATACTATTACATTACTTTGGTTATATTTGGTAGTTTTCAATTTTGTTTTATAGCTAAAAAATAACATAATTTTAATTAATAATTACTAATTAAATAATAACTATATCTTATACTAATTGATTAAAATTTTAATTTATCATTAATGACATAATTAAAATATTACTAAGTAAATTATTAGTAATTTTGTTAGCAATTATGGATACAAATAATAATATTATTATTTATTCAAGAAAAACTCAATAAGAGTTATTAGTTATTATTAGGTGTTCATAATCTTCTCCAATCCCAAAAAATAATCGATGATAGAACTTGTTGGTTTAGAGATTTCATGACATACATTATTCATGTACTCATTGCGTTGTGTTGATAAAATACCCATGCAAAATGAATCTTTACTGAATGTGGTTGATCACTTATTTTTAATTCTATATAGCACAGTTAGCCAAGTATGATCATACAAATTCTCTTCTTCAAGCATCTTAGACCAAGCTTTGTTCAAACTCTTCTTTACGAATCACATTTACTTATGCATGTATAAAAGAAACTTTCAACAATCTTATTACTATTAAAGCAGTACTTTTGAAGGAGCTTTCTTCGAAATATGTCATTGGCACAACCTATGGCGAGTATGAGGTAATGCAATTTCAATAGCTATCGTCATTGCTTGATCTTGATCAGTGAATATTGTTATAGGATGCCTCTCATTCATTATCCGGAGAAATATTTTGGATAGTCATTTGAATGATTCAATTGTTTCTTCGGATAAAAATGTTACTCCAAATAAAATATTTTGACAATGATGATTAACTCCAACAAAATGTACACAAACTAGATTATTTTTATTGAGTCAATAATTTTTATTAAAAATTATGACATCACAAAAAAATAGTCATAGTCTATCCTTGACATGCCATCACTCTAAAAAAAAACCTACCATAACTAAGCTAAACTAAATAAAACTAATAACTCCAAACTAAACTAAATAACTAATAATAACTAAATAAACTAAATAAAATTAATAAACTAAACTAATAATAAGAAACTAAACATAACTAATAAACTAAACTAAACTAATAAATAATTAAACTAAAACTAAACTAATAAACTAAAATAACTAACTAATAACTAAACCATAAAATAATAATAAACTAAAATAAACACAAACAAATAAAATTAAACTAAACTATTTGACTCATCAATTCAGACATCTTATGAAAAAATTTCATCTTTTGCTTGTATTTCTTGAACAATTGTATTAATGTATTAGTATCACCATCCACAATCCTTGTTATTCTTTATTTTTGAATATAATTGAAAACATATCTTAAACCCAACATTCTCCGCTCCGTCAACTTCCTCTAGATAGGAATGCATCGTTGCTCTAATTTCACCTATCATTGACTTTAACAATGTCTTCTCTTCCTTTGCTCAGATCTTAAAAGATGTTGGTTACTCAACTTTTCTAAGGAATAATTATGACTTTCTATAAATTTCTTAACCTTTCAATTCTCATCCAAATTAATTAATCATTACAAGATAAGTCCAGAGTCTTTTCGAATTTTCATTGAGGAGTTTAAATTAAGACCTTTTTTGCTTTTGCACATAAGAAATCCTTTAAGTTCAAATTCTTCTAGTTTGGCCAATAATAGCATGATCTTTCGAACACTAAATCAGTTTGATATGCATAATCATAATAGAATTCATATGCCTCCTTTTCATTGTGAACAATAGTGTCAAAGAGTTTGCCTAAAATTGGTTCATGAGACATATCAGCTTCATCATTGCACCAATATTTTATCGCATTCACATGCACATACACACACACACACAAACACACGTATTATGAAAATCTATATAACATGTATAACGATGAACCCAAATCCTCTTGGAAAAAACTTAAACCAGCTTATAATATCATTTAGATTCATAATTGGAAGTCTCATAGTGCTTTAAATTTTTTTTAAAAAAAGTACACTCTAGAGTGCATTGTACTGAAAAATAGATAAAAATATCCCAAATTCTCTTGGAAAGAACTCAAAATAGATTATAATACTATTTTGATTCATAATTAGAAGTCACACGGTGCTTTAAAATTAAAAAAATAGAGTGTACATATTGTACTATTAAAAATAGAAAATAGCTCAAATCCTCTTAGAAAGAAAAATAGTATATAATATCATTTAGATCCATTATTGGAAGTCCCCCATCATTTAAATTTAAAAAAAATAGTACACTCCAAAGTGTACATTGTTCTAGAAAACTTTAACAAAACTACCAAAATTCTTTTGGAACAAACTTAAAATGGCTTATAATATCATTTACATCTATAATTGGAAGTCTCACGATGCTTTAAAATAAAAGAATGAGTACATTCTATAAGTGATTCTCTAAAACTATAATAAAACTACTAAAATCCTCTTGGAAAGTACTCAAAGTAGCTTATAATATCATTTAGATTCATTATTGAAAGTCCCCCATCATTTAAATTTTTAAAAAAATGTACACTCAAGAGTATACTGATTGTACTTCTAAAATGTGTAGTAAAACTATCCAAATCCTTTAGAAAGAACTCAAAATAGATTATAATATAATTTAGATCCATTATTTAAACTCCCCACAACTTTAAAAAAAATTTTTTTTAAAAAAGACTACACTATAGAGTGTACATATTGTAATAAAAAATAGATAAAAATAGCCCAAATTCTTTTGAAAAGAACTCAAAATAGATTATAATACCATTTAGATTCATTATTGAAGTCTCTCGCTTCAAATTTTTTAAAAAAAAGCAGTACACTCTAGAGTGTATAGATTATTCTTGAAGAATAGATAAAAATCATCCCAAATGCTTGGATAGTACTCCACATAGCATCTAATATCATTTAGATCCATAACTAGAAGCCCCACATCATTTAAAATTAAAAAAAAAAAAGAGTACAATCTAGAGTGTGCAGATTATACACTCTAGAAAACCAAACAAAAATTACTCAAATTCTCTTAAAAAAACTCAAAATAGATTATAATACCATTTAGATACATAATTGAAAGCCCCACAATGCTTTAAAATTTTTTTAAAAAAAAAGGATTACACTCTACAGTGTTCAAATTATACTCCTAGAAAAAAAATATTAAAAACAACCCAAATCCTCTCGAAAAAAAACTCAAAATAGTTTATAATACCATTTTGATCCATTATTCAAGTCCCCATCATTTAAATTTAAAAAAAAGGGAGTACACTCCAAACTGACATATTGTACTCTTAAAACTATAAAATAGCCCAAATACTCTTGGAAAGAACTCAAAATAGCTTATAATACCATTTAGATCCATAATTGGAAGAGAGTGCTTTAACATAAAAAAAATAAAAAAGGAGTACACTTTAGAGTGTACATATTATACCCTCAAAACTACAGAAAATAACTCAAATTCTCTTGGAAAGAACTTAAAATTGATTATAATACCATTTAGATCCATAATTGTAAGTCTCAGAGTGCTTTAAAATTTTTTTTAAAAAATAGAGTACAGTCTAGACTATACAGATTGTACTCCTAAAAAATAAATAGAAAACATCCCAAATTCTCTTGGAAAGAACTCAAACCAGCTTATAATACTAATTAGATCCATAATTAGAAGTCAAACAGTGCTTTAAAATTTAAAAAAAATGGAGTACACTCTAGAGTGTACGATTGTACTCGAAAATATATAGAAAATAGTCCAAATCTTCTTGGAAAGAACTCAAAATAACTTATAATATCATTTAGATTCATAATTGAAAGTCCCACGTTTTTAAAATAAAAAAATAGATGTTGACCTCACTTTTGGAGTGAGTTATCAACTTCCTCATTATAAATCTAAGACTCTTATAGACAATAAGAGCTCCTAAGACACTTAGTGATTGTGAACACTTAACCTAAGCTTAGAGACTTAGAAGGGTTAACCATAGGATAGGTCATGCCTTAGGGACTTAGGGAGATTTGCCTACCCTATAGCCTAAACCCAATCCATGCTTTCCTTCTCAAACCAAACCTCAAATTCATTCCAAATCCAATCCAAATTTCTAAACTCATAATCAATCCCATGATCAAATCCAAGCTCAAAATTCTCCATAAACTTTATGATTGAATCTCATGGCCTTAACCTTAGCCAAAACCCAATTCAATTGATTTTCTTAAAGATAAATTCAATCTTAATTATTTATCAAATCAAATCTAAACTCAATTCCAAATTATTGAAACCCAAAATCAAATCCAAGTTCCAAAATTCCTTCATAAGCCATATGACCCACTCTCATAAGAGCCAAATCTCCACTGAGTTATCCCAAACTTGATTGACTTCCTTATAAATCATCATTCTTTCATTTATATTCACAAATATAAATGAAATCCATACTCAAATGATCAAAACCAAATCAAACTAAATCAAACCAAGTCAAGACCCTTAGAGCCATATGGACCTACCTCCATAAGCCAACAAATCTTAACCTAAATCAACCCAAAATCAATCATTTTTTATAAATCAATTATTCCTTCCTTTATATTCATAAATATAAATGAAACCCACCTTCTAATGACCAAAATAAATCAAACTAAATTGATTTCCTTCTTATCTCTTTTGACCTGCATCCTTGAGCTTGGTAAATTTTGATTTCAAATCACTCCAAACTCAAGTGATTTTCTCATGAATCATTTATATCTTCATTTATATTCATAAATATAAATGAAATATAAACTTAAATGGCCAAAACCAAATCCAAAATCAAACCAAAACCAAATTTATACCCTTTAAGCTAATTTCTTGGACTTAACTAAAATAAATCCAAACTAAGACAAAATTAATAGATTTTCTCTTGAATCAAACATTCCTACAATCATTTATTCAAACATAAATGAAACCTATAATTATCTAGCCAAATTGAAATCAACCCAAGTCAAGCCCAACTTAACCCTTTTGACTTAAAAATTCTAAATGAACCAAAACCTATCATAGCTAAAATTGATTGCAGTTTGACTTATATTTCAATCCTAAGCTCATATACAAATCCAACTAAACTTTAATCAAGCCAAAATCAAGTCAATTAGCCTGTTTAGGTCCACTTGACCCAAAATGGCCTAAAGAACCCGTATGAACCAAGTTTCAATCCAACCCAAATTGGATTGAATCCAGACCATCCAAGCCTCACACCATGATCATTGATCATCCTAAGATGATCAACTACATTGAATTGGATCAAACCAAGTCAACTATTGACCAAGTCAAACTTTAGCCCAAATGAAACTTAAACTAGCCAAACTCATCATACATAAAATCAATTGAAACCATTGATTCATACCAACCCATAATCAATGATTGAACAAGAATAAACCCTCAATTGAGACAAACCAAGTTCAATTGATTTGACCCAAGTTGACACAAATTAGCCTAAAAGTTATTGACCTCCTTATGAGCTCTCAACCCTCCAACATGGACTTCTCTTAGACTTTAAGAGTTTCTACTTTAAGACACATCTAGTGATTGGGAGAACACTCAACCTAGCCTAGAGACTTAGAAGAGTTAGCTATAATAGGTCATGCCTGGGGTGTTAAGGAAAATTTGTCTACCCTAATTGACTAACTCCTCACTTCCTTCTTCAAGTCAAACTCAAATCAGTTAAATCTTTTACCAAATTTAATAATTCAAAATTAAAATAAAGAACTCATAACCTCATTTAAAGCTTAAGTTAAAATTAAGATAAAAGAATTAGCAATCTCTTAGCGATGAGTCTTTCTTTATAACATCATGCATAAAAGCATCTTGTTTCACTCTTGAGGGTTTCCATCTTTGAAAAGAAACTTGACCTTTAAGAGCTATGGTGAAAATAAACCTCCTCCTTCTCATTGATTTTGGCCAATAATTTTATTTCATCATTACATATGAATCATATAAGCCTAAGTCAAATGATTGTCAAAAATGAAAGTAAATATAATATGTTTTGCATTAGATTTAGTCATTTTTCATGCCCTTACATGATCTAGTTGAGTTTAAGGACTTAATCTCTTTTAAAATAAATAATAATCTTATTATCTTGTATAAATATAGACTTGCCTACACCTAATCTCGACCGATTCTTGATCCTTCAAAATTGAGCTTTATAGATATTTCATGAGTTTGATTTAAAATTCAAAAGATAATAGCAGATATTCAATCTCTGAATAAATAAAATTTTACGTATGGTTTTAAATGTGATTTAGAAATTCAAAGATTTTAAAATTATAAAATTTTTTCATATTTTCTAATAAAATATTTTTTGTTTTTCCAACTATAAAATAAAATAATTTAAAATTAAAATGTATTGAAGGACTCTACTCACATTGAAATTTATTTTATTTAAAATTTAGGCTTATAAAGTCATAGATGAAGGTTAAAGATATTATTGTAATTTTTTTGATCCTACCAAGAAATAAATAAAATAAATCAATTAACAAAAAAATAATATCTTGTCAATAATTATATAGTAATAAAATGAAGCATATATTATATGCACTATAGGTTTTTAAATTAGTTTGATATTTAAGGGATTTCTTTCAAGATATGATTTTAACTATCATAACTAGTTTATTAAAATATTATTTTAAAATAAAAATTAATTATATTTTAAAAAAAAAATTATATCATTACTTCAAAGAAATTTTCATTCTTGATCAAGACATTAATTATTGCTTAAAAAGAAGCACTTTCTCATCTTTATTCTCAGTCACTAAGAAGTTAGTGCTGATTGCAAAATACTCATCAAATGGTCCACATCACTTGCTATATGTCATAAATAAATATTTTATTTAATCTAAACTAGTATTTTATAAACTTAATTATGATTAACCATTTTTTAAAAAAAATTAAAAATAAATATCTTTGACTTGATGTATATAAGACAAATTTAATTTTTTAAAAAATAATTAAATAATTCATTATTTATATGACTATCAGCATTTTGGCTTTAGTATCATTGTTATAATGAAATTTATCTTTCATGTTAAATTTTCAAAATATCCATAGTATTATTTTTAAATGTGGACTTAAGTTGCAAAAAATTGAAGATTATACAATCATTTTTTTTAATTGCTCATTATGTATTTAGCGTTGGTTTGTAAAAGATAATAAAATTCTATAATTTCCGACAACTTTCGACGAATAAAAGTTTAACTAAGACCAAAAAATATTATGACAATTTGCCATATACAAGGATATATTATTTTGGTAATATCAAACATCTTTATTATATAAATGAGTTTAAATTTTATGTAATTCAGTTATTTTTCCTTCAAGAATATTAAACACTCTCATTATATTCTATATTCAAATTGAGTTTTTGCTCGCGAAGAGGAAAAATTCAATTGGGAATTACATAAAGATTCAAACTCAATTTATATATAGAATATAATGAGAGTGTTTGATATTACCAAAAAATAATATATCCTTGATCATCACAAAAAAAAAAATCATTAATATATTTAATTTTTTTGCAACTTTAAGTCACACATTTACAAAATCATGAGTGAGATTCATCAAAGTCAACATAAAAGTTGTATAATTTTTTATTATCTTTCCAACGATACCAACCATAGCAATACCAGATATCTAATAAGTATAAAAAAATAACAATCAATATCTTCAATTTTGTATTTAAGTACATTTTAAAGAACTCAACGAGATTCATCAAATGTATAATGAAAGTTGTAGAATTTTATTATATTTCTAACGATACTAAGCGCCAAAAATTTGACATATGAATATCCAAAAAATGTGGATCGTCCATTTATTTTTTTAAAAAAATTTTTGGTCATCTATTCATTATTAATATTATTTTTAAATTTTTAAAATGGCTAATCATAATTAAGTTTATAAAATGGCCTAATTTAAAAATTAAGCCTAAATATTTTGATATTTATATAGAATATTAATAGTTTATATTTAGTCATTTATATTTATTTATTTCAACACTTAAAAAAAATAAATAATATTTTATTTATATTTGATACATGAATGAACCAACTTAAATGTTAATTGGTTTAATTATTTTACTCATTTGTTAATTTGAAAAAAATTATTTAAATTTTAAAAATACAATGTTACATTATTTAAAACTTATTAATATATTATTACATTACTTTGATTCTATTTAAACTTTCAATTTTGTTTTATAGCTAAATATAACATAATTTTAATTAATAATTGCTAATTAAATAATAACTATATTTTATACTAATTGATTAAAATTTAATTTATCATTAATGACATAATTAAAATATTACTAAGTAAATTATTAGTAATTTTAGCAATTATGGATACAAATAATATTATTATTTCTTCAAGAAAACTCAATAAGAGTTATAGTTATTATTAGTGTTCATAATCTTCTCCATCTTAAAAAATAATCTTGATAGAACTTGTTGGTTTAAAGATTCCATGACATTGTTCATGTACTCATCTTGATAAAATACCCATAAAAAAAATTAATCTTTATGAATGTGATTGATCACTTGCTTTTAATTATATATAGCTGTTAGCTACATGATCATACAAATTCTCTTCTAGCATCTGACTGCCATTCAAACTCTTCTTCTCAATCACATTTACTTATGCATGTATAAAAGAAACTTTCAAAGAATCTTATTACTATTAAAACAGAGTACTTTTGAAGGAGCTTTCTTGAAATATGTCATTGCATAATCCATCAGTATGAGGTAATACAATTTAATAGTTATCACTGTGATCTTGAGTGAATATTATTATGGATGTTTCATTCATTATCGAGAAATATTTTGGATAATCATTTGAATGATTCAATTGTTTCTTGATAAAAAATGCAAATAAAATATTTGATAATGATGATTAACTCCAACAAAATGTCAGAACTAGATTATTTTTATTGAGTCAATAATTTTATTAAAATTATGACATCACAAAAAAATACTCATATATCCGACATGCCATCACTCTAAAAAAACTACCTTGGGTACCATAACTGCTAAACTAAATAAAACTAATAATTAAAACCAAACTAAATGACTAATAATAATTAAATAAACTAAATAAAAATTAATAAACTAAAACTAATAATAAGAAACTAAACATAACTAGTAAACTAAAACTAAACTAATAAATAACTAAACTAAAACTAAACCCTAATAAACTAAAATAACAAACTAATAGACTAAACCATAAAATAATAATAAACTAAAATAAACACTAACAAATAAAATTAAACTAAACTATCACTCATCAATTTAGACATCTTATGCAAACATTTCATCTTTTGCTTGTATTTGCATGAACAATTGTATTAATGTATTAGTATCACCATTCACAATCCTTTATTCTTTATTTTTGAATATAATTGAAAATATCTCTTTTTTAAACCCAACATTCTCCATTTGTCAACTTCCAGAGATGAATGCATTGCTCTAATTCAAATCTAATTGACTTAACGCATTGTCTTCTTCCTTGATGGCTTTGTAAGATCTTAAAAGATGTTGGTTACTCAACTTTTTAAGGAATAATTGTGACTTTCTATAAATTTCTTAACCTTTCAATTCTCATCCAAATTAATTAATCATTGCAAGATAATTAGTCCGAGTCTATTTTCAATTTTCATGAGGAGTTTAAATTAAGACCTTTTAAAATTGCTTGCACATAAGAAATCCTTTAAGTTCAAATTCTTCTAGTTTGGCCAATAACTAGCATGATCTTAAACACTAAAGTTTGATATGCATAATCATAATAGAATTCATATGCCTCCTTTTCATTGTGAACAATTCAAAGAGTTTGCCTAAAATTGGTTCATGAGACATAACAAACTTCATCATCATTATATTTTATTTATTCACATGCAAACATACACACACACACAACACATGTATTATGAAAATCTATATAACATGTATAACGATGAACCCAAATCCTCTTGGAAAAACTTAAACCAAAATTATAATACCATTTAGATTCATAATTGATGTCTCATAGTTTTAAATTTTTTTAAAAAAAGGAGTTCACTCTAAAGTGTATAGATTGTACTAAAAAAAATAGATAAAAAATATCCCAAATTCTCTGAAAAGAACTCAAAATAGATATAATACCATTTTGATTCATGATAAGTCACATGCTTTAAAATTTTAAAAATGGAGCATACTAGAGTGTATATTGTACTATTCAAAAATAGATAGAAAAATAGCTCAAATCCTCTTAGAAAGAACTCAAACATAGATATAATATCATTTAGATCCATTTTGAAGTCCCTAATCATTTAAATTAAAAAAAGAGTACACTCCAAAGTGTACGATTAAAACTAGAAAACTTTAACAAACTACCAAAATTCTTTTGGAAAGAACTTAAAATGGCTTATAATATCATTTACATCTATAATTAGAAGTCTCACATGTTTTAAAATAAAAGGAGTACATTCTACAGATAAGATTGTACTCCTAAAAAAAAAAACTACCAAATCATCTTGGAAAGAACTCAAAGTAGCTTATAATATCATTTAGATCCATTATTGGAAGTCCCCATCATTTAATTAAAAAAAATACACTCAAGAGTGTACATTGTACTTCTAAAAAAGTGTAGCAATACTATCCAAATCCTTAGAAAGAACTCAAAATAGATTATAATATAATTTAGATCCATTATTTAAACAACCCCACAACTTTAAAAAGAAAAGTTTAAAAAAAAGATTACACTATAGAGTGTACATATTGTAATACTAAAAAAGAGATAAAAAGTACCCCAAATTCTTTTGAAAAGAACTCAAAATAGATTATAATACCATTTAGATTCATTATTAAGTCTCGAGCTTTAAATTTTTTTAAAAAAGTACACTCTAGAGTGTACAGATTGTACTCTTGAAGAATAGATAAAATCATCCCAAATCTCTGGAAAGAACTCACATAGCATCTAATATCATTTAGATCCATAATTAGAAGTCACATCATTTAAAATTTAAAAAAGAGTACAATCTAGAGTGCGATTATACACTCTGAAAACAAAACAAAAATTACTCAAATCTTTAAAAAAAACTCAAAATATATTATAATGCCATTTAGATGCATAATTGAAAGCCCCATAATGTTTTAAAATTTAAAAAAAAAAAAGGATTACACTCAACAGTGTACAGATTGTACTCTAAAAAAAGATTAAAAATAACCAAATCCTCTTGAAAAAAAAATCTCAAAATAGTTTATACCATTTTGATCCATTATTTGAAGTCCCACATTTAAATTTAAAAAAGGGTGAGTACACAAACCTATATATTGTACTTAAAAAATTGTAGCAAAATCCCAAATACTTGGAAAGAACTCAAAATAGCTTATAATACCATTTAGATCCATAATTGGAAGTCGAGAGTGCTTTAAAATAAAAAATAAAAGGAGTACACTTTAGAGTGTATATATTATACTCCTCAAAAACTACAACAAAACAACTCAAATTCTCTTGGAAAGAACTCAAAATAGATTATAATACCATTTGGATCCATAATTAGTGAGAGTGCTTTAATTTTTTTTTAAATATACAATCAAGAGATTGTTCAAAAAATAGATAGAAAATATCCCAAATTCTCTTGGAAAGAACTCAAACCACTAAAATACCATAGACCCATAAGTCTCATGTGCTTTAAAATTTAAAATGGAGTACACTTAGATAAATATCCTGAAAGAACTCAAAATATTATATTTTTTTAGATTCATATTGAAAGTCTCAAAATAAAAAAAATAAACCTCACTTCAATAAAACATAAATACCTTCATAATTTAAGATTCTAAAATTAACCATATAAATTCTAGGGACTTGGGAGATTTGCCTACCCTATGCTCAAACCCAATCCATGCTTTCAAACCAAATCATTCAAATTCAAAAACTCATAATCAATCCCATGATCAAATAAGTTCTCCATAAACTTATGATTAAATCATGGCCTAACCTTAGCTAAACCCAATTCATGATTTTCTCAAAGACAAATTCATAATTTATCAAAGCCAAATCTAAACTCAATCCCAAATTATTAAAACCCAAAATCAAATCCAAGTTCCAATATTCCTTCCTAAGCCATATGACACACTCTCATAAGATTAGCCAAATTTCCATTTATCCCAAACTTGATTGAATTCTTATAAATCACTATTCTTTCATTTATATTCACAAATATGAAATCCATACTCAAATGATCAAAACCAAATCAAACTAAATCAAACCAAGTCAAGACCTTCTTAGGCCATATGGACCTACCTCATATGCCTAACCAAATCTTAACCTAAATCAACCCAAAATCAATGATTTATAAATAAATTATTCCTTCCTTTATATTCATAAATATAAATGAAATCTACCTTCTAATGACCAAAAATAAATCAAACATAGGACTTCTCTTAGACTTTCAGAGTTCTTTAGTCTTAAGACAGATCTAGTGCTTAGGTGGACACTCAACCTAGCACTAGAGACTTAGAAGAGTTAGCCATAGGAATAGGTCATGTCTTAGGGGTGTTAAGGAAATTTTGCCTACCCTATAGCTTGAACTAACTCTTCACTTCCTTCCTTCAAGTCAAATTCAAATCACGCTCTTAGGGAAAAATAAATCTTCTACCAAATTTAACAATTCAAAATTAAAATAAAGAACTCATAATCTCATTTAAAGCTTAAGTTAAAATCATGATAAAAAAATTAGCCTCTTAGCTATGAGTCTTTCTTTTATAACATCATGCATAAAAGCATCTTATTTCACTCGATTGAGGGCTTCCATCTTTGCAGAAACTTAGCTTGACCTTTGAGAGCTATGGTGGAAATACACCTCCTCTCATCTCGTTGATTTTGGCCAATAATTTTATTTCTCATGCATACGATATGAATCATATAAGCCTAAGTTAAATGATTGTCCAAAAATGAAAGTAAAATATAATATGTTTTGCATTAGATTTAGGTCATTTTTCATGCTCTTACATGATTTAGTTTCTTAGGGAGTGAGTTTAAGGACTTAATCTCTTTTTAAAATAAATAACAATATTGTTATATTGCATAAACATAAGACTTGCCTACATGAATTTAAAATTGTAGGAGTTAGTTGGCGGCCACCCCCGAAGTGGTTGTAAGTCAATAGCGTTTATCCTCTCTTGTGGAGGTAAACTATATGCCCATTTTTGCCTTAGATTTAGGTCATGCCTTGGACCTCGCCAAAGCTCCCTAGATTTAGGTTCTGAGATTGTTATTTTCTCCATAAGCATAAATCCTTACCTCTTAGGCATTTTCATAACCTTGTATTGTGAAATTATAAGCCATAAACTTTCAATAAAATTCAACTCAAATAAATAATTCAATTTTAAAATGTAAAACCCAACCATAAGATAGTTTGAGATGTTTACTAGGATTCTTAGTATCCTAAACATTCCCTACTCACCTCCATTTGGATTCAATAAGAACTCCCTCCTCTTGATCGATTTCACTTGATTTTTCAAAAATAAACTAATCGATTGATAGCCCTACCTATTGAAATCTTTGGAGACAATGATCATTTACTTTAATTGAGAGTATTCCTAAGGAATCACCTTCCTTAAGATGTAATTAACTATGGGGCTTGCCCCTATAGGGAACTTAACGGACCTAGTTTAAAATAAATCCTACTTTACTTTTTCATGTAAAGGAGGGGAAGAATCTCTGGTACATACGAAGACCCATAGTTCTTAGGAGTTCTTATTGATGTGATTAGATCCATTATAAGATGGTGACTTCTATCTGTATAGATAATACACTTTTCCTCAATGTAGTACCAGATTGCTCTAATAAGAATATCTGTGGATCTGCGTGATATCCTAACTAAAAGGTGTATATTTTTATTTTCATTTATCCTCTTCAAAAGGATAGATGAAGGCAAAAATATTTTCACCACAAAGGCCAAAGTGGGTCAAATTATAATCAAACCCAAATTGATTGCAATCAATGACTCAAGTTCATTCCAAATTGATTATTGAACTTGACCAAAGCCATAATTGAGCCCAATTTGACCAATTGGACAACTTGACCCAACCTAGCCTAAATTGACCTAAAGGGTTAAATTGGCCAAAATTCAAATTAAATCCAAATCGATTCAAACCAATGCCTACAATCATTTTTAATTTACCAATTGAACATGAACCAACACTTAACCTAACTCAATTTGGTCAATTTGGTCAATTTGGTCAACTTGACCCATCTGACTTATTTGACTCCAAATGAGCCAAAATCAAACTTAGGTCGAATTAATTGAAACCTCTTAAACCAAAACCCTCTAAATCATCATTTGAATCTAACCCAAGCCTTGATTTGACCTAATTTGACCAATTGGTTAACATAACCCAACATGACCCAAATTGAACCCATATGACCCAATTGAACCAAAACCCATAAAACCAACCCATGGGACTTTGGAGGTTGACCTGACCCAACCCAAACCCATCCTAGGTCAGCCCAAAATCAACCCAAACCCATTTGGAGCCAAGTCCAATGTAAATCCTCCATGGATCCTCTTTCACATTGGATTTTTTCCTCTAATGGCAAAGTCCAGCCTCTCATCTCAGCCATGCTTCCAAATGAAGGACCACAAGCCACCTAGCCCACCCTAAGTGGGCTAGGCTCATGGACCAAAGGGAGGTGAGTTAACTCACCTCCCATGCAAATCGAGAAACCAAAGGATCCAAGCAAAGATCAACCAAGATCAAGCTTGAACCACCACCTCCCTCCTCTTCCTCCAACCAAAGAGCTGGGACTGATTGAGACCCCTCCAATGCTCTAACGGCAGCTGACCGGCCAAAAAATGGGAGGCAATCCCATCCGTTACACCATTCGATTCGTGAGAGCTCCCAAGAGTGAAACAAAATGCCCTAGCACCTCCTAGAGTGATTCCAAGCCTTCCCCGCTTCAGATTTTCCTCTCCCGTGTGCAATCGAGATATGGGAGCTCAATCCTGATCCAAGCTTCCTCATTTCTCAACCAAACTTCAATTCCTCTTACACACACCCTCCACGCACATCATCAAAGCCACCCAAGTTGTTTCCTAAGCTACAAAGCCATCGGAGGAGGGACTTCGATCAAGATCGAAGCTCCAAAGTTTGATCATTGGCATTCCAAGCAATTCAGGTGGAACCAATCCAATTGCTGCTTAATAGGGCCTCATATCTATTAAAAGAAGCTACCTCCATCGATCTCATCACCAGTCTTGAGCTCCGGTGAGGTAATTTTAAAATTGTAGATATAGAAAATTTTTCTTGGTCCTTTGTGAAGAAAATTCGCATGTGAGCCCATCCTATCCATTGGATCCTTGTGGATCCCTCGCGTGAAGGTGTGGGTTGATTTTGGAGTGAATCTGAGCTCGGGTGAGCTCCGAGCTCAGACCGAGCGATCCATGGTGTATGGGCTCCGTCGTTCATTGCTCGTATGAAGAAGGATCACAGGTCGTCTGTTCTACGTGATTGGAATGGATGACTTTGATCAAATCACACTAAATTTTCTTTATTTTTCTCCCTTTATGCCACCTGATTGATCATCCCGATGAGATCTGACGAGGAGATCAATACCATCCGCCGCTAACTCGGTGTGGATGTGACAACTTAAATAGCCAATCGAGTGGCACCAAGTGAAAAGCATGCGACGCCAATGCATGAATGGGATTAAGGCTTTAATTAGGTTAATTAAGATTTAAGGCTAAAACTTCAATAATTCATAACTAATTATAGAAAAATCCAAAATATATAAATAATAACTCATTTTAAAGGTATTTGTGAGGGAATCCATTAAAATTTTCCTTGATTAATTTTGATAATTTTAACTTAATTAGGTTTAATTGAAAACTTAATTAGCCTAATTACTCCCTAATTAATTAGTCAATCAATTTTAAACTTTCTAAGAATGTTTAGGGGGATGACCTCTATCTCCCCTATTTTTCATGGAATTTATTGGTTGATTAATTTGAAAAATTAATTATTTAAGCCCTAATTACTTTCTTAACTTAATTAAGTGATAATTAAGCATGTGAACAGTAATTAATCAGATGGATCATTAATCACTATTTAAGGGGAGACTTAAGGAATTGGATTGAGGCCTCCTCCTAATATTTCCCCTAAGTTTTCTTCTCTTTTCAACAAAATGCTAATTAAAGATTAATTAACTAATTAATGACTTAATTAGTTAAATTGAAACTCAAAGCATACTAAATCATGTTTGATTAAGTAAGAGGATTATGGAATTAGTTGGGACCTCTTTCCCAACCTTCTCCCCATAAGCCCATTTCATTTCAAAGGATAGTTAATCAAATTTGGTAACTAATTAAAGAGAAATGAATTAATGGATTAATGATTTGATTTATTAAATTAAAATTTTAAATATATCTGATTTTCCTTAATTGATTCATGGGTAGAGCTTTAGGTGTTCAATAACCCAAAGAGGTTTAGTAAAATCATGATTAGCTCACATGTGTGAGAAAAATATGAAAGTAATTTAGTGAGTTTCTTAAGCTTAATTAACTAATGATTGTGAGCTAATTGAATTAAGCCCCTTTCATTTCATAGGATCATTGCTATTTACTTTTCAATTCATTTGCATATTATATTAGCTCATAATCATTTGATTAATTACCTTAAGGCAACATAGGAAAGGGTTTAATTAATTGATTTAATTCATGGCTTAACTTAATTAATCTTTAAATTTTGCTTAATTACCTTTCATTAAATCAAATTAACTTATAAATATGGGATGAGACCTAAATCAAATTAAACATAAGATTGAAAATGACATTAAAAACTTTGGTTATTTTAAATAAGCTTATTTAGTATAATTGTCTTTAGGAATTAGTTGGATTAAATGAAATTGTGTGTTTATGTCTCTTTATTTCATTTCATTCATATTAAATATTGTATGTCACTTGATTCATGCATTCATCTTTTCTAAAAATTAATTAAATCAAATGATTTCATTTATGTCAAGCTTGTATGTGTTGATTTAAATTAATATATGTATGGTTATTATCATTATTAAATCCAAATCTATTTTTCAAGACTTATAAATGAATGATTATATATGCTATGAATGAAAGTTATAAATATATAGGAGATGTATGTGATTATAGCTTAAGTGTATGAAGTAAAGTTTATTTTCTTTCATTCAATGTATTGATTTACATAAGTAAGTATGTTAATGGGTATATAGCTTGGGCATCCTAAATACGAGGTTTAGTTAGCCCCAAGGAGGTCATTTGATTATTTCACTTCTTAGTTTAACAACGTATACGCATCCATTTGGTTTCATTCTTATGTATTTCAATACTATGATTTATATAAGACTTTACTCCATATGCATAAATGTTTCAATCAAATAAAAATATAATTTTTGAATAATTTTCCTTCCTTTATTTATGTATACATCTATATGTATTTGAGAAAAGTAAATATTTAGTCTAGACATCCTAAAAATATGAGGCTTTAGTTATCCCTAAGGAGGTCATTTGATTACTTCACTTTCCCGATTAACAATGGCATGTACTAGCTTATGCCTCTTATAAATGTGTGTGTATTTGATTATGGAATTAAAGCTCCTCTTTCTTTTATCAAAATTCATTCATTCATGAATGGTTAAGTTGTTGAATTAATTAATCATGTGATTGGGAGCTCTCTTTCTAATATTCATGTATACAAATTTACATATGTTTGAATGCTGGTATAGATTCTGACATCTTAGAATACGAGGCTTTAGTTAGCTCCAAGGAGGTCATTTGATTACATCACTTCCTTGGTTAATAATGAATGCACTTTAATTTTATCTCTATGTATTTTTGTATATGAATCTAGATAGAGTTTTAAATTAATATGATAAAATAATTCAATCAAAAGAAAAATAGAAACTCTAAATATACACATTCATATCTATTATTTGTGCTAAGTAAAGATATATTATACGTGAAAGCATGTTTATGATGACTTAAACATGTGTCATGATAAAATTAATCTTAAGATATTTTCTCATTAACCTAAAGATTAATTAAAATATAAACCATTCAAAGAGAATTAAGTCTAATTGATATGCTTTAGAAGTGACCTAAAGTAGGATAAAAGAGAGTAATCTTCCATTTTCTTCTCTTTATAACACTTAGTTGTTAAGTGTAAATCGAATAAAATAAAAGAAAACACTAAATAAAAATTCTCAAATCAACTAAATCATTTAAAGTGAAATCAACTTCTTATCATCAAACACCCTTTCAAAGTTAAAAATTATAACAAAAGTTAAGGCATATCACACGAGCCTCAATAAACACACTTTAGAATTAAGTCACCACTTCTAACTTTATGTTATGGCGATGCATGGAGTGATGTGTGTATTTGGTTTTATGATGTATTGTTGTAAACTGATGTTATTGTGTATGTTTCATGATCAATGCTAGCCGTGATTAGCCTAATCATATTTTCTATAGTAGATTGTGCTTAAAAGGGTTCTTAAAATAAATATAAATGCTCTCTTTTGTAAGTTGCTTAACCCTAAGCATAATCTAAATTAAGGCGTGGACTTGGTTACCTATATGCTAAGTCCAAATTAAATATATAACGCTTAGATTATATGGTGTGTTTAGCTAACACTTATTTTAGGTGTAGTTAGATTCACTTTCCTATTTTAATATAATTTTGCAGAAATTAGAATTAATGCTATGGGGTTCGGGATAAACATTGGACAAAAGGTTTAGACTTGGGGTGTCATGTGATGCCTTGGCCACCAAATCAAAAGAAGCAAATCAAATAAAGAAATGAAAGAGATATGAAGACTTGAAGATTTGAAGACCTCCATAGCACTTATCATTTATAAATTGTAATTATTATTTCATTTATCGAGTTGTATAAGGGTAGAGCTCGACTACCCACTTCTCTTTTGTTATATTACTAATTGCATCCTTTTATTATTTTGCATTAGATTTATAAAGTTGATTGATGTTTTGTTTAAAATTGTGCAATAGGAATGGCAAGCATCTTTATAGTTTCTTAATTGAATGATGATTTAATGTGTGGCCTAAAATTAGGCTTATAGAAAAAATAATTTTTCTACCCAACTACTACATAAATAAAATTTTCTACAACTCATAACCTCACCATAAAGCCTAGGCATTAAATCAAGATAACTAAAAGATTTAGCAACCCCTGAATGTTGCATGTCTTACACCATACATACCATATTATACCACTCTTTTAAAATGAAGACCTCGCCTTACACATATAGAAACACTTGACTGAGAGCAACCCACCACTAAGATTCACCCTCTTCTCTCTTGATTTGGCCCATAACTCATTTCAACATACATTTAGACATATAAAAATTTTATAGCCTTTTGTCAAAATGAAGAGTCAAAATCAAATAAAATTGAAAAGATTTGTATTAGACTAAGTCATTTCTCATATCATTAATGCTCTAGTATCTTAAGGAGTGAGTTTAAGGACATTTTTCTAAATAATAACAACCCAACTATCTTGCAAAATCATATGACTTGACCACATGGTTTGAAAGCATAGGAGGAGTTAGCTGGCTGCCACTCCATATGGTTATAAGTCCAACAGTTGGGTGGTTTACTCTCTCTTGTGGAGGTAAACCATATGCCCATCTTCGCTTAGATTTAGATCATGCTTTGGCTTATGCCAAAGCTCAATATTTAGGATCTGAGGTTATTTCTTTTGGGCTACAAGCATAAATCCTCTCCTCTTAGGCATTTCCACAATCTTGTATTATTCTATTATAAGCCCTAACAATCTAATAAGATTCAACTCAAATAAATAACTCTCTTCAATTTCAAATATATAAATTCTAACCATATGATATTGGAATGCTCCAGGTTTCCTTGTATCATAAAGCATTCTCTACTCATTTACTTTTGGCTTCGATAATAAGTCTTTCATTTTAATTTATCCCAATTGATTTTCTAAATATAACTAATTTATTGATAGTCTTACCCTTAAAATCTTTGGAGACAACGATTGCCTACTTTAATCGAGAGTATTCCTAAAGGATTCACATTATTTAGGATGTAATTAATTATGGGGGCTTGCCCCCATAGAGAACTTTAGAACTTGGTTTAAATAAACTTTACTTTATTCATCCATATAAAGTAGGAGAAAAATCTCTGGTATATTCGAAGACTCATCATGCCTTAGGAGTCCTCATTAGTTGATTAGGTCCATTGAATGGTGATGACCTTATCTTTCTGATAAGATGTCGCATCGTAGCAACCTGTGATGCCGAGGGCAAATGCCCACCAAAAATATTAAATTTATGTAATGGGATGAAGAATTTTACAATTTTGCACATTTGTGCCCTAAAAATATTAATTTTATTCAATTAGATGAAGAAGTTTATAATTTTGCCCATCCTCAAAATACCGACCTTAAGAATAATTTTGAGATGAATATTAACAAATAGTATTATATACACATCTTAAAATGAATTTCATTTTAACTTATTATAATCTCATGTAATCAATATTTTTAACTCATGTAATCTAGTTATAAACTATATTTTAGAATTTTAGAATAATTTTAAATCATAAAATTTTTTAAAAAATTTTTTTGTTTTGTTAGTTATATTCTTCTTATAAATTATATTTATATTTTATATTAATATTACAATTTTTTAAAAAACATTTAACATCCACATATTAATTAATATTAATATTAATTAAATTCATAAATTGCTTAAATTAATCTACTTCATATAAATTTTAAGAAAATTATTTTGTATTTAGTATTTCAAAAATGGATAAAGAGAATTTTGATATTTTATTAACTTTTGTAGACTTCAAATAATTTAATCTATAAATCTTGGGTAAAGTTAATTTATATATTTAATCTTAATAGGTGAATAAACTATAAATTATAGGCTATAATTTTCACATTTTTATCTATTTATAATTTTCTCTTATAAATTTGATGATTTTATCTTACTAATTATTTGTATTTTTCTAAAATTAAAAATATTATATAATTTTATTTATTTAATCATACTTATTATGATTATTATTTAATTATTATATTATTTTATTATTTAAAATATTGCCCACCAAAAAATGAGTTGTTCTACCGTGGTCATACTTCGATCACTTCAATAACCCTTCAAATTTAATGTCCCTCATATGATACATCTAAATTAACTCAAAAGATTATAATATCATTTAGATCCATAATTAGAAGTTTGAGAGTGTTTAAAAAAAATTTAAAAAAAAAAACAAAGGAGTACACTCTAGAGTTTACTAGTTGTACTCTAAAAATAAATAAAATAACCCAAATTCTCTTTGGAAAGACCTCAAATCAACTATCATTTAGATCCATAAATGGAAGTCACATTGATTTAAAATTAAAAAAATAAATTGAGCACACTCTAGAGTATACAGATTGTACTCTTGAAAAACAAATATAAAATAACTCAAATTCTGTTGGAAAGAACTCAAAACAGATTATAATATTATTTAATCCATAATTGGAAGTCATACATTGCCTTAAAATTTTTTTTTTTTTGAAAAAAAGAGTACACTCTAAAGTGTACATATTGTACTTCTAAAAAAATATATAAAAAATAGCCCAAATCCTCTTAGAAAGAACTCAAAATAACTTATAATACTATTTAGATCCGTAATTTAAAGTATACAATACTTTATGTATGAAAAAAAATACATTCTAGAACGTATATTGTACTCTGAAAACTATATAACAAAACTACTAAAATCCTCTTGGAAAGCACTCAAAATAGTGTAGAGATTTATATTTCAAAAAGATTTAAAGAAGATCAATAAGCAGTATTTCAATATATATATATATATATATGTGTAAAATTAATACGATTCATATTTATGACATTATCAAATTGGTTCATATAAGTCAACCACTTTGCTCGCTCTCCATCTTCACATTTTTTCACAATTGAAATAAGAGATTTTCGCTTTCTCTCTCAAAAAAATTTTAAATATGCTTATTCATTTGAGTGTCATAAATCAATTTATATATTACTTTAAATTTCTCACGATTCAAACGGCATCTACCGCACTTGAAAATGTCGTATGCAATCTATTGTTTTAATGGGTTTTCCACGTTAACGATCAAGTCCGCTACAAGGTGAAAGTCAAAATTAGTATTTTATTTTTACACGTCAAATCCATCATGGATACGAGACATCCGATGCACATAATATTTTCTCATCATTATGAGCTTGTTTATCAGGTGAGAGAGATTTTTATTTTTTATTTGAGGAAGTGATTCATAATTTTGATTTTGAGATTGAAGGAAACATTTTTATCTTTTAGTTTAAAACAGATTATTATTATGATATTTTGAATATCATTTTAACTTTACATTTTGTTATCTCTAAAGACTTAATTCAACAAAGATTTCATGTTATTATCTTATCTATTTGCAAATGCTTATAAGTCTTATCAATTTGTAAATTTAATTAATTTAAAATTTAAATTGAATTTATATAATTGTTTGAGTCGGCAAAAAAAAATTTCATACCGTTACCATTGATTTGCAAATCATTATTAATTTTATTTTTTAAAATTCAATTAATTTAATATTAAAATGTAACAAAAGTCACGTAGGCCGTCAGCATTTTTAGTCAAAATTTACAAGTAATTGTTTTGCTCAAATAAAAAATTATATAAATACCACACAAATTCTTTGTATTTATCTAAACTAATATTTAAATTTTGATATTTAGATTTTAAATATTTAAAAGATAATAATAAAATTATTTTTGATACCATATCAAAGATTTAAATATTATATATATAAATATCAAAATTTAAGTATTATATATCATTATATAAGAATTATAAATAGCTCAAAATTAATATAAAAAAAGGCATTTACATAGCTGCACATTCTTATATATTTATATAATAAGATATTTATATATATCGACTTAAATCTTTATTATTATAATAAAACATTATTTTTCTTAATTTTTTAAATTTAATTCAATTTGAAGTGTAGAAATGTGCTATATTTATTGTGTCAGAAAACAATGTGGTAGAGTGTTTACGCTTAAATTTTATTATGAAATTCAACACACAATATATTTAAAGATGAATAAGAACCCGTAAATTTTATAAAAACTTCAAAAGAGGGAAAAAAATCAATGTAGCCAAGAAAGCTTCCACTATATATCTTTCGTACAAAATCTTCCGATAACGGATTATATAGAAGAGAACAAATTTAGCATACATTCGATTTATAGAATGATGGTGAATAATGGCAATGATCGATTAATGAAGATCATCATGATGGAGACCAAGGTTGACGACGATGATTATAGGCGGTGGTGTTTAACCGAGTGCTTAAGACATTTGGAGGATCTTCAAGCTTTAGAGCTCTCCTCTTTCTTGCATCCCTCATATATGAATGAGGCTATTTATGATTGGAGTGGTACGTCTATAAATACATGCAAAATCAACCACTCCACTTCATCGTCTTAATGATTCCTTTGATCATTTGATGTATTTTAAGTATTTGAATGATCAAACAAGTGAATTATGAGATCTTGGCTTGTTAGATTCGGCCAAAGATGCTCGATATAAACACTCTATGCTTAAGAGCTATTTATGGATTTAACTAATATCCCAAAGTTTACAAGGATATTGTTGAAATTCGTTTTCAACCGAGAATCAACATGCTTTTGACATCAAGATTCGTCACTAAGGAATTTAGTTATATGAGTTCTATTTTAGGATAACATTATCTCAACCATCCAAAAATATATATGTCAAATTTTGAAAATAGCAAATTCTTCAATGAAATTTGGTCCATTAACCACATATTTTGAGAGAACAGATCTTCATGGGAGCATAAGATTATGATTACTAAAGATGCATCTGCGTGTGTATGCTGCGCGATTTCGAGATTTTTAACATCCATACGGACCGCATTCGGGCAGCTGTAAGGGGAGATCAGCAGACGTGGCCGGCGATCGGGATGAAGAATCAAAACGCGGTATGGTCGCGCAAGAGCGAATTATAAATGGTTGAGCGAGTCACGTGGGCCGAGGGTTGCTGATTCATGAGTGGGATCGCCACAACGAGCCATCACCATTCAGAACGGACCGGAGCTAAGGCCAGCGACAGGAGCATTGCGTACATAAAATACGGCGACAACTGACGCGGAGCCGCTGGGAGCGGCTGGTCCACAGATGCTGCTTAAAACGTCCGCTTTTCCCATTTTGGCCCGTGCTATTTAGACTGGTTTTGGCATTTTGCCTCTATAGGTCTATAAAACCTCCCACAAGAGAGAAGACACTCTCATATGCAGTGTCCCTCTTCTTCTCTAGAAGAGGTCGTTTGAGGCTGACCTGCGACATACGTCGGTCTAGCTTTTCCCTCGAAAGAGCGTAACTGATTTCGACCGTCTGTTTGAGCGATCGGCCCACGCATATACGTCGTGTCTCGCTTTCTCTCGAAAGAGGATCAATCAGACTGACCGTCGCGTGAGGCGAAGGAGACGATAACCAAAGACGGGTATGGCGGCGAAGCGGTGGTCGGTGACGGGTCTGCGACCAGCGACGGCGGCGAGATAACCCCGACGATGGTGGTGACCGCTGAGATTGCGGGCGATGGTGGCAGAGGACCTGACGGTAGGGCGCGACCCCAGTGGGTCGCGACGGTGGCAGAAGAATCAATACGGCGGATGTGATAATCGCTTAGTATGGATGACGGCGACGATGCGCAAATGCAGTTTTACGCGATGGCACAGGGCAGATAGGGTACGATATCGCAAGGCAAATCCAGCAATATGGCAGGGTGGTCACGGAGATAATGGTGGTTAGACCGATGGGGTGGTCGGCAATTAACCGGTGATAGTCAATGCGACCAGACGGCAGACGGCGACCGGCGATGGTGGTGACCAGATTTAATGGTCGAATGACGGCGATGGTGGTCATAGATGGAGATCTTTGACCTATCCAGGTTGTGTCGAGTGACTGGCGACGTTAACTATGGAAAGGGTTGAATAATCCGGCCGAGATTTTACCCATCCGAGGTTGTTTGTCGAGTGTTACCCGCACGCTAACTGGGAAGATTGATCAAGCCGAGATTTTGACCCATTCGAGGTTGTTTGTGAGTGTTACATGACCTTGCTGGAAGAGGCCGGAAGTCCACCAATGACCTTTGACCTATCCGAGGTTGTTTGAGTGTTTGCTCGATGATGTTAACCTATGGAAGAGTCAATTGAATCGCCGAGATTTTGACCTATCGGTTGTTTGTCGAGTCTTTGCTCGATGACGCTTAAGTGGAAGAGGTTGAATTGAATCTAGAATTTTGACTTTGTTTGTCGGTGCTACCCGATGACGCAACTGATGGAAGAGGTCGAATCAATCTAAAGATTTTGACTATCAGTTGTTTGTGATGTTACTGGCGACGCAATAGATGAAAGGTCGCGGGAAGTCCACGGGACATTTTAACCTATCATAGGTTTGAGAGTCTTTGGCGATGAAGTTAACATGTATGAAAGAGGTCAATTGAATGAGATCTTTGACCTATCGGGTTGTTTGTCGAGTGTGACCGACGTTAACATGTATGGAAGAGGCCGAATTGAATCCGCTGAGTATTTTGACCCATCAGGTTATTTGTCAAAGTATTACTTGATGACGTTCACCTATATGAAAGAGGTCGTGGGAAGTCCACCAAGGACCTTTTAACCTATCCTAGGTTGTTTGTCAGAATGTTACTCGATGACCTTAACCTGTATGAAAGAGATTGAATTGAATCCGCTGAGGATTTTTGACCCATCTGAGGTTGTTTGTCAGGGTGTTAACCAATGACGTTAACCTGTATGAAAGAGGTTGAATTGCCGGCGATTTTGACCCATCCGATTGTTTGTCGAAATGTTACTGATGTAACTGTATGGAAGAGGTCGGAAAGTCCACCAAGAACCTTATCTATGTTTTTGTCGAGTCTTTGCTCGATGACGTTAACCTGTGTGGAAGAGGTTGAATTGAATCCACTGAAGATTTTTGACCTATCCGAGATTGTTTGTCAAGTATTACTTGATGACGTTAACCTGTATGGAAGAGGTCGAATCAAAACATCCGTTGGTGGTTGTAGTCAAAGTTGCTCCTTAACTTTGATCTTTTTCATTGGTATTGCGGACTTGCTTATCTAACTGATAATCAATTTGATATCAAGAATATTGATTTGGATAATATTTTGAGATTAAGAGTTGCCCTAAGCAAAAAAAATAACAAAGTTTGATGAATCTTCATTCTTTGCTTGTGCTCTTTAAAAGCTTGTAATGCTCCACCTCGATGGTGATTTTGATCTTGTTGGGAAACTTGGTCATCAAACAAGATGAAATAATGGGAATCAGTTTCCCACAGACGGCACCAAATTTTCGTGTTAGAGAACCAATTGTGGTAGAGTGAAAGTTTACTGGCGTTGAAGTCCGTAACAATGGGTATTTAAAGAGTGAACAAGAGAACTTGAAATTTTACCTAAAAAAATCTCAAAAGAGGGAAAACTACGAGCCCGAAAAGCTTCCACGATATATCTATTTCAGAGTACAAAATATTCCCGATAACGAGATTACAAAATTATATATGAGAAGAGAACAACTATGCTCGCCGTGGTGTAGTCGCAGATGATGGTGAACAAATGAGGAACTGACCACGATGAAGGTCATCATGATGGAGACCACAGACCGGACGACCAAGGATCGGCGTGGTGGTTGATGACCATCGAGTGGTGCACAGGAGGATCTTCAAGCTTTAGAGCTCTCTCTATGAGGTAGTAAAGTTGAAGATATATAATGTGATATAAAATCTTGAGGATTTTACTTATGATTTAGAATTTGTGCATACTTTTTCCATCAACCACCCATCTCTCTCTCTCTCTCTCTCTCTCTATAGATGCAGAGGAGTGGGGTCTCGTCAGTTGGGGGCTTTGCCTTCAATGGTGTAACGTATATTCGAGTATTGGGTATGTGCGTATTATCTTCGGGATCAATAGTGAAAAAAAATAAAAATAAAATAAAATTCAAAGTGGGAGGTGTAGTTATGTCAGCTTCAGATGACTGATGAAGCGAACTGCTTAGTCAATAAAATAATAATAATTAGAATTTTCATAACAATTCAAATTAACCTAAATGGGAGAGGAAGCTCGGAGAAGTAATGATGATAGTATCGCTTATCTCCATCTGACAATAGGGGGAAATGCCGAGAGTTGAGAGGCTTGTAGAGGAATAATAATTGATCGAACTCCCATAGATTCAATTCAAAATTTTAGATTTTTTTATTTTATTGGGACGGATGCTAAACCAAAGATAATCACTAACAAATCCCATCTCTCTACAAGGTTAACGGATTCAGAAAGCCCCTCCTCAAACTATCTATAAACAAAGGGCACAAGATTCGATCTTTTACATTCTACTCATACAGTTCTTCCAAATGGGCAAGAAGAAGCATGCCACCGCCAGAGTAGGTCGGGAAGTTCCAAGTAATGAAATTGAGAACCTCAAGACTGCAATGAGCAACTTTAGAACTATGAGAGTAGCAGATCGAGGTCTGAGCTGAGAAACCCAAAATAACAAACTCATCAAAGAAGTGAAAGAGCTCAAACAGATTGAATAAACCTGAGTTTTTCAAAGCGGGATATGATATGAATCAAATCATCCATGGCCAAATTAACAAGAATAGACTCAAACAAGAGGGAATACAAAATACAAAAATAATATAGAAAATCATTATAGCAATCTTCGATGATTACAGAGAAAGAAGCAGGAAGTTACAGGAGATAACAAAATAAAAGCCATTAGAATTGCAAAAATAACTGAGATAAATTCTCCCAAACCATTGTAAGACAGAAGAAAAGAACAAAGAATTAAATTCAAGAAGAAGAAGAGTAAATAATAGATGGCTTTATCTCAACCAACTTATATTCCATAAAGAATGTAAGCAGTAAAATGATAAATAAATTAAATCTTATTTGTGCGAAAGTAGTTATTGATAGATAGCTTAGATCCAAGCTAAGAAAGGAAGACATAAAGTATAAATAGAGATCAAAAGCCAAAAGAGGGTGATCAAGAATTTGAAAAGGAAACTTAGTCCTCCCTCTATTCTTCCTCCCTCTTATCTTCTTCTAGGTTTTCCTTGTGGAAATTCCATCTGAGAAATTTTTGATGTGTAGCCTAATTCCTTTGAGCATCTGACGGCTCAAAAAAATGAAAAGGTAAAGTGAATTAGATTCATGCTAAAACCCTCTCGAGATCTTCAAAGAATTTATTTATACTCATCCAATCATGACAAAAAGATTTATGAGAACATGTAATCAACTAACAAATCAGACGGAGGTAGGTTTAAAGATAAAAGGCTCCGTCGAAACCACAGATCCAAGGGTGGAGAAAGAAGCCACAAATCTAACGGCTCAATTCCAGAAAATTGAATCATATTATTGGTGCTCTTGTGATTAACAATGGCGACATCATACACATAAGATGAAAACAAAGATATATGACATGGATTTTGAATATCAAAAAGATTTCACTTGCGGAAAAATAACCTCAGATATCATTTCGTGAATATCTAACACTATATTAAACATAATGTATACCAAGGATATGCCGATTTTGACATAAGAGGGATTTTAAAAATAGGATGGACTGAGAAAATTAATATGTACAAAGCTTAAAACAAAAGAATAATGTGAGATTTAAAACAAAATGCAAAAAAATAACATTTTAAATGAATTTGAAGATCATAACCAAATCGGACATTCCATAATACAAATGCTTTGAATCCTTGTAAATTAAAGGGAAGTAAGAGCATCTTCTTCCTTTTAGCATTTCATAAAAGCTAATGGAAGAGATTGTCATGAAATAAATGCATAAAGAAATATTATTTTAACACAATATCGAGTTAATTATTCTAATACAAATGCCACTCAATAAACATAAACAACAAATATCAATTGAATTTAAAAAGAACTCAAATAAGATAAAAGAAGATTTGCTTCAATTGATGAGAAGTACCATGAGGGCATATCTATAAGTCCAAGTTATTTGATTAATGGTCAAGATGAAGCAACATCAAGAACATGATAATCGACAACCAATTACAAGAAGAAGCAAAAGCTTCATGTATCAATCATTTAAGAGAAAGCCTATCTATCAAGTATACATAATTATTAATATTATATTTATTTAGTGATGATAACACATCCTTACATATACTCTAGCAATTACCAATCATTTAATATAGATAATAAATGAGTCATTACATATATCTAATATGAGTCATCTGAATTTATATTAACAATATAAAGGGTAATTATATAGCATCTGAGTAAACAAGTCTACAAAGGAATTTAATTTTCGTTTTATTAATAAACCAAATCATTTGACAAAAGAATACTACTTAACAGATAATCAAATTGCTACTTTCATAAAAGGGAGGGAAAATATCAAAGAGCTTAGAAATGAATCAAGAAAGGAGAAGGCGATGTTCATTTTGACCTTGAGGACAAGGTCTAAAGTAATGATATGAATCAAATCATCCATGGCCAAATTAACAATAAGAATAGATAAATTTTAGAATACAAAATACAAAAAATAGAACATTACAAGAAATTTTCGGGATGATTACAGAAAAGAATAAATTCAGGAGATAATAAAATAAAAGCCATTAGAACCCTCTTAAGTGCAAGAATAACAAAGAAGATAAATTCTCCCAAACCACTGGTAGCATTAAAAAGAATAGAAGAACAAAAATTAAATTCAAGAAATCAAGAAGAAGAGTAAATAATGATGGTCATTCAACCAACTTATATTCCATAAAAGTATGAAGTTAAACGAGTCAGAATGTTATTTGTAATAAAAGTAGCTTGCATAAATAGATCCAAGCCTAAAGGAAGAAGTATAAAGAGTGCCAAAGGGGTGATCATGAAAGGAAACTTAGCTTCTTGTCCTCCTCTTGCCTCTTCCTTACTATCTTCTAGGTTTTCTGGAAAGATGAGAAATGCCTCATTCTGCAAGTAATTCCTCAGTGTCTCGATGACTGAGATAAAAGAGTGAATTAGATTCATCCCATTAAAAACTGACCCTCTTCTTTCAAGGCAAGGCCATTTGATTCCACTACTCATCCAAATCCGCAAAAAAAGAGATCGCTCACCGAGGAGAACACTGTAATCAAATAACAAATCAAACAGAGGTTTAAGACAAAAGGCTCTCGAAACCATTGACCCTGGTGGAGAAAAGAAGCCAGATCTAACATGCTTAAAATCAATCAGGAGATATCTCACCGATATGGAACGCGATGTTATCAGACTCGTCATCTCCTTCAAGCCAACTCACGCGGGAACACAGAGATGGCTGCAGTAATGAAGAAGGCTGAGTCTGCCGCTGCCAAACTGAATGCAGAAATGCGGCGCTCTCTCTCCATAAAAGAAAAGATGAAATTAGAAGATAGAGAACATAGTTGAGTCTTTAGAGCAAGAGAGGAAGTCTGCAAACCCTCCTGAGCACGAGCATGGTGAAAGAATGTGGAGGAAATGGATCTACTATTTGCAGCTGCTTCATTCTTTGTAGCCACTGCTGCAGTGATCTTATTCTGTTCCAAAAACTCTATTCTTAGAACTAAACTCTAGAATTTAGATTAATCTGTCACTTAATTTGAAAAGTGAAAAGTGATTCTTAGAACTAAACTCTTGATGTATTATTATTATTAGTTAGCAATTCTAAATATTATTGATTGATCTCGTCCATTAATGAAAAGTGATTCTTGATTCTTCATGATTCTTCAAGTTTTAATTATTTTTATTCATAAATTTATTCATTTATTAATTTGTAAAAATTATTTAAAATTTTAAAAATACAATGTTGGAGATGCTTTAAAACTTATTAATATATTATTACATTACTTTGATTATATTTGGTTGTTTTCAATTTTATTTTATCACAAAAAATAATATATTTTTAATTGCTAACTATTAATTAAATAATAAATAGATTTTATATTAATTGATTGAATTTTAATTTATCATTAATAACATGATTAAAATATTACTAAGTAAATTATTAGTAATTTCATTAACAATTATGGATACAAATAATAATATTATTATTTATTCAAGAAAAAACTCAATAAAAGTTATAGTTATTATTTCATTAAATATTTAGTTCTCTATATGCATAATTAGATAAACTCAATTAAAAAAACAGGATTATTACAAAAGTTAAGTGAAACATAATAAATAAATTTAAACTAAAATTTTCAATTCTAAATCAAATTCAAATGGATCTATATTTATAGAAAGATAAATAAATGAAAGATTTTCATTAAATTTGAGTGATATATATATATATATATATATATATATATATATATATATATACATATATATATATATATATATATATATATATATATATATTATATATATATATATATATATATATATATATATATATATGATTTAGATGATGAAATTATGAAATCAATTGATTTTAGATATACAATCATCTAGATTGAATCGCCAAATATAATATAAAATCTAAACAAATCAAACAACAATTTGGTTTGATTTTTTTAATTGGTTTTCTATATATCAGAACTAGTTGAATAAAAAATTATTTATGCAATTTTATAATAAAGTTGTATGTTGACTTCATTTTTGAATAATGTTGACATTCATCATGATCTTAATAATTAGAATCTCTGATCTTAGAATAAAAAACTTTATAATTAGACACTTACAATATTGCACTAAGTGATTAGGTGTATAATTAAGAACCAAAATCAAACAATTAAAATGAAATCAAACTCAAAATTGAAACCAAAATTTAAGCCATATATATATATATATATATATATATATGAATTCAAATCTAACATCAATTGAGTATAGATTGAGGAATTAGGTTGATTAACCCAAGATTATAAGCTAAATTAAAATTAAATCAAATCAGAAGCATAGAATTAATGTATAAAAATAAATGAATACAAAATTGAATTTAAATGTAGTAAAAAGTGGCTAGCTATATTATTTTGCTTAAATTGACTAATGTGGGTGCCACTAAGTCAAAAGTCAAACTAATTAAAACATGGTGAAATTGAGCCTTCTCAAGGCTTAAAATCATCAAACAAATATGATTAAACTTAAATCTAAATAAATCTAAGTCCAATCACTCAATGAATTAGTTGGATCACTTAATACAAGTAGATCCAAATAGATTATATTGAGTCCAAACTCAAACTTTAAAACTAATTGAAATTAAACAAATGATTCAACTCTGGTCATCCCACTACCATCGTCCACTGCCGCCGGTTGCCGACTCTGCTAACCGCCATCGAGGCCACCATCAATTATCATTGTCATCAACCACCATCAGGTCACCATCCGACCACCGTTGGTCCATTGCCGACCATCGACCGGTCCGACCATCGCTGCCATCTCCGCCGTATCACCACTGCCACTATCACCGTCGAGTTGTTCACCATCAACTACCCAAGAATCATAATCTCACCATGGTTATATATGTTGTTGCTGATTCTGGGATTCCCATTGTCAGCTCTTCTTATATATAATTATGTAATCCCATTATTGGGAAAATTTTGTACTCTGAAACAGATACATAGTGGAAGATTTTTACTAGGCTAGGCCCCGTGGCTTTTTCCCTCTTTTGAGTTTTTTCACATAAAAATTCTAGAGTTTTCTTATTAATTCTTCAAACATCTGTGTGTGGATTCTGCAACAAAGCTAAGCGTAAACTTTCATTCTACCAGAATCGGTTTTCTAGACGCATAAGCTACACATCGTGGGAACATTCCCTTTACATCTTCACAATGGTTGACAACTGACTTTATGTTCAAAACCACATATATGGTGAAGAAAATCTTACTCTCGAGGAACACATAAGAAGAATGAAGATTCATCAAACTTCGATCCTTCAGTTTTTCTTAGAGACTGGGGGGCAACTCTTAAAAGATTATCCAAATCAATGTTCTCGATATCTAATTGATTACCAGTTCGAGAAGTAAGTCAGTAATACTAATAAAAAAGGTAAATATTAATGAGCAACTTTGGCTACAAGCTCAAACAAATATTTTGATTTGACCCCTTCCACACAGGTTAATGTCATGGAGCAAAGACTCGACAAACTCTTGGATAGGTCAAAACTTCACCTACTCACTTAAATGTCATCGAATGAAGACTCTGACAAACAACATCGAATAGGTCAAAACTTCAAACCTACTCCACACAAGCATGCCATAGTAACACTGACAACAACCTGGATAGTCAAAAATTTTCGGATTCAATTCAACATCTTCCATATAGCGCGCCATCGTAACACTGACAAACAACCCTGATAGGTCAAAAAAATTCTCGAGATTCAATTCACCTCTTTCATACATGTTAACGCTATCGAACAAACAACCTGGATAGGTCAAAATCCTATTCAATTCGACCTCTTCCATAGGTTAATGTCATCAACACTCGACAAACACCTCGGATAGGTCAAAATCCTCGGATTCAATTCGACCTCTTCCACATGTTAACGCCATCGTAACACTCAACAAACAATTCGGATAGGTCAAAATCCTCGGATTCAATTGACCTCTTCCAGTTAACGCCATCAGTAACACTGACAAACAACCTGGATAGGTCAATCAATGGATTCAATTCGACCTCTTCCATACAGTTAATGTCATCGGTAACACTCGATAAACAACCTCAAATAGTGAAAATCCTCAACAATTGACCTCTTCCATATAGCGCCATCGAGTAACACTCGACAAACAACCTCGATAGTCAAAATCTCGTTCAATTCGACCTCTTCCATACAGGTTAACGTCATCGGCTAACACTCTAACAAACAACCTCGGATAGGTCAAAAATTCTTAGTGAATTCAATTCGACCTCTTCCATATAGGTTATCATCCACTCGACAAACAACCTAGGTCAAAAATCACGGATTCAATTGACCTCTTCCATACATGTTCGCCATCAAGTAACACTTTGACAAACAACCTCGATGGGTCAAAATCTCGCGATTTGATTCTAACCCTTCCATGCAAGTTAACGACATCAAGTAACATCAGAATGATACAAATTATCTATCGACTTCGAGTTGCTCAACGCGGTTCCTAATTGACTTTTTCACTCGCGCTTGTCAATCGTTAAACCATCCATTGGAGTTTCAATCCAATTTACAAGAAGAAGTATGAACTAGGCTTGATCACATCCAACTGGCGGCCCGACGAGGGCGACGCCTCTTTCGAGGAAAAATCGGAGCCTCATCATATGAACTACGGGCCTTGATCGCCTCCAAACCCAGTCGGTCATACGAGCATAGTTTGATGCCTCTTTCGACGGAAAACCGGAGCCTCACCGTATGAACTACGGGACTTGATCTCCTCCAAACTCGATCGGTCTGACGAGGATAGCTGATGCCTCTTTCAAGGGAAAACCGGAGCCTCGTCGTATGAACTACGGGTCTTGATCGCCTCCAAACCCGGTCGGTCCGACAAGAACAGTTGACACCTATTTTGAGGGAAAATCAGAGCCTCGCCTTTGAACTACGTCTTGATCGCCTCAAACCCACGGCCGACGAGGATACTGACGCCTCTTCGAGGAAAATTGGAGCCTTGCCATATGGGCTACGGGCCTTGATCAGCAAAGAGAATGACCTTCTCTTAAGAAGAAGAGGAACACTATAGCATATGAGATTTGTGTCTTCTCACTTGACCTTAGGGGGTTTTTATAGACCCTCTATAGGGGCAAAAAGGTAAAAAATAAAAATAAAAAATGGAAAAAATTGGGTGAAAATCGCTGAAAACTATTGAAAATAGGTGAAAACGGAAAAAAATAGACAAAAAAACCCTCATCGGTGCGGTCTCACATGTATACGATACCACATACACACATACTCCACTCACGTAATCATAATCTTGTGCTCACATGAAGATCTATTTTTTCAAAATGTATGGTTAATGTACCTGCAAATTTCATTAAAGAATTTGCTATTTTCAAGTATTAGATATATATATTTTTGGATGATTGAGATAATATCATCCAAAAATAGCAGGACAACTAATATGACACTGAAAATTCTACTATAAAAGCACAAATCTTGATGTCAAAAGCAATCTGATTCTAAATCAAGACTAACCCAGATCAAGCGCTTATTATTAATCGACTCTTAAATATGGAGTGTTTATAGTCAAATCGAGTGTCTTGATGAGTCGGATCTAACAAGCCAAATATCTCATAATTCTGACTTTATTTGAGCATTAAAATACTTAAAATACAACAAATGATCAAAGGAATCATTTTGAGCCGTCTGATGAAGTGGTTCAGATTTTGCATGTATTTACAGAAACACCACTCCTCTAATCTATAAATAGCCTCTCATTCTTCACATGAGGGGGGAAAAAGCTAAAGAGGAGAGATAGCTCTAAAGATTGAAAATCCTATAAACATAATTATGGTGTAATGTATTCAAGAATAAGGACCTCTGACACTCCTGATGTATTCACCCCTATTTTTCACCGACGTTCTCCAACTTCAACATAAACTACAATTAATCGATGCGATTGATTATAGACTCACATACTCATCGAATGTGAGTTGCAATAAATCCAACACTAATAGGAAATCGCCTAGACTAACACGTAACTTTACCGATCTAACTTCAATGACCTCATAATGCATCTCTGTAAGTCCATGAAGTTAATTCTCCATGAGATTTGTATTGGATGATTTTTCTCACCAATATAAGTAGGAATAAAATCGTCACTTACACTCTCACCACCACAATATAAAATTATGCAAATAGTATTTGAACTCATTTTTAACTTAATACCACTGCAATCTCATATCTCATATGGACAAATAATAAATTCAATTTATTTTCAAATAATGGCAAATGAATCCACAATTTAAATTAACTATGTACACTAATCATTTACCAATCACAAATAACATTAACTGTACAAATGAAGGTGGCAAAAAATACCTCAAAAATAAATGGATCCACTATAAACTTTAGAAAAATATTTAAACACATATCTGAGACGATCCTAAACACACATCCACTTTAAAAGATATATTTTTACTTAAAAATCTCAAACGTAGCATCTAAGCTTACAACTAGCATTTACACCTACTAATCACACATTTAAACTAACAATTTACACTTAAACATTCAACAATCACAAATAAATCATTTAAAATTTAGGGTTAAAAAACACCTTAGAAAGTAGATGAAACAACTCTATATCCTAGAAATTAATTTAAACAAACATCATATACAATCTAAAACACACACACATCCACATTTAAATAATTATTTTTGCCTAAAATTGCAAACATAGATGCAACCTTAAAGATCTAGCATATATATACATTCACTAATCACACATATAAACTAATAAAACACTTCTAATCACTAAACAATCACCATTAAAATGAACTTAAAACTTTACGGTTGCAAAAAATACCTCAAAACCCTGGGACACAATAAGCGACAATGGCGAAGAGGCGCATCGACGGGCAAAGAAATAACGCCTCGCTGTGGGAAATAATCGAGGGTCGGAGGGAGGAACGATCGGAGAAGTGTTCTCAATTTGCGACTTGATTTAAAGTAGAGTCTCAATGATGACAATGGATGCCACGCCGTCTATTGAGCTTATTTTAAATTTTTTAATGGCTAATTACATAATATTTTAGTTAAGCTGTTTTAAAATTTTAGCCTTTTAAATGTGATTTCGAAATTTAAAGATTTTAAATTAAATTTTTTTTCATATTTTTAATATATATTTTTTGTTTTCAATACTTAAATAAATAAATATTATATTATACTTATATTTGATACATGAATGAACCAACTTAAATGTTAATTGGTTTAGTTTTTTTATTCATTTATTAATTTATAAAAACTATTTTCAATTTTAAGAATGTAATGTTAGGGATGATTTAATTGTTTTAAAACTTATTATTATATTATTACATTACTTTGGTTATATTTGGCAGTTTTCAATTTTGTTTTATAGCTAAAAAACAACATAATTTTAATTAATAATTGCTAATTAAATAATAATTATATTTTATACTAATTTATAAAAATTTAATTTATCATTAATGACATAATTAAAATATTACTAAGTAAATTATTAGTAATTTTATTAACAATTATGATACAAATAATAATATTATTATTCATTCAAGAAAAACTCAATAAAAAAGTTATACTATTAGTGTTCATAATCTTCTCCAATCCCAAAAAATAATCGGTGATAGAACTTGTTAGTTTAGAGATTCCATGACATACATTATTCGTGTACTCACTACATTGCATTGATAAAATACCCATGCAAAATAAATCTTTAGAATGTGGTTGATCACTTCTTCTAATTCTATATATAGCTCAGTTAGCAAAGCATGATCATGCAAATTCTCTTCTAGCATCTTAGACCAAGCTATATTCAAACTCTTATTTTGAATCACATTTACTCATGCATGTATAAAAGAGACTTTGTCTTATTACTATTAAAACAGTACTTTTGAAAGAACTTTCTTGAAATATGACAATGACCAATGGTGAGTATGATAATTCAATTTCAATAGCTCTCATCATTGCATCTTGATCATTGAATATTGTTATAGGATACCCCTAATTCATTATCTGAATAAATATTTTGAATAGCCATTTGAATGATTCAATTATTTCTTGAGATAAAAATGCTACTTCAAATAAAATATTTTGACAATGATGATTAACTCCAACAAAAGGTGCACAAACTAGATTATATTTATTGAGTCGATAACTTGTATAAAAAATTATGACATCATAAAAACAGTCATAGTCTATCCTTGACATGCCATCACTCCCAAAAAATTCACCAAACTATCTGACTCATCAATTTAGACATCTCATGTAAAAATTTCATCTTCTGCTTGCCTTTACTTGAACAATTGTATTAATGTATTAGAATCACCATTCACAATCCTTATTCTTTCTTTTGGAATATAATTGAAAGCATCTCTTTGTAAACCCAACATTCTCCACTTACAACTTCCTCAAAGATAGATAATGAATCAATTGCTAATTCTAGCCTCAATCATTGACTTTAACACGTTGTCTTCTTCCTCGATGCCTCTATAAGATCTTAAAAGATGTTGGTCACTCAACTTTGCTAAGGAATTATTATGACTTTCTATAATTTTCTTAACCTTTTAATTCCCATCCAAATCAATAAAAAATCTAATCATTGTGGGACAACCGGTCCTAGTATCTGTTTTCTGAAATTTCACTGCGAAGTTTAGATTGAGACCTTTTTTAAACCTTATTTTACACATAAGAAATCCTTTGATTTCAAATTCTTCGAGTTTGGCCAATAACTAGCATGATCCTTCTAAACACTGAATCTAGTTTGATATACATAATCACATTAAAATTCATATGCCTCTTTTTCATTGTGAACAATAAGCTGTTTGCCTATAATTGGTTCAAGACACAATAGCTTCATCATTGCGATGTTTAACGCATTCACATACACACACACATACACACACACACACACACACACACACAAACACACTATATGAAAATCTATATAACATGTATAACTGAACCCAAATCCTCTTAGAAAGAACTTAAACTAGCTTATAATACAATTTAGATTCATAATTGAAAGTCTTAGTGCTTCAAAATTTAAAATAAAAGGAGTACACTATAGAATGTACAAATTGTACCCTAAAACAAATAAAAATAGCATAAATCCTCTTGGAAAGATCTCAAAATAGATTATAATACCATTTAGATTCAAAATTAGAAGTCACCCAGTGCTTTAAAATTAAAAAATGGAGTGCACTCTAGAGTGTATATATTATACTCCTGAAAATAGATAGAAAATAACTCAAATCCTCTTAGAAAGAACTCAAAACAACATATAATATCATTTAGATCCATTAGTAGAAGTCCCCCATCATTAAAATTTATTTTTTAAAAAAAGAGTATACTCCAAAGTGTATATATTGTACTCCTGGAAAACTTTAACAAAATTACCCAAATCCTCTTGGAAAGAACTTAAAACAGCTTATAATATCATTTAGATCTATAATTGGAAGTCTCACGGTGCTTTAAAATTTTTTAAAAAAAAAGTATACTCTATAGTGTACAGATTGTACTCCTGAAAAACTATAGTAAAACTACTGAAATCCTCTTGGAAAGAACTCAAAATAGCTTATAATATCATTTAGATTCATTATTGGAAATCTGCCATCATTTAAATTTTTTTTTTTTAAAAAAAGGACTATACTCCAGAGTGTATAGATTGTACTCTTGAAAAAGTATAGCAAAATTGCCCAAATCCTCTTGGAAAGAACTCAAAACAAATTATAATACTATTTAGATCCATTATTTAAAGTCCCCCAGTGCTTTAAAGTTTTTTTTTTTAAAAAGATTACATTATAGAGTGTACAGATTGTAATCCTGAAAAATAGATAGAAAAAAACTCAAATTCTTTTAGAAAGAACTCAAAATAGATTATAATACCATTTATATCCATTATTGGAAGTCCCTTGGTACTTTAAATTTTTTAAAAAAAATGAGTATACTCTAGAGTGTACAGATTGTACTCAAGAATATATAAAAATCCCAAATCCTCTTGGATAACACTCCACATAACATATAATATTTAGATCCATAATTGGAAGCCTCATCATTTAAAATTAAAAATAAATGAGTATACTCTAGAGTGTACATATTATACACTCTAAAAAATTGAACAAAAATTACTCAAATCCTCTTAAAAACTCAAAATAGATTATAATATCATTTAGATCCATAATTGAAGTCCCACAATGCTTTAAAATTAAAAAGTATTACACTCTACAAGGTGTAATTGTCCCAAAAAAAAGATTAAAAGTAGCCCAAATCCTCTTGAAAAAAAAAACTCAAAACATCTTATAATATCATTTAGATCCATTATTCGAAGTCCCTCATCATTTAAATTTTTTTTAAAAAAGGAGTACACTCCAGAGTGTACATATTGTACTCCTGGAAAACTACAACAAAATAGCCCAAATACTCTTGGAAAGAACTCAAAATAGCTTATAATACCATTTAGATCTATAATTGGAAGTCTCACGCAGCTTTAAAATTTTAAAAAAAGTTGTACACTCTATAGTGTATATATTGTACTCCTGGAAAACTGCAACAAAACATCTCAAATCCTCTTGGAAAGAACTCAAAACAGATTATAATATTATTTAGATCCATAATTGAAGTCAAAAGTGCTTTAAAATTAAAAAATGGAGTATACTCTAGAGTGTATAGATTATACTCTTAAAAAATAGATAGAAAAGCCCAAATTCTCTTGGAAAGAACTCAAACCAGCTTATAATACCAATTAGATCCATAATTGGAAGTCTCACAATGCTTTAAATTTTAAAAAAAATTGTAGTACACTTTAGAGTGTACAGATTGTACTCCTAAAAATAGATAGAAAATAGCCCAAATCTTCTTGGAAAGAACTCAAAATAGCTTATAATATCATTTAGATCCATAATTGAAAGTCTTATAACGCTTTAAAATAAAAAAAGGATGTTGACATCACTTTTAGAGTGAGTTCTTAACTTCTTCATCATAGATCTAGAACTCTTATAGATACTCTCTAGTCCTATGACACTTAGTGATTAAGTGAACACTTAACCTAAGCCGAGACTTAGAAGGGTTAACCATGAGATAGGTCATGTCATAGGACTTAGGGAGATTTTCCTACCTATAGCCCAATCAATGCTTTCCTTCAAAACCAAACCTCAAATGCCAAATCCAAACCAAATTTTCAAACTCATAATCAATCCATGATCAAATCCAAGCTCAAAATTCTCCATAACTTTATGATTGAATCCCATGGCCTTAACTTTAGTGAAATCCAATTCAATTCAATTCAATTGAGTTTTCAAAGATAAATTCAATCAATTATTTACCAAATCCAAATCTAAACTCAATTCCAAATGATTGAAACCCAAAATCAAATCCAAGTTTCAAAATTCCTTCCTAATCCATATGACCCACTCTCATAAGTTTAGCCAAATCTTCACCTAAGTTATCCCAAACTTGATTGATTTCTTTATAAATCAATCATTCCTTCATTTATATTCAAAAAATATAAATGAAATTGACACTCAAATGATTAAAACAAAATCAAACTAAATCAAACCAAGTAAGGCCCTTCTTAGCCATATGGACCTACCTCATGAACCAAATCTTAACCCAAATCAACCCAAAATCAATTGATTTGTTTATAAATCAATTATTCTTAATTTATATTCATAAATATAAATGAAACCCACCTTTCAATGACCAAAAATAAATCAAACTAAATTGATTTTCTTCTTAGCCCTTTTGACCTACATCCATGAGCTTAGTCAAATTTGCTTTCAAATCACTCCAAACTCAAGTGATTTCTCAAATTATTTATATCTTCATTTGTATTCATAAATATAAATGAAATATAAATTCAAATGGAAAAATAAATCTAAAATCAATCCAAAACCTAATTTATACCCTTTAAGATAATTTCTTAAACTTAACCAAAATCAAATCAAACCAAGCCAAAATCAATAGATTTTCTCTTGAATCAATCATTCCTTCAATCATCTATCTAAATATAAATGAAACCTACAATTATCTAGCCAAATTGAAATCAACCCAAGTCAAGCCCAACTTAACCCTTTTGACTTAAAAATTCTAAATGAACCAAAACCTATCATAGCCCAAATTGATTGCAGTTAGATTTATATTTCAATCCTAAGCTCATATACAAATCCAACTAAATCTTAATCAGTCCAAAATCAAGTCAATTAACCCATTTAGGTCCACTTGACCCAAAGTGGCCTAAAGAACCTATATGAATCAAGTTTCAATCCAACCCAAATTAGATTGAACTAAATCCATCCAAGCCTCACACCATGATCATTGATCACCCTAGGATGATCAATTACCTTGAATTAGGTCAAACCAAGTCAACTTGGTCCTTTGACCAAGTCAATGTTTAGCCCAAATGAAACCTAAACTAGCCAAAACCCACCATACACCAAATCAACTGAAACCATTGATTCACACCAACTCATAATCAATGATTGAACATGAATAAACCCTCAATTGAGCCAAACCAAGTCCAATTGACTATTTCACCCAAGTTGACCCAAATTAGCCTAAAGGTCAAAGTGGGTCAAATCACAATCAACCCAAATTCATTTAACAAATGGCTCAAGTTCATTCCAAATTTTTATTGAACTTGACCAAAGACATAATTGAGCCAAATTTGATCAATTGGTCAACTTGACCCAACCTAGAAATTGACCTAAAGGGTTAAATAAAATCCAAATTAAATTCAAATTGATTCAAACCAAAGCATACAATCATTTTAATTTACCAATTGAACATGAACCAACACCTACCAACTCAATTTGGTCAATTTGGTCAATTGACCATTTGACTCATTTGATTCTAAATGAGCTAAAATCAAACCTAGTCAAATTAATTAAAACCACTTGAACAAAACCCTCCAAATCATTTGAACCTAATCCAAGCCTTGGTTTAACCAAATTTGACCAATTGGTCAACCTAACCAACATGACCCAATTTGAACCCATATGACCAATTGAACCAAAACCCATAAAACCAACCCATGAGACTTTGGAGGTGACTAACGACTCAAACCCATCTAGGTCAGCCCAAAATCAACCCATCCCATTTGGAGCCAAGCCCACTATAAATCCTCCATTCCTCTCACATTAGATTCTTTCCTCAATGGAAAAGTTTAGCCTCCTCTCATCCTCAGCCATCAAGCTTCCAAATGAAGGATCACTTGCCACCTAGCCCACCCCAAGTGGGCTTTGCCATGAACCAAAGGGATGTGAGTTAACTCACCTCCCATGCAATAAGAAACTAAAGGATCCAAGAAAGAGATCACCAAGATCAAGCCTTGAGCCACCTCTCACTCCTTCCTCCAACCAATGAGCCAAGTGAACTCAAAATCAATGCTCCTGACTAACCAAAAATGGGAGGCAACCTCATCCTCCCACCTCAACAAATCGAGGGGTATACCCCTCAATCACTATCACACCATTCAATTTGTAGAGCTACCAAGAGTGAAAGGAAATGCCTAGCACCTCCCAAAGTGATTCCATGCCTTCCCACTTTAAATTTTCCTCTCACATGGAAGAGATAGGGAGATCAATCCATCCAAGCTTGCTCATTTCAACCAAACTTCACCCTATTACACACACATGCATCGTGAAGTCACCCAAGTTATTTCACAAGCTTCAAAGCCATGGAGAGACCGATCAAGATCAAGCTCTAAAGCTCAATCCTTGGCATTGAGCAATTGGAACCAATCCAATTGCAATAGGTCCTCTCTACTATTAAAAACTACCTTCATCTATCCTACCATCGCCTTGAGCTCGTGACATAATTCCTCAAATAAATGAAATTTTCCTTGGTCCTTTGTGAAAAAAAATTTGCATGTGAGCATCCTCCGCTTGGATCCTCAATCCCCAGGTGTGGATTCATTTTGGAGTGAATGAGCTGAGTGAGCTCAATCGATCCATGGTGGACTGCCCGTTCATCATTTATGAAGAAGGATCATGTGTCGCATGATTGAATGGACGCTTTGATCAAATCAGCTAAATTTTCTCAATTTTCCTTTATGCCATGGGATTGATCTCCCTAATCCAAGATCGACGATGGAGATCAATCACCAACCCAACCCGCGGATGTGACAATTTAAATAGTTAATCTCATAGCGTCATTGGAAAGCCAATGCCAAACGCCACATGGCATGGATTAAGCCTTTAATTAGGTTAATTAATAGATTTTAAGGTTGAAACTTCAATAATTCATAACTAATTATAGAAAAATCTAAAAAATATAAATAATGACTCGTTTTAAAGGTATTTGAGGGTATCCATTAAAATATTCTTAATTAATTTGAATAGTAATTTGGCTTAATTAGGTTTAATTGAAAACTTAATGTCTAATTACTAATTAATTAGCCAATCAATTTCAAACTTTTGAGAATGTTTGGAGATGACCTTGCCTCCCATTTTTTTCTTGAAATTTATTGGTTGATTAATTGAAAATTGATTGCCCCAATTACTTTTTTTAACTTAATTAAGTGATAATTAAGCATGTGAATAGTAATTAATCAACAAATTAGATCCCTTAATGTTTAACAATGGTGAGACTTAAGGAATTAGATTGGGGCCCCCTCCCAATCTTTCCCTAAGTTTTCTTCTTTTCAACAAAATGATAATTAATTAATTAATTAATGACTTAATTAGTTAAATTGAAACTCAAATCATACTAAATCATGTTTCATTAAGTAAGGCTTATGGAATTAGGTTGGGACCTCTTTCCCAACCTTCTCCCAAGCTCATTTCATTTAAAAGATAGTTAATCAAATTTGGCAATTAATTAAAAGAGAAATGAATTAATGGATTAATGACTTGATTAATTAAAGTAAAATTTTAAATATATCTAATTTTTCTTACTTGATTCATGGGTAGAGTTTTAGGTGTTTAATAACCCAAAAGAGGTTTAGTGAAATCATGGTTAGCTCACATGTGTGAGAAAATCATGAAAGTAATTATGAGTTCCTTAAGCTTAATTAACCAATGATTGTAAGCTAATTGCATTAAGCCCCTTTTATTTCATAGGATCATTGCTATTTACCTTTCAATTCATTTGCACATTATATTAGCTCATAATCATTTGATTAATTACCTTAAGGCAACATAGATAGGTTTAATTAATTGATTTAATTCATATTTAACTTAATTAATACTTAAAATTGGCTTAATTACCTTTCATTAAATAAAATTAACTTATAAATATGGGATGGGATTAGAAGCAAACCCTCTTCTCACACTTCATAAATCAAATTAAACATAAGATTGAAAATGACATTAAGAAACTTTGATTTATTTTAAATAAGCTTATTTAGTATGATTGTCCCTAGAAATTAGTTGGATTGAATGAAATTATGTGCTTATGTCTCTTTATTTCTTTTCAATCATATTAAATATTAACTATCACTTGATTCATGCATTCATCTTTTCCAAAATTAATTAAATCAATGATTTCCTTTATGTCAAGCTTGCATATGTTGATTTAAATTAATATATGTGGTTATTATCATTATTAAATTCAAATCTATTTTTCAAAACGATAAATGAATGATTATATATGTTATGAATGCTAGTTATAAATACATAGGAGATGTGATTATAGCTTAAGTGTATGAAGTAAAGTTTCTTTTCTTTCATTCAATATTGATTTACATAAGTAAGAATGTTAATGGGTATATACTTGGGCATCCTAGAACTTTTAGTTAGCCTCAAGGAAGTCATTTGATTACCTACCTTTCTATAATAATAATAGCATGTTCTTTTGGTTTCATTCTTATGTATTTCAATACTATAATTTATATAAGACTTTGGTCCATACAACAATAATAATAACAATAACAAGCCTTTATCCAAAGTGGATATGAATCATTTGTCTATGTCCTATTATGTGTCAAATTCTCATTTAATTCAAGTATAAAGGTCATTTTTTATACATCTTAACCAAGGCTTTTTTAGGTCTACTCACCTTTTAACATAAGGCAAATCTAATGCATCTACTCTTCTAATCATTTGATAGAATGAAACCATCTAAGGCTAATTCTCTCTAATCTTATCTCGCACAGCTACTCCAACTTTTCCAACATACTCATTTCACATTTTATCTCTAAGAGTAAAGCCACTCATCCACTAAAGCATCCTCATCTAACACTTCTTATTTCTCTTTATTATAACATTGCACATCCAACATTCTCTTGTTGGTCCATGCATAAAATTTCAATCAAAAAATATAACTTTTGCATGGTTTTCCTTCCTTGGTTATGTATACATCCATATGTATTTGAGAAAAAGAAATATTTAAGAAAATTGTAGAAATATGAGCTTAGTTATAAGGAGGTCATTTGATTACCTCATTTCTTTGGTTAACAATGGCATGAAATAGCTTGTCTTATAAATGAGTGTGTATTTGATTATGGAATTAGAACTCTCTTTCTTTTATCAAAACATGCATGATTAAGTTGTTGAATTAATTAATCATGTTATTGGGATATCTCTTTCTTATATTCATGTATACAAATTTACATATGTTTGAATGCAAGTGGGTATGAGCATGGACTTCCCAAAATATGAGGCTTTAGTTAACCCAAGGAGGTCATTTGACCCACTTCCTTGGTTAACAATGACACGCATTATTTAATTTCATCTCATGTGTTTTGTATAAGAATTTAGATAAATTTTAAATTAATATGATAAAATAATTCAATCAAAAGAAAATTATAAACTCTAAATATACACATTCATATCCATTAATTTAAGTGCTAAAGACATATTATATTTAAAGTGAACCTAAACTTAGGATTTAATTAAAATGTGTAATAAGTCATTCACTAAAGAGAATTAAATCTAATTGATATGCTTTAGAAGTGACTTAAGGTGGGATAAAAGAGTGTAATCTTCTCTTTTTTTTCTCTTTATAACACTTTGTTGTTAAGTGTAAGTCAAATAAAAATAAAATAAAACACTAAGTAAAAAAATTCTCAAATCAATTAAGAAAAGTGAAATTACTTCTTATCATCAAACACCCTTTATACATAGAAAATTATAACAAAGCTTAGTTAAGGCATATCACATGAGACACACTTTAAAATTAAGTCACAACTTATAGCTTTATGTTGGGCAAAGGCATAGTGTGTGTATTTAGTTTTATGATGTATTATTGTAATTTGGATGTTAGAGTGTATGATTTGTAGACTGGATTTTAGGTTGTGATTAGCCTAATCATATTTTATGCAGGGGATTGTGCTTAAAATGATGCTTAAAATAAATATAAATGCTCTATTTTGTAAGTTGCTTAACTCTAAGCATAATCCAAATTTAAGACATGGACTTGGTTATCTAGCATATAAGTCCAAATTATATATATAACTATTTGATTTATATGATGTTTAGCTAACACTTGTTTTGCAGTAGTTAGATTTACTTTTCCTATTTTAATATAATTTTGCATTGAATTAAATTAGTATTTTGATGAACATTGGCCAAAAAAGTTTAGTCTGAGTATCAGATAAGCCTACCAAATCAAAAGAAATAAATCAAATGAGGAAATGAAGGAGATATGAAGACTTAAAGATTTAAAGACCTCCATAGCGCTTATCATTTATAAATCATAATTATTATTTTATTTATCAGATTGTATAAGGGTAGATCTACACACTTTTCTTTTTTTTTGTAATCAGATGCCTTTTATTCTTTTATGTTAGATTTATAAAGTTGATTGATGTTTTTTTTAAAATTATGCAATAAGAATGGCATGCCTCTTTATAGTTTCTAAAATAAATGATGCTTTAATGGGTGGTCTAGATCCGATTATTCTTAGAAAATTTAATTTTCTACACAACTACAACTCATAACTAAAATTTTGCAACTCATAACCTCAATAAAGCCTATATTAAATTAAGATCACTAAAAGATTTAGCTTATGAATGTTGATTTCACACCATACATACCATATTATACCACTCTTGTAAAATGAAGGCCTGTCAACACATATGTAATGCTCATTTGGAGAGCAACCCCTACCGATGAGCTTCACCCTCTTCTCTCTTGATTTGACCCATAACTCATTTCAACATATATTTAGGCATACAAAAATCCTATGGCCTTTGTCAAAATGAAGAGTCAAAATCAAATAAAAAATTGAAAAGATTTGTATTAGACTAAGTCATTTTTCATATCATTAATGCTCTAGTATAGTGTTCATGGACTTAGTTTTCTTCTAAATAAAATAACCCAATTTTGTAAATCATATGACTTGACCACATGATTTTAAAGGGAAGAGTAAGATGGCACTCCATGCAATTATAAGTCCAAAATGGGTGATTTACTTTTCTTATAGGTAAACCATATGCTCATCTTCATTTAGATTTAGTGCTTTTGGCTTATGAAGTAGATTTAGAATTTAAGGTTGTTGTTTCTAAGATACATAATTTCTAAGGTATTTCTATAATCTTGTATTATTGGATTATAATTAGCAACCTAAAATATTCAACTCAAAACAAATAACTCTTCAATTAAATATAAAAAGTCCAACCATATGATAGGTTGGAATGCTCATAGCATCCTAGTGTCATGAGAATTCTTTATCATCTTTCTTTCGATAATAAGTCTTTCTTTGATCTATCCCAATTGATTTTCAAATATAACTAATTTATTGATAGTCTTACCATTGAAATATTGGAGACAACGATTGCTTTAATTGAGAGTATTCTTAAAAGATTCACATTCCTTAGATGTAATTAATTATGGGGCTTGATGTAACTTTAGAATTGTTTAAATAAACCCTACTTTATTCATCTATGTAAAGTAGGAAAAATCTGATATATTCAAAGACCAATCATGCCTTGGAGTTCTCATTTGTGACATTATTGGGGTGATCCCTATTTTTTAATAGATATACCTCAATGTCATATCAATTCAATGATTTAAATCATGATGTCCCCATACAACATCAAAAAATAAACACACAAGAGTACACTCTATATAGATTATACTAAAAAAATAGATAAAAAATAACCAAGTCCTCTTAAAAGAATTCAAAATTGATTATAAACCATTTATCAATAATTGAAAGTATGAGAGTGTTTTAATTTTTTTTTTAAAGGGAATATATTCTAGAGTGTACATACCCTAAAAATATAGAAAATAACCTAAATTCTCTTTGGAAAGAACTCAAACTATTTATAATATCATTTAGATCCATAATAAAGTCTCACTATGTTTTAAAATTAAAGAAATATTAAGTACACTCTATAAATAGATTGTACTCTTGAAAAATAGATAAAATAACTCAAATCCTCAAAGAACTCAAACAGACAGGATACCATTTAAATCCATAATGGAAGTCACATAGTGCCTTAAAATTTCTTTTAAAAAAAGTATACCTAGAGTGTATAGATTGTACTTGAAAATAAATAAAAAAAATTTAAATCCTCTTGGAAAGAACTCAAAATTATAATACAATTTACATCCATAATTAAGTGCACAATGTTTTATATATGAAAAAAAGGTACATTCTAAAGTGTGCAAATTGTATAAAAACTACAACAAAACTACTAAAATCCTCTTGGAAACACTCAAAAGTGTAAATTTATATTTCAAAAAAGATTTCAAAAAGATTTTAAAGAAGATAAGTAGTGTTTCAAAATAACTATATATATACAATTGTGTAAAATTTATACATTCATATTTATGACATCATCCTCTAAATTTGTCTCCATATGAAGTCAACCACTTTGTTGCTCGTTCTCCATCTTCACATTTTTCTCAATTGAATGAGAGATTTTTTGTTTCTCTTTGTCAATTCATTTGAAAAAATTTAAATATGATTATTCTTTGTTTGAGTCTAAATCCATTTATATATTGCTTTAAATTTCTTCAGATATTCAAATGGTTTACCTCAAGCTTGAAGCAAATAATCTCATTATTTTAACTGGCTGGGTCATCACATTAATACACATCTCCATATTAGGTGAAAGTCAAAAAATTAGTATATTAAGCTTGCGTCTAAATCGATTGGATCTGATACGAGCTATCACTGCACATAATATTTTCATAATTACTTGTTTATAAGGTGAGAGAGATTTATTATTTTATATTTGTGAAAGTGATTCATAATTTTGATTTTGAGATTGAAGAAAACATTTTTATCTTTTAGTTTAAAGATTATTATTATGATATTTTGAATATCATTTTAACTTTACATTTTATTTTTGTGTTTATGGAAATTTTAAAAAATAAGTTTGTAATATTTTGTTTTAAAAATATTTAATTATCCCATTGTTATCTCTAAAGACTTAATTCAACAAAGATTTCATGTTATTAGCTTCTATTTGCAAATGGCTTAATTTAAAATTAAATTAATTAATAATTTAATTAGCTAATTAGGCCATAAAATTAAAAATTCAAATTTCAAGGTGATGGTGTAAAAAATAGATAAAGAAGGGTAATTTCTAAAATAAACAAAAAAATGAGAGTCGCTTCTCATTTTGTCCATTTTTTTTGTCCGTCAGCTCTTGCCGTCACAAGAGCATAAAAGCCAAGGAATCTCAAATGAAGGAGAAGCTAGGAAGGGTTTTTGTTGGTTTTTTTTGCCAATTTAGATTTTTTAACCCTAAATAAAAAAAAAATGTTAGATTTTATTTTATGAGTATAGTTGGTATTAATCTATTTAGTTTGATTTTCATGGTAAATTTGTGTTAGATCTCATTTTGTATGTGGTGTTGTTATTTTTAAAAGTTAATTTGATATTTTTTGTTACATATAAAGATAATCAAGACAGATATTTGAAGGCTATGTTTGGAGAAATTCATTTTGATGTTGGTTAAATGACAATGAAATTAAAATAAGACATATTTTAGCTTCAGTTTGAGAATTTTTTAATTATTGATACTGCACTAAAGTAGAGAAAAAGAGAAAATATTTAAAGTGTTAAACTGCCATTTCATCAAATTATAAATGAAAAAAAAAAATTAAGGTTAGAAAAGTATATATTGGAATATTAGATGCCTAAAAAAAAAATTTGCTTTCTCATTTCTGCAATGTTATTTTAAGTTGGTACATTTTTTTTTTATGAGTACTTATAGTACTTGAATTCAGACATGTAGGGTCAAATATTTTGCATTTATTTTTCTTCATGCACATATGTTACACATTTATTTTTCTTCAACAAATTCATATCTATAATTTAAATATTCTTCAATCTTTTAATAGTTCGTTTAAAGAAATTCATTTTAAACTGATTAAAATCATGTTTTTACCATCATGGTGCAATTTTGAATTTTCATTGTGGATTCATGATTTTATCATTTCTTCTGATAGCTACTTGATACAGTCAAAGAATACATTATTTTTTATGTTTGTATTAGAGAGAATTTATCGTATTCATTTAAATTCTTTGTAGTGGATTTCATTTTTTTATATGGCTTCATGCTTTTTTCACACCATTTAAAACAAATGCATATGTGAAGTTCAAAAAGTAGAGTTTCTCGTGAACAAAATCATGAATTTTGGGTTAAGTTACATGGGTCTACATGCATTTTATCTTATTTTTTTTAGAAAATTAGATGCCTAGGTCATCTTAATGCATTTCTTGCACTTTCATCATCGGTTACATTTAATTTATATTATATTTGACAATTTCATATATGCATGTTGGATATAAGATAAATTAGAGTATACCATTTAGGATAAAAATCTCAATATATTTTTTCTATATCTTCTATTAATAATCATTTTTTTAATGAGTAGTTCATTTAGTCCCCTCATTGTATTTCTAATTAAATTATGCATTGATCGTAATGAGAGATTATGTTTGTATTACTAGTTAGTGATGAGTAGATTTACATAATTTTTTATTATGGCTATGAACTCGAGTAAGAAAAAATTTTATTCCAACATATGTTGGTAAAATCAATCCAAATTAAATTAGATTTTAAATTACAAAATAAATATAAATTTTTAGATCCAACAAAGTTCTTTGTCAATTCATTTTATTGGTGTTATTTGCAAGTCCATTAATAATGAATTAAATAATTTATACTTAATAAAAATGTGCAACCTATTATGATTTATGTTGAAGTTGAGAATTTTGGAGATAAGGAGGTTAACTATAGAGGAATGTCGAGAGAACGAAATATGAGTACATAATTCTAAAATTTCTAAAATGGAATGTTATATCAAAGCAAGAGAACATGATTATTTTGTGGGACAAGTTCTTATATTATGTGATTAAGATAATGACATGAATCCATACCTTAAGATGTTGGATATGAAACTATGCTAGTAGCTAGTAATGATGAGGGAGGATGATATTAGTGGGCGACTTATGAGAACCATCCCTTCAGACTTGATTGTATTACTCAATTAAAACAAGTCACACAAGAGCAGATCTAACAATGAATATTTTGTGTATTAATCAATCAGAGAATGGGATGAGGACCTTACATTTGATGGCCCATCAGATGATTCGGCCTTTAAGGAGGAGAATGACATTTCAAATGAATTATTTGAAGATATGTATTTTCAATTCAAGAAGCAGTTATAATTTGTTATTCAGGTTTGGTCTATCATGAACAATATTGAGTATGTTATATGTGCTTCAAATCAATTAAAATTCACTGTATTATGCACCCACCATTTTGACCGAGGTAGACCATGTTTGTGGAGCTTACATGCGATCAATTAGGTTGGTGGTTAGATTAGTTCAATGGGCCTCACTCATATAGTCATTAAAGAGGACAAATGTATGTCACAATTCATTAAATATTTCATCCAACCCATAGTAAGATGTCAACTGATTTAAGTGGAAATTGTAGAGTCCAAGTTCAATATAAGAGTGTCCTACATGAAGGCAAGATGCACATCAAAAGTAATTAAGATTATATTTGGCAAGGGAGGAATGCTGATCATTGGAAAATTCATGGTCGCTATTTCATCTATGCTGGAAGATATCGGTACTCAACAAAATCAAATAGATTCCAAAGATGTTTGGTCATTTGAGCCTTCAAGAGGTTGGCGATTATGCCTTGATGGGACTTTTCTCTAGAGAAGGGAACTCTAAGTGTTGGGATCAACGCAACAATATGTTCCCAGGCTGAATGTGGAATCATAGTGCATCGTCATGGGTATGGTTTTGTGCACATTAGGACTTGATCCCATAGATCTAAGAGGTGATCTCTGCCTCATCTGAGATAGATCTGGTGGATGAGAGATCTTTTGACGCTTTATTCGCTATTTGAGGAGAACTTCAAAAGAGATAATTTGCATAGTGATATTTTGATTTTCAAAAGATATGTTGAAAACATATGACATTCAATTTTAAAAGGTAGAAAGGCGACATCAATTGATGTGCATATGGCACGCAATATGTTCGATATGGTCCACCATCATTTCATAGACATAGGTAATTGTATTCTTGCCTTAAGTTTGAGATATGCCTCATATTTGACTTAGGATGTTAAATAGTGAGTATTGAGGAGGAGGACCATTGATTTTTATGAAATATTACCACCATCCCATTACATTAAGAAATGCATTCCACCACGCAGAATCAATGATATATGTATTATCTTTTTTATACTTGATGGCATGTTCTAAACTATTTTTTTATGTTTGTTATGTTTACTCATTCGTTACTCATTGTATAATCCTAGTTTGTTTATTGTTTATTTATTTTGGTTAACAATGAAGTGAAGATTGTGGAATTACATATATTTCAAATCTAATTTAAAAACTTTTTGTCATATATGTATTTATTATGATAAAAGAGTCAAATGGAGGTATATCTCGAGTCAATATTATTATTTTTAATGTGTTTTAGAGAAGTAAATGTTAGCAAGTGATAATATCATCAAATATAAGAAAAGAATTTTTAAGAATGATAAATTAAAACTCAATTTATATAGAATATATGAGAGTGTTTGATATTACCAAAGAATCTTATATATTCAACAATTATATGGCCAAAACCCAAAATAACAAACTCATCAAAAAAAGTGAAAGCTCAAAGCAGATTGAACATTAAACCTTGAGTTTTTCACTGACGAGAAGGATATTCTTATGGATATGGAGATGTTATCGACTTGCCATCTCCTCTTGTTGAAGCCACAAGAATAAGGAGATGGCGCATAATAAAGAAGAAGGTTGAGTGAATGAATGCCGTGAAATCGCTCTCTTTGATAGAGAAAGATGCGTTCAAAAGGAGATTAAGCTCATAGTGAGGAGATTTGCTCTCTTGAAAGAGAAGGATGCGATTCAAAAGGAGATAAAGCTCATATTGAGGAGAGGGATTTAAGACTTGATCTTAGCAAAAAAAGAGGAAGTGCAAATCCTCCCAGGCCCGAGCATGGTAAAAGAATGGAGGAAATGGATCCCCTTCGCGGTTTCATTCTTTGTAGTCACGCAAGTGATCTTACTGTTCCAAGAATTCTATTCTTAAAACTTAGCTCAGAATTTAATTTAATCTGTCGCTTAATTTGATCTCTTTGATGTATTATATTATTAGTTAAATTATAAATATTATTGTTCTCGTTTTCAATAGAAAGTGATTCTTGATCCTTCAAAATTGAGACAGAGATATTTCATCTGATTTAAAATTCAAAAGATAATAGATATTCAATCTCTATTGAATAAATAAAATTTTAGATGGTTTTAAATGTGATTTCAAATTAAAGATTTTAAAATTATAAATTTTTTCATATTTTCTAATAAAATATTTTTTTGTTTTCTTGAATTGTAAATAAAATAATTTAAACAAAATATAATAAATATCACTCAGGATTATGAGTCATGGAATTTATTATATTTAAAATTTTGGCTTATAAATCAAGTCATGATATTATTGTAATTTTTTATCTCAATAAGAAATAAATAAAAAAATAAATTAATTAACAAAAAATAATATCTTATCAATAATTATATAGTAATAAAATGCATATAGATATTATATGCACTATAGTTTTAAATTAGTTCGATAATTAAGGAATTTCTTTCAAGATATTTTGATTTTAACTATCATAACTAGTTTATTAAAATATTATTTATTTTAAAATAAAAATTAATTATATTTTAATAAAAAATCATATCATTACTTCAAAGAAATTTTCCTTCTTGATCAAGACATTAATTATCTTAAAAGAAGCATGTTCTCATCTTTATTCTTACATATATTAATATATAAATGTAAATATTCATTTTAACAATATGAGTATTTTTTTTTTTTTATATATAATATAAATAAATATATATATATATATATATATATTATTATATGTCATAAATAAATATTTTGATCTTTATATAGAATATTAATAATTTTATATTTAATCATTTATATTTATTTATTTCAATACTTAAATAAATAAATAATATTTTATTTATATTTGATATGAACCAACTTAAATGTTAATTGGTTTAGTGATTTTATTTATTTATTTGTTAATTTATAAAAATTATTTAAATTTTAAAAATACAATGTTGGCGATTCTTTAATTGTCTTTAAAACTTATTAATATATATTACATTACTTTGATTATATTTGGTAGTTTTCAATTTTGTTTTATAAAAAAAATAACATAATTTTAATTAATAATTACTAATTAAATAATAACTATATCTTATACTAATTGATTAAAATTTAATTTATCATTAATGACATAATTAAAATATTACTAAGTAAATTATTAGTAATTTTGTTAGCAATTATGGATACAAATAATATTATTATTATTTATTCAAGAAAAAACTCAATAAGAGTTATAGTTATTATTCGTGTTCATAATCTTCTCCAATCCTAAAAAATAATCGATGATAGAACTTGTTGGTTTAAAGATTTCATGACATACATTATTCATGTACTGCGTGTTGATAAAATACCCATGCAAAATTAATCTTTACTGAATGTGGTTGATCACTTATTTTTAATTTTATATAGCACAGTTAGCCAAGCATGATCATACAAATTCTCTTCTTCAAGCATCTTAGACCAAGCCTGTTCAAAATCTTCTTCTGAATCACATTTACTTATGCATGTATAAAAGAAACTTTCAACAATCTTATTACTATTAAAACAGAGTACTTTTGAAGGAGCTTTTCAAAATATGCCATCACAACCTGTATGAGGTAATGTAATTTCAATAGTTATCTTCATCATTGATCTTGATCGAATATTGTATAGGATCCCTCGTTCATTATCCGGAGAAATATTTTGAGTAGCCATTTGAATGATTCAATTATTTCTTTGGATAAAAATGCTACTCCAAATAAAATATTTTGACAATGATGATTAACTCCAACAAAATATACACAAACTAGATTATTTTATTGAGTCAATAATTTTATTAAAAATTATGACATCATAAAAAAATAATCATAGTTTTATCCTTGACCATCACTCCAAAAAAAACTACCTTGGGTACCATAACTAAACTAAACTAAATAAAACTAATAACTAACTAAAACCAAACTAAATAACTAATAATAACTAAATAAACTAAATAAAAATTAATAAACTAAAACTAATAATAATAAACTAAACATAATTAATAAATTAAAACTAAACTAATAAATAACTAAACTAAAATTAAACCTAATAAACAAAATTAACTAACTAATAAACTAAACCATAACTAAACCATAAAATAATAATAAACTAAAATAAACACTAACAAATAAAATTAAACTAACTAAACAAAACTATCTGACTCATCAATTTAGACATCTTATGCAAACATTTCATCTTCTGCTTGTATTTTCTTGAACAATTGTATTAATGTATTAGTATCACCATTCACAATCCTTGTTATTCTTTATTTTTGAATATAATTGAAAGCATCTCTTTTTGTAAACCCAACATTCTCCATTCCAACTTTCTTAGATAGTTGAATGCATCTTTACTCAATTTGTCATTGACTTTAACATAGCTTTCTTCTCTTCCTTGATGGCTCTATAAGATCTTAAAAGATGTTGGTTACTCAACTTTTCTGAGGAATAATTATGACTTTCTATAAATTTCTTAACCTTTCAATTCTCATCCAAATTAATTAATCATTGCAAGATAACTAGTCCAAGAGTCTGTTTTCTAAATTTTCATTGAGGAGTTTAGATTAAGACCTTTTTTAAAACCTGCTTTTGCACATAAGAAATCATTTAACTTCAAATTCTTCTAGTTTGGCCAATAACTAGTATAATCTTTCTGAACACTAAATCCAGTTTAATATGCATAATCATAATATAATTCATATGCCTCCTTTTCATTGTGAACAATAGTGTCAAAGAGTTTGCCTACAACTGGTTCATGAGACATAACTCTTTATCATCATTGCAATGTTTTATCGCATTCACATGCACACATACACACACACACACACACACACGTATGAAAAAATCTATATAACATGTATAACGATGAACCCAAATCCTCTTGGAAAAAACTTAAACCAACTTATAATACCATTTAGATTCATAATTGAAAGTCTCATAGTGCTTTAAAATTTTTTTTAAAAAGGAGTACACTCTAGAGTGTACAGATTGCACTCCTAAAAAATAGATAAAATATCCCAAATTCTCTTAGAAAGAACTCAAAATAGAATATAATACAATTTCATAATTAGGGAGTCACATAGTGCTTTAAAATTAAAAAAATGGAGTATACTCTAGAGTGTACATATTGTACTATTAAAAATAGATAGAAAATAGCTCAAATCCTCTTAGAAAGAACTCAAAATAGTATATAATATTGTTTAGATCCATTACTAGAAGTCCTCCATTTAAATTTTTTTTTTTAAAAAAAAGAGTGCACTCCAAAGTGTACAGATTGTACTCCTAGAAAACTTTAACAAAACTACCAAAATTCTCTAGGAAAGAACTTAAAATAGCTTATAATATCATTTACATCTATAATTGGAAGTCTCACGATGCTTTAAAATAAAAAGGAGTACATTCTATAGATTGTACTCTAAAAAACTATGAAAAACTAAAATCCTCTTGGAAAGAACTCAAAATAGCTTATAATATCATTTAGATTCATTATTGGAAGTCCCCATCATTTAAATTTTTTAAAAAAAGTACACTCAAGAGTGACATACTTCTAAAAAAGTGTAGCAAAACTATCCAAATCCTCTTAGAAAGAACTCAAAATAGATTATAATATAATTTAGATCCATTATTTAAACCCCCACTACTTTAAAAAAAAAAAAAAATATTACACTATAGAGTGTACATATTGTAATACTAAAAAATAGATAAAAAAATAGCCCAAATTCTTTTGAAAAGAACTCAAAATAGATTATACTAGCATTTAGATCCATTATTGGAAGTCTCTCAGTACTTTAAATTAAAAAAAAAAGTGAGTACACTCTAGAGTGTATAGATTGTACTCCTAAATAATATATAAAAATCATCCCAAATCCTCATGGATAGCACTCCACATAGCATATAATATCATTTAGATCCATAACTAGAAGTCCCACATCATTTAAAAAATTTTTTTAAAAAAAAGGAGTACACTCTAGAGTGTGCAAATTATACACTCTAGAAAACTGAACAAAAATTACACAAATGCTCTTAAAAAACTCAAAATAGATTATAATACCATTTAGATACATAATTGAAAGCCATAATGATTTAAAAAAAAAGGATTACACTCTATAGTGTACAGATTGTACTCCTGAAAAAAAAGATTAAAAATAGCCCAAATCCTCTTGAAAAAAAACTTAAAACAGCTTATAATACCATTTTGATCCATTATTCGAAGCCCCCATCATTTAAATTAAAAAAAAGGAGTACACTCCAAAGTGTACATATTGTACTCTTTAAAAATTGTAGCAAAATAGCCCAAATACTCTTGGAAAGAACTCAAAACAGCTTATAATACCATTTAGATCCATAATTAAAGTCGAGAGTGCTTTAAAATTTTAAAAAAAGGAGTACACTTTAGAGTGTACATATTATACTCCTCGAAAACTACAACAAAATAACTCAAATTCTCTTGAAAAGAACTCAAAATAGATTATAATACTATTTGGATCCATAATTGTAAGTCTGAGAGTGCTTTAAAATTTTTTTAAAAAATAGAGTAGTTAGAGTGTACAGATTGTACTCCTAAAAAATAGATAGAAAACATCCCAAATTCTCTTGGAAAGAACTCAAACCAGCTTATAATACTAATTAGATCCATAATTAGAAGTCTCATAGTACTTTAAAATTTAAAAAAATTGGAGTACACTCTAGAATGTATAGATTGTACTCCTGAAAATATATAGAAATAGCCCAAATCTTCTTGGAAAGAACTCAAAATAACTTATAATATCATTTAGATTCATAATTGAAAGTCCCACGGTGCTTTAAAATAACAAAAAAATAGATGTTGACCTCACTTTTGGAGTGAGTTCTCAACTTTCTAATCATAAATCTAAGACTCTTATAGACACTAAGAGCTCCTTAGTCCTAAGACATTTCTAGTGATTAGGTGAACACTTAAACTAAGCTTGGAGACTTATAAGGGTTAACCATAGGGATAGGTCATGCCTTAGGGACTTAGGGAGATTTGTCTACCCTATAGCCTAAACCCAATCCATGCTTTCCTTCTCAAACCAAACCTCAAATTCATTCCAAATCCAATCCAAATTTCTAAACTCATAATCAATCCCATGATCAAATCCAAGCTCAAAATTCTCCATAAACTTTATGATTGAATCCCATGGCCTTAACCTTAGCCAAACAATTCAATTGATTTTCTAAAGATAAATTCAATCTCAACTATTTATCAAATCCAAATCTAAACTCAATTCCAAATTATTGAAACCCAAAATCAAATCCAAGTTCCAAAATTCCTTCCTAAGCCATATGACCCACTCATAAGTTTAGCCAAATCTCCACTGAGTTATCCCAAACTTGATTGACTTTTATAAATCAATCATTCTTTCATTTATATTCACAAATATAAATGAAATCCATACTCAAATGATCAAAACCAAATCAAACTAAATCAAACCAAGTCAAGACCTTCTAGGCCATATGGACCTACCTCCATAAGCCTAACCAAATCTTATAAATCAACCCAAAATCAATCGATTTCTTTATAAATCAATTATTCCTTCCTTTATATTCATAAATATAAATGAAACCCACCTTCTAATGACCAAAAATAAATCAAACTAAATTGATTTCCTTCTTATCCCTTTTGACCTACATCCTTGAGCTCGATAAAATTTGATTCCAAATCACTCCAAACTCAAGTGATTTTCTCATGAATCATTTTTACCTTCATTTATATTCATAAATATAAATAAAAATAAATTCAAGTGGCCTAAACTAAATCTAAAATTAAGCCAAAACTTAATTTATACCCTTTAAGACAATTTCTTGGACTTAACCAAAATCCACCCAAACCAAGCCAAAATCATAGATTTTCTCTTGAATCAAACATTCCTTCAATCATTTATTCAAATATAAATGAAACCTACAATTATCTTAGCCAAATTAAAATCAACCCAAGTCAAGCCCAACTTAACCCTTTTGACTTAAAATTCTAAATGAACCAAAACCTATCATAGAAAATTGATTGGTTTGGATTTATATTTCAATCCTAAGCTCATATACAAATCCAACTAAACTTTAATCAAGCCAAAACCAAGTCAATTAAACCCATTTAGGTCCACTTGACCTAAAGTGGCCTAAAGAACCCATATGAACCAAGTTTCAATCCAACCCAAATTAGATTGAACCAAGGCCATCCAAGCTCATAATGATCATGATCACCAAGATGATCAACTACATTGAATTGGATCAAACCAAGTCAACTTGGTCCTTGACCAAGTCAAACTTATCAAATGAAACTAAACTCCAAACCCATCATACACAAATCAATTGAAACAATTGACTACCAACCCATAATCAACGATTGAACATGAATAAACCCTCAATTGAGTCAAACTAAGTCCAATTGGCCATTTGACCCAAGTTGACCCAAATTGGCCTAAAAAGGTTATTTTTATTTTAGGATGAGCTCTCAACCCTCCATCTTAAACATAGGACTTCTCTTAGACTTTTTCTTTAGTCTTAAGACATCTAGTGATTAGGTGTGGACACTCAACCCAGCCCTAGAGACTTAGAAGAGTTAGCCATAGGAATAAGTCATGCCTTAAGGGTGTTAAGGAAAATTTGCCTACCCTATAGCTTGAACTAACTCCTCACTTCCTTCCTTCAAGTCAAACTCAAATCATGCTCTTAGGAAAAAATAAATCTTCTACCAAATTTAATAATTCAAAATTAAAATAAAGAACTCATAACCTCATTTAAAGCCTAAGTTAAAATCAAGATAAAAGAATTAGCAATCTCTTAGTTGGATGAGTCTTTCTTTATAACATCATGCATAAAAGTATCTTTGTTTCTCTTGATTGAGGGCTTCCATCTTTGGAGAAACTTTGACCTTTGAGAGCATGGTGGAAACACACCTCCTCCCTTCTCATTGATTTTGGCCAATAATTTTATTTCTCATGCATTACATATGAATCATAGCCTAAGTTAAATGATTGTCCAAAATGAAAGTAAAATATAATATTTTTCATTAGATTTAGGTCATTTTTCATGCCCTTACATGATCTAGTTTAGAGAGTGAGTTTAAGGACTTAATCTCTTTTAAAATAAATAACAATCTTGCTATCTTACATAAACATAAGATTTATCCTACATGAATTTAAAATTGTAGGAGGAGTTAGTACCACCCCAAGTGGTTGTAAGTCCAATCGGTTTATCCTCTTGTGGAGGTAAACTATATGCCCATTTTTCCTTAGATTTAGGTCATGCCTTGGACCTCAAAGCTCCTAGATTTAGGTTTCGAGGTTGTATTTTTCTGGGGCCATGAGCATAAATCCACCTCTTAGGCATTTCCATAACCTTGTATTGTGAAATTATAAGCCATAAACTTCTAATAAAAAATTCAACTCAAATAAATAATTCAATTTTAAAATGTAAAACCCAACCATAGATAGTTTGAGATGTTTACTAAGATTCTTACTATCTAAACATTCCTACTCACCTCCATTTGCTTGATAAGAACTCCCTCCTCTTGATCATCTCACTTGATTTTTCAAAAATAAACTAATCGATTGATAGTCCTACTATTGAAATCTTTGGAGACAATGATCATTTACTTAATCGAGAGTATTCTAAGGAATCACCTTCTTATGATGTAATTAACTATGGGGCTTGCCCCTATAGGGAACTTAATGGACTTTAAAATAAACCCTACTTTACTTTTCATGTAAAGGGGGAAGAATCTACATACATATAGACCCATGTGAGTCCTTATTGATGTGATTAGTCCATTGTGGAGGTGACTTATCTATGAGATAATACACCTTCCTCAATGTTATCACCCTAATAAGAATATCTGGATCTGTATGGCATCCCAACTAAAAGGCATATATATTTTCATTTATCCTCAAAAGGATGAAGAAAAATATTTTCACCACAAAGGCCAAAGTGGGTCAAATCATAATCTAACCCAAATTGATTGCAACCAATGGCTCAAGTTCATTCCAAATAGATTATTGAACTTGACCAAAGCCATAATTGAGCCCAATTTGACCCAACCTAGCCCAAATTGACCTAAAGGGTTAAATTGGCCAAAATACAAATTAAATCCAAATCGATTCAAATGCCTACAATCATTTTCAATTTACCAATTGAACATGAACCAACACTTAACAACTAATTTGATCAATTTAATTTGATTTGGTCAATTCAACTTGACCCATCTAACTTTTGACTCAAATGAGCCAAAATCAAACTTAGGTCAAATTAATTGAAACCACTTAAACCAAAACCCTCAAAATCATCATTTGAACCTAACCCAAGCCTTGATTTGACCCAATTTGACCAATTGGTCAACATAACCCAACATGGCCTAAATTGAACCCATATGACCCAATTGAACCAAAACCCATAAAAACAACCCATGGGACTTTGGAGGTTGACCTAACCCAACCCAAACCCATCCTAGGTCAGCCCAAAATCAACCCAAACCCATTTGGAGCCAAGTCCAATGCAAATCCTCCATGGATCCTCTCCACATTGGATTTTTTCCTCTAATGGCAAAGTCCAGCCTCCTCTCATCCTTGGCAGCCATCAAGCTTCCAAATGAAGGACCACTACCTAGCCCACCCTAAGTGGGCTAGGCACATGGATCAAAGGTGAGTTAACTCACCTCCCATGCAAATCGAGAAACCAAAGGATCCAAGCAAATAGATCAACCAAGATCAAGCCTTGAGCCACCTCCCACTCCTTCCTCCAACCAAACCGAGCCAACTGATTGAGACCCTCCAATGCTCGATGGTAACCAAAAAAATGGGAGGCAATCCCATCCATCCACCTCAACAAACTGAGGGGTATACCCCCTCAACTCTCATAGGAAATCACACCATTTGATTCGTGAGAGCTCCCAAGAGTGAAACAAAATGCCCTAGCACCTCCTAGAGTGATTACAAGACTTCCCTGCTTCGTATTTTCCTCTCCCGTGTGCAACCAAGATAGGGGAGCTCAATCCCGATCCAAGCTTGCTCATTTCTCAACCAAACTTCAATTCCTCTTACACACACCCTCCATGCACATCGTCGAAGCCACCCAAGTTGTTTCCTAAGCTACAAAGCCATCGGAGGAGGGACTTCGATCAAGACCGAAGCTCCAAAGTTTGATCATTGGCATTCTGAGCAATTCAGGTGGAACCAATCCAATTCGCTAAGACCTCATCTATTAAAAGAAGCTACCTCGATCTCACCGCCTTGAGCTCCGTGAGGTAATTTTGAAAAGATATAGAAAATTTTCTTGGTCCTTTGTGAAGAAAATTCGCATGTGAGCCCATCCTATCAGTTGGATCCTTGTGGATCCCTCGCATGAAGGTGTGGGTTGATTTTGAGTGAATCGAGCGGGTGAATCGAAGCGATCCATGGTGTACTGCCCGTCGTTCATTGCTCGTATGAAGAAGGATCACAGGCCGTCTATTCTACATGATTGGAATGGATGACTTTGATCAAATCACACTAAATTTTCTCTATTTTTCTCCCTTTATGCCACGAGATTGATCTGCATCGTCGACCGAGATCGACGAGATCAATACCGCCGCCGCTAACTAACTCGCAGTGATGTGACAACTTAAATAGCCAAACCACACAAGTGAAAGTATGCAAGGTCGATTAATGTGGCACATGGGATTAAGGCTTTAATTAGGTTAATTAATGGATTTTAAGGCTAAAACTTCAAAATTCATAACTAATTATAGAAAATCCAAAATATATAAATAATAACTCATTTTAAAGGTATTTAGGGAATCCATTAAAATTTTCCTTGATTAATTTTGAATATAATTTAGCTTAATTATAATTTAATTAAAACTTAATTAGCCTAATTACTTAATTAATTAATCAATTTTAAACTTTCTAAGAATGTTTAGGGGATGACCTCTCCTTATTTTTCATGGAAATTTATTGGTTGATTAATTTGGGAAATTAATTATTTAAGCCCTAATTACTTTCTTAACTTAATTAAGTGATAATTAAGCATGTGAATAGTAATTAATCAATAGATTAGATCCATTAATCACTATTTAACAGTGGGGAGACTTAAGGAATTGGATTGAGGCCTCCCTCCTAATATTTCCCCCTAAGTTTTCTTCTCTTTTTCAACAAAAATGCTAATTAAAGATTAATTAACTAATTCATGACTTAATTAGTTAAATTGAAACTCAAAGCATACTAAATCATGTTTGATTAAGTAAGAGGATTATGGAATTAGGTCGGGACCTCTTTCTCAACCTTCTCCCCATAAGCCCATTTCATTTCAAAGGATAGTTAATCAAATTTGGTAACTAATTAAAGAGAAATGAATTAATGGATTAATGATTTGATTTATTAAATTAAAATTTTAAATATATCTGATTTCTTAATGATTCATGGGTAGAGCTTTAGTGTTCAATAACCTAAAGAGGTTTAGTGAAATCATGGTTAGCTCACATGTGTGAGAAAATCATGAAAGTAATTAAGTGAATTCCTTAAGCTTAATTAACTAATGATTGTGAGCTAATTGAATTAGACCCCTTTCATTTCATAAGATCATTGTTATTTACCTTTCAATTCATTTGCATATTATATTAGCTCATAATCATTTGATTAATTACCTTAAGGAAACATAGGTAAGGGTTTAATTAATTGATTTAATTGATGGATTAATTTAATTAATCCTTAAAATTTACTTAATTACCATTCATTAAATCAAATTAATTTAAAAATATGGGATGAGATTAAGATTAGCAAACTCTTCACACACTTCATAAATCAAATTAAACATAAGATTGAAAATGACATTAAAAACTTTGGTTTATTTTAAATAAGCTTATTTAGTATAATTTTCCTTAGGAATTAGTTGGATTGAATGAAATCGTGTGTTTATGTCTCTTTATTTCTTTTCAATCATATTAAATATTGTATGTCACTTGATTCATGCATTCATCTTTTCTAAAAATTAATTAAATCAAATGATTTCATTTATGTCAAGCTTGCATGTGTTGATTTAAATTAATATATGTGTGGTTATTATCATTATTAAATCCAAATCTTTTTTTCAAAACTTATAAATGAATGATTATATATGCTATGAATGCTAGTTATAAATACATAGGAGATGTATGTGATTATAGCTTAAGTGTATGAAGTAAAGTTTATTTTCTTTCATTCACGTATAGATTTATATAAATAAGAATGTTAATGGGTATATAGCTTGGGCATCTCGGGAATACAAGGCTTTAGTTAACCCCAAGGAGGTCATTTGATTATTTCACTTCCCTAGTTTAACAACGACGCATCTCCATTTGGTTTCATTCTTATGTATTTCAATACTAGATTTATATAAGACTTTACTCCATATGCATAAATGTTTCAATCAAATAAAAATATAACTTTTGCATGGTTTTTCTTTCTTTATATATGTATACATCCATATGTATTTGAGAAAAGCAAATATTTAGTCTGGACATCCTAAAAAGAATACGAGTAGTTAGTACCCAAGGAGGTCATTTGATTACCTCACTTCCCGTTAACAATGGCATGTACCAGCTTATGTCTCTT